>NC_069408.1:16374219-16444090 GCF_026875155.1 Cherax quadricarinatus | reverse complement strand
AAAGTTTTCCAAGGGGCTGCAAAAAAGGTTTCTAGTCCCAACCCCTGGGGTAAAAGGGTGAGGTGTCCCATTGAACTAAAAAAAGGAATAATGGAAAAGTACGAGAGGGATGCATTTTGGATTTGGAAAAAGTATACAACAACCCCTTTCAACCACACCTTCTTCACAAAAAAAAGGAAAATAAGGGTGTGTTTTGAAAAAGGTCCAAGGTGATACAAAACAAGATCGAAAATTTCAGTGGACCCCGGTATGAATTAATCTGTTCCTGAGAGCTCATCGTATAAAAATTATTTTCCCCCAATAAGAAATAAGGGAAAAAAAATTAATCCATGCAAGACACCCAAATTTTAAAAAAAAAATTTTTACCACTGAAATTTTAATTTTAAATTCACAAACTGAAAAAGACATGCACAGTTTATATATTATAAAAAATAGAATACAGCCCTTACCTTAATGAAGATTTGGTGATGTTGATGGGAGGGGAGGGGGGGAGTGTGTCGAAGTTGTTAATTTTTAGAAGGGGGAACCCCCTTCCATTAGGACTTGAGGTCAAGCCCTTTTTCGGGGTTACTTCTTTTGCACAACAAATTGCCCTTTAGAGGTTGTACCTCCCGTTCCCTTTAAGATTTGTCTTTATAAAAGTCACCAGCACGGTTTGAAATAGCTGTGTTAGGGGATTTTCTAATAAAGGGTTTTCACTTCAACCCACTTTGCACACTTTTCCCTTAATTTTTAAGTGGACAAGGGATTCCCACAACTGGCATAGGCTTTCTCGGGGTTACCCCGCAAACCCTTAAAAATCTTTTTAAATTTCCATAAAATTTCCCCCTTTTTTCCCCCAGGGTTGGCATAGAACTTTCTTGGGCCCATGGTGACTTATTTTGCAAAAAAACCGAAAAAAAAAACCTGTGAAAATTTTGAATGTCCCGAATGTTTTTTTTGATGCAAGCCACTGGCGGCTTTTAAAACACACACGCACGGGGCAGTTAGGCCCACGGGGAGTGCCCCGGGACGAATCGCTTTGGGGGGTTTTTTTAACGAGTGGCAGGCAAAATTTTTGCGTTAAAATGTATCGTTTTCCGGATTTAAAATTACTGATCCCATGTATCCCGGGGGGCCCCTGTACTCGAAGATGGGGAAAAGGAGTGTTTTTGGTTGGAAAAACGAAAAACAATTTCAGGAATAGTGTTTCACAGTCAATCATATGTGGGTGTTTCACAGTCAAACAGTAAATCATAGGGAGCGAAAGAGTTAGGTGCAACAGAACGACCAAAGCTCGGGGTTTTCCCTTTAGAGGTGGGGGAAAGAGAGATGGGGGGAAGTTGCCTTCATCAAAGTTTAAAGGGAAATTTTTGGGTACAATGTTTAAAAAGGGTTGCAAGCATTTAGGATGAATATTACCCTGACACCATGTTCAAGCTGTATTGGAAAATTTGTCTGACACTTTTGGACCCTTTTTGGGGGAAATTTTAAAGGGGGACGTAAAAAACAGAGCTCTCTGGCACACTTTTGGCGATGGGTCAGTGACTCTAAAGCTGGTCCTAGTGCCTTTAAAAAAAAATAAAAAAAGGGAGGAAACCCCCAGAAAAGGACTTGTTACCTGCTCACTGCCCCCTACCCCTCATTGTTCATAAACATTTCCCAATAAAGGGAATCTTTTATAATGTTTGTGCTTGTAACTTGTGTTCGTGTAGGAAAAGATTTTCATGTGAAATTTTTTTTTTTAATTTTGGGTGTCTGGAACGGTTAATTGGATTTCCCTTTTTTTTTGGGAAAAATTTAATTCGGTTTAAAACTAAATAGTTAAAGCTAGCCTCTGGAATGGATTTAAAGGGTTAAATGAGGGGCCCCCTGATATCTCTGAAGAATAAAATATGTCATTCATTGGGTACCTTGGGGACAGAGTTTGTCTGGGGGACCGGGCAAAATATGTCTTGAAAAAATTTTGCTAATATCTATACGATTATTTATCATCACAATTCATCAATATGAAAAATAAATAAAAATTTAAAAAAATAGAAAAATGAATATACTCAGAAAAGAAAAAATATTTATTTTAAAGTGTGGTGGGGGGCAGGGGGAGCCAACAATGTTTGTCTGGAACAGGGGAAAATACTTTTTGAAAATTTTACTCCCAACTCTTTTCCAATCCGCATTCCAATACCTGCCTCCCCCATCTGCCACCACATAACATTACAGTAAGGAACACCCAAAGGTTCAATCCTCGCAAGGGTAGACGAATCCTTGCAACGACTGCAACCAATTTTTGTAGGCAGACATCCATAGACCCCCCAAAATTAGGTAGAATGGACAACTTTAGGAATGCCTATTTTTCACCGAAAATTTTCCCAACCTTTAAACAAACCCAAACCCGAACTCTCGCCGGGGAAAAGACTCTCAGTAGTACGGATCTTGGAAACATCCTCATTTATATCCAACAATTTAAAAAGAACAAATGGCATTTAAACGTTCTTTTTTGAAAACCCTGCAGTTAAAATTATCATTACTTTTTACAACGAACCCACTTTACCCGCCTGCATTATTATAATCTTAAAAAAGTGTAAACTGTAAAGGGGCATACAGTGCTGCACCCTTTGTTGAGGGCATGCTCATACCACCTCGTATTTTCCAGTTTTTGACTTAATTTTTTATAAAAATAATCACCATGTCCACCTGATTTCATTTTATATGGGCCCCAAAATTTTTTTTTTTTTTTTTTACATGGCCCCCCACCAAGGCAGGGTGGCCCGAAAAAAAAAAACTTTTCCCCTCATTCACTCCATCATGTCTTGCCGGGGTGCTTTACACTCAGTTTTTAACGCAACATTAAAACCCCCCTTCAGAGTGCGGCACTGTACTTCCACTCCGGACTCAAGTCCGGCCCGCCGGGTTTCCCCAATCCCTCTAAATGTTACTTTGTCCACTCCAAAGCACATCAAATATTAAAAACCCTTTTTCTCCTTCACTCCACAAACACGCCACGCACCCGCCCCGGAAGTCCCAAACCCCCCGCAACAAAACCTCCTTTACCCCCCCCTCCAACCCCTTTCCCAGGCCCACCCCCACCCCCCCTTCCCTTTACTACAGCTGAACACTCTTTTAAGTCATTCTGTTTCGTCCATTCTTTACATGTCCGAACCACCCCAACACCCTTCCCAGCCCTTGGACAACGTTTTGGGAATCCCGCCCTCCTCCTAACTTTCCCAAATCGAATTCCCCATTTATCACACCCACATTGCCCCCCAACATGACATTCCATGCCCCAGCTTTTTCCTCGCGAAACATTCACCCCCGCTTACACCCATATAAGAGCGTTGGTAAAACTATAATAGCTCTCATACATTCCCCTCTTTGCCTTCCAAGGACATAGAGTTCTTTGTCTCCACAGATCCAAAGTGCACCAATTACTCTCTTTTCCCTCATCAATTCTAGATTCCAACCTCAATCTTTCTAGACCATCCGCTGTCACGTCCACTCCCAATATCTGAATTACGTTCACCTCCTCATACTCTCTCTCCCTCCAATCTGATATTCAATCTTTCATCACCTAATCTTTTGTTTCCTCTTAACCTTGCCTTTTCCTGTATTCACCTTTAATTTTCTTCTTTTGGCTCACCTACCAAATTCATCCACTAATATCTGCTACTTCGCTTCCAGAATATCCCAAGTGCCAGTGTATCAGACAATGAGCAGCTGTGACAACTCCCTCTTTGTGTGTTGATTCTTTATCTTTTAACTCCACGCTCTTGCCAAGACCCTCGCATGTACTTCTCTTACAACCCCCATCTATAAATATATTTATAACAACCACGTGACATCACACATTCCTTGTCTAAGGCTTCTTTTACTGGGGAAAAAAATTTCCCTCTTTCCTACATACTCTAGTATTGAGCCTCCACTATCATCGTAAAAAATCTCCTTCACTGCTTTCAGTAACCGACCTCCTTACACCGACAAATGCAACATCTGCCCACATTGCCCCCATATTCCACCCTCGTCATACGCCTTTTACCAAATCCATAAATGCCACAAAGATCCTTCTTTTTGCATATCTAAATAACTTGTTCACTTATATGTTTCACTGTAAAACACCTGGTCCACACGACCCCCTACCTTTCCTAAAGCCTCCTCTTGTCATCTTGCTATCCTATTCTCCATTCTTACTCTTAATTCTTTCTAAATTATAACTCTACATAACACCTTCCAGGTACAATCAACAGCTTATCCCCCTTAATTTTTGCACTCTCTTTTTCCCCTCTTTGCCTTTATTACAAAGGAACTATGCATGCTCTCTGCCAATCCCTAGGTACCTACCCTCTTCCATACATTTATTAATAATTGCACCAACAACTCCAAAACTATATCCCCACCTGCTTTTAAACATTTCTTTTATCTTTATCCATCAAGCCCGGCTGCCTTTCCCCCTGTCAGTTTGTACCTACTGCTCACGAACTTCCCCCACACTCACAACTGGCTCTTCCTCACTCCTACAAGATGTTATTCCTCCTTGCCCTATACACGAAATCACAGCTTACCTATCTTCTTCAACATTTAACAATTCCTCTGATTATTCCTCCATCTTCCCTAAACCTCTATCTCTCCATTGATGTAACTCTCTTTCCTTTTTTTTACTGACAAATCCAATTTGTCTTCTAGGCTTTCTTAACTTGTTAAATCTCACTCAAAACTTTTTCTTATTTTCAAAAATTTGTTGATAACATCTCACCCACTCTCTCTTTGTCTCTTTTTACATTGCTTCACCACTCTTCTTAACTTTCTCTTTTTCTCCATATACTTCTTCCCTCCTTGCATCACTTCTTATTTGAAAACTTCTCATATGCTAACTTTTTCTCCCTTACTACTCTATTATATATATATATTACTATATATATATATTATGCAAACAACCACTCTGAAGAATAGTAGATAATTCCACGCGCTTTCGTGACTACTCAATTTATAATGGAACTATGTAAGTGAAGCATCAAGGAGGTATATAAAGGGTCGGCCAGACCTCCTATCAGATCCCAATCAACGGTTAATTAAAACACGTGACCGCGGCGAGCAAATGGAAGGTTCCTTTGCAAAATCACCCCCAAGCTATTATTTGTCAGGGTATTATTAAAATTCTACCCAAATTCTTTTAATTATAAATGGATCTAAATTTATATAAACCAAAGGAAATATTCCTTATTATTGTCAAACTGCTTTTTATGAAACAAGGATTCTATTATATTCATGTCGACCATGGGACTTGCTTGTACTACTTTCTCAACTTTTTGAAAATCATTTGGATGGTTAAAATCTCTCTTACAATGAAAAATAGAGCATTGGGAAATCTTGTCAGTTCTAATGCTGCCGACCCCTTATATAGCTTCCTTGGATGCTCACTTGCATAGTTCCTTGATAATGTGGTAGTCACGAAGGCGCTTGGAATTTCTCAATTCTTTCAGAGTGGTTGTTTTGCATATTTGGAAAATCACCCTGTTTACTGTGATCTTATTGCAAATATATATAGATATATATATATATATATATATATATATTTATATATATATATATTTATATATATTTATATATATACAATATATATATATTATTTATGCAATAAAGATCCACAGTATGCAGGTATTTCAAAAGATGCTAAACAACCAATCTGATAGAATAGAGAAATTTCCAAGCGCTTTCGTGCTACTCACATTATCTAGGAACTGTTATAAGTTCCTTGATTAATGGTGAGTAGTCACGAAAGGCTTGGAATTCTCTATTCTTTCAGAGTGGTGTTTTTGTGTATAGTATTATATATATACTATTTTATTACTATATATATATATATATATATATTTATTATATAACAGTGGTCCTCGTTTTTTGTAATTAAATCCGTTCCTGGAGACGTTACTATATAAACGTAATTTACGACTTCACGAATCAATTTTCCCCTTAAGAAATTATGTAAATACCATTTGTAATTCGTCCTGACAACAGAAGTATTTAAAACAAAAAAAATTTTTTACATGAAAATATACATGTAGTACATAAACAATACAATGTGAAATGATGAATGAAACATTAACAGCATAACACTACTTTATTGGAGATTCTTCTTAGTGTATGGGAGACTGGAGGAGGAGGAGAGAGTGTGGATTGTTTATAGTTTGAAGGGGAATCCCCTTCCAGCTACAACCTCAGGTACAATTGCTTTTCTGGGTTGTTATCTTCTCTGTTTCTTATGCCACTAGGACCACCTTGAGTCTTGGGAGTCCTGTCTTTCAAAATAAAAAACTGTCCAGAGAGCTCTGTTTCTGGTGTTTCTTTAACACTTCCCTAAAATGGCCCAGACGTTGTCACTGTACATGTTGCCAATATGGCTTGTGCATCAACTTTGTTAGGGTTATGTTTCTCCATAAAGCTTTCCATCTTACCCCACATAGTAAAAATCTCTTTAATTTGAAGAAGGCACCTTCTTCATCTCTCTTCCTTCTCCTCTGCAGCAAGATTCTGAAATCTGCGAGGTGTTGCTCTTCTCCTGAAGCTCTTGCAGCTCCTCAGTGGTGTGCTCTTCATTGTCGGTCTTCACACCAAATTCTTCCACATTCCTCCAAACTCACATCCAACCCCATGGGAAATCCCCAGTGCCACTAATTGATTTTAAACAGACATAGGCTCTTTAGGGTCAGTCCCAATCCTTCAAAATCCCTTCTTGTCGTCACAATATGGCCACAATGTTCTCCAGCAGAGTTCAAAAGTCCTGGTTGTCACTCCCTCCCAAAGCCATACATATAAGGGTTATGGCAGTGGAGGATGCTGAAGTGTTCTCTCCAAAATTCCCTTAGGGTCAAGTGAGTGTCTGTGGTCACAGTCAAGCACCTGTGAACATTACTTTTGGGTAGAGTTTTAAGTTTTGCAATAATCCTGCTGGTCCTTGGGTTTGGTGGAGAGGAGTGGTACTCCAGGGGCAAGATCTTTGCGTGATGAACCCAAAAACTCCTCGAAAATTAGTCGGTCCTGGTTTGGAGGTGGAGCAGGTGCAGTGTCCTTACTAGCAGGCACTTGAGATCCAATTTCTGTCCAGGAGATACTCCTTCTCCACAGTTTCACTTGGGTTTACGCTGGCGCCCCTGTCTCGCCCCCCTAGGGCCAAACACCTTCATTGAACCACTCGACGAAAATGTCCCTTGTTCCCATGCCTTACTATCAGATTTCCAAAAACACACACAATTTATCTTCATACATTGTCTTTTTCTGAACCACTCTGGGATTTTCAGAATGGTACATTAGTAATGGCTTTTCACTTTGAAATCCCCACTAGCATTAGCCACAGAACTGTAGCGTCAGCCTGTCTTTCATAGGGGAACTTGGGTCCTGGGCATTGCCTTTTCCTATTGTGTAATGAAGGTCCTCTTTGGCATTTTTTCAAAAGTGGGCCTGTTTTCGTCACCAAATTGTACACTTATTCAGGTTTCGTCCTTCAGGCCTCTTTGTACTCCTGGAATTCATGGACATATTTTTCAGCCGGCCTTGTGGTCCAGAACTGGCAGCCTCACCATGGCCTTATCATACTGTGTATGCCGTACGGTTCTTAAATCTCTCAAACCAGCCTTTGCTGACCTTAAATTCACTCACATCACCACTATTTGCAGATAATTTCTTTACCAAATCTTCATGCAACTGCCTAGCCTTTTCACAAATAATCAAAGTCATAAGAGTATCTCCTGCTAATTGTTTCTCATTTATCCACACCAATAATAACTTCTCAACCTCTTCCAGTACTGGTGATCTCATTTTTGTCAGCATAGTTACTCCCTTTGCAACAACAGCACCCTTTATTTCTTTTTTCTTTGCCACTATGGAACATAAGGTTGTGTAGGGTTTCTTATACATCCTGGACAGCTCGGCCACACTTGTACCACTTTCATATTGTTCAATGATGGTTTTCTTAAATTCAATCGTATTTCTCACCTTTACCACAGGCTTGGCACTAGGATCTTTCATTGGAGCCATGGTAGCTTATTTAGTACAGTACTTGCAAGCACTAAAATAAATGGAATATTATGAAATATTTCGCTGGAGCACGTGAGGGGACCTTCGCTCACTGCTAAACAATGCCAGACTGGCTGCCGCCCCGGCTCATGCCGTGGGTACGCGTCCCGGACGAACTACGACTCGCGAGTCAACCTATGAAAAGCGAATCCATGTTTATACGAAAATACCCCTATGATTGGTGAAATTTACGATTGCCAGGAACTACGAAAAGCGGGGGACCACTGTATATACAGTGGACCCCCGCTTAACTATCACCTCCCAATGCGACCAATTATGTAAGTGTATTTATGCAAGTGCGTTTGTACGTGTATGTTTTGGGGTCTGTAATGGACTAATCTACTTCATAATATTCCTTATGGGAACAAATTCGGTCAATACTGGCACCTGAACATACTTCTGGAATGAAAAAATATCATTAACGGGGGTCCACTGTGTATATATATATATATATATATGCAAAACAACCACTCTGAAAGAAATAGAGAAATTCCAAGCGCTTTCGTGACTACTCACATTATCAAGGAACTATGAAAGTGAAGCATCCAAGGAAGCTATATAAGGGGTCGGCCAGCACCTCACTATCAGATCCCACAACGGTTAAACACGTGACGCGCGGCGAGCCAACTTGGATAGGTCCTTTGCAAAACTCACCCCCAAGCTATTTATTTGTCCAGTGTATTATTAAATTCTTCCCAAATTCTATTAATTATAAATGGATCTAATTTATATAAACCAAAGGAAATATTCATATTATTGTCAAAACTGCTTTTTATGAAACAAGATTCAATTATATTCCTGTCGACCATGGACTTGCTGATACTACTTTCTCAACTTTTAGAAAATCAATTGGAGGGAAAAATTTCTTTCATGATAAAAGAGCTTGGAATTTTTCCCAGTTCAAAATGCTTATTTATTTGTTTTTAATCTTAGTTCAGATTTTTTAAACCCGTTTTTGACCGTAATAAATTTTTCGCAATTTTCAAGGAATCTTTTAGAACACCATCAGCATTTTGGGGGGAAATTTTTAATCAAAAGTTTTTTTTTACTGTATCAAGATTTTTGAATACAACTTTTAAAATTAAAAGTTTAAGAAAAGAAGGAATCAAAACCAGTTTTCATGGTAAGGGAGAACCAACTATTTTTAGTTGAAAAAGGTGGTTGCCCTTTTTGGGGGTTAAAAAAAGTGTTTTAGCAATTTAAAAAATTATCAAATTTCATTTCTTGGGGTTTTTTAAAACTTACCATTTTATAAATTTGGATATTTCCTCATCTATGAACCAGGGCTACAAATTTCGTAAAATCTCAAAAACATTTAGAAAAACAGACATTTGACTCTATCTTTATGCAGGAAAAATATGGGCATAGGGAAAAGTTATTTGTTGGGTTTTTTGTAAATTTTAAATTTGAATTCATTTTACCCTTAATAAATTAAAACATCTAGAAAAGGCAATGAGTTATTTTCTTCAAACTCAACATAAAATTTATAAATGGGTAAGCTATTTTTTTTCCAAGAAAATGGTGTATATCTCATTTTTTTGGGGATAAGACACAAAATATCTCAACATATCTAACCATTTAGCTCTTTTAGGGAGGTTGTGTTAAACAACCTTGTGTTTAAACAACCCCCCGATAGTTGATGTATTTTTTTTCTTATCCCAAAAAAGTAGATATACACCATTTTCTTGGAAAATAAAAAGCTTAGCCCATTTTATAAACTTTAAGTTGATTTGAAGAAAATAACTCTTGCCTTTTCTAGATTTTTAATTTTTAAGGGTAAAATAATTCAAATTTAAAAATTTTCAGAAAACCCCAAATAACTTTTTCCATGTCCACTATTTTTCCCTCGCTCAAATGAGAAAACTGTCTTTTTCACAATGTTTAGACTTTACGAATTTGTTCGGTTCTTTAAAGAGGAAATATCCAAATTTATGAAAAAATTTAAAAAAAAATTTAAATACCCCAAGAAATGAATTGATAAATCTTTTAAAGTTGCTAGGAACCTTTTTATAATCCCAAAAAAGGGAAACCAAACCCTTTTTCAAATAAAAATATGTTGGTTTTTCCCTTACCATGAAAACTTTGGTTTAATGCCTTCTTCTTAAGACTTTTAATATTTAAAATTGTATTCAAAAAATCTTTATACATAAAAAAACTTTTGATTAAAAAATTCCCCCCAAATGCTGAGGATGTTCTATAAAATTCCTTTAAAATTTGCGATAAAGTTTATTACGGTCAAATGGTAAAAAAACTCGAACTAAGTTAAAACAACATAAATATGTATTAGAATGGCAAGATTTTCCCAAAGCTCATTTATTCATTAAGAGATTTTAACCATCCAATTTATTTTCAAAAAATTTAGAAAGTGTATCAAGCAAATCCATGGTCGAAGGAAAATAAATTTAATCTTGTTTCATAAAAAGCATTTTTACAATAATTTGAATATTTTCCTTGTTTATATAAATTTAGATCCTTTATAAATTTAAAAGAATTTGGGAAAAATTTAAAAACACTGGACAAATAAAAGCTTGGGGGTGAGTTTTTTCAAAGGACCTTCCAAGTTGGCTCGCCGCCGTCACGTTTTTCCGTTGTGGATCTGATAGGAGGTGCGGGCCCACCCCCCATATAGCTTCCTTTGGATGCTTCACTTTCATGTTCCTTTTATAATGTGGTAGCACGAAATCGCTTGGGGAATTTTTCTATTTCTTTCAGAGTGGTTGTTTTGCTTTTTTTTGAAATCACCTGTTTACTGTGATTTTATTGCATAATATATATATATTATAAATATATATATATATAAAAATATAAATATATATTTTTATATATATATATATATATTTATATATATATTATAATGTATATATTTTTATGTTATATGTAAATATGTAAATAAATATATAATATAAATATAATTATATATGTATATATATATAAAATATTATATATATATTATATTATATTTATATTATTAATTTTATATATATTATATATATTTTTTAAATTGTTCATATATTTTACTTGACCCGGGAAAGGGGAAATCAATCCCCCTTTTAAAGGGGGGGTTTTGGGGGATATTGGCGTTGGGGGAAGTTGTGTATCTTTGTACGTATATGCTTCTAAGCTGTTGTATTTTTGACCCTCTGCAAAGCAGTGTAATGTGTGAGTGTGGGGAAAGTGTGAATGATGATGAAAAATATTTTTTTTGGGGATTTTTTTTCTTTTTGGGGCACCCCGCCTCGGTGGGAGACGGCCGCTTTTTTAAAATAAATAAATTAATATTTATAGATATATATAAAAATAAATATAATAAATATATATTATATATATAATATATATATATATTATATATATATTATATATATATAAAACCTACCCTCCGACTTACGACCCTGTGTTTATGCCAAATTTCTGGGAAATAAAACAACTATTTGTGTTGTATCACAGTGTTTACCCTAAACCTTACAGTATAAATACATATAACAACATAAAAAGTAAAGTAAAACATGAAATACCAAAATAAAACAATAAAATAAAGTCATTACAAAAATGTTTTGTTGATATTCAGTAGTAAAGTTCGACTTACGACCGGTTTTTTTTTCGGAACTGAAATCAGGTCGTAAGTCGGATGGTAAAAGGTATGTATATACATACGCAAAGCAACACTGGAAAGAAAGTGAAATCCTAGCGTTTTCGTGACTACTCACATTGTCAAGGAACTATGAAAGTAATACATCAAAGGAAGGCAATTAAAGGGCTTAGACTACACCCCCACAACAAAGAAACACCTGACTTGCGACAATACCACGACAACATAAGAAAAGAGGAACACCGCAATTTAGGTCTGCTGTCCAACAGACAGGTCCCACGACAACCCACAAACAAAAAATACTACCAAGAAATAAGGTTTTATTATGTCCAATGTATTATTAAACTCAGAACCAAATTTTATTAATTATAAATGAGTCTAATTATAAAAACCTAAGGAAATAATTCATAAAATTATTTTCAAAACTGCTTTTATGAACACAGATCAATTATATATCTGTCACCTGGACTTGCAAGATACAACTTTTCTCAGCGCTTTTGAAAATCAAATTGATGGTTAAAATCTCTCACAAGAATAAATAGAGCATTGAATATTGTCCGTTCTAATGCTATATTTATGTTGTTTTCAATCTAAGTTCGAGATTGTTTACCAGTTTTGTTTCGACCGTACATAATAATCGCAAATTTTACAAGGAACCTTATAGACACATCCTGTCAGCATTTTGGGGGAATTCTTTATCAAAGTTTTTTTTAACTGTATCAAGATTTTAAATCCAACTTTAATATTAAAAGTCTAAGAAGCAGAAGCATATCAACCAAGTTTTCATGGTAAGGGAGAAACCACATATTTTTAGTTGAATAAGGGTTGGTTGTCCCTTTTTGGGTTGTAAAAAGTATTTCTAGCAATTTTAAATGATTTATCAATTACATTTCTCGGGTATTTCAGATCAACGGCTATTTCATAAATTTTGGATATTTCTTCATCTATGAGCTCTGGACTACAAATATGTAAAGCTCTCAAAAACATTGATGAGAAAACAGACAGTTTGACTCTATCTTGATGCGAGGAATAATAGTGTACATAGGAACAGTTATTTGTAAGTTTTCTGTAAATTTTAAATTTGAATTCATTATTACTCTTAATAATTAAAACATCTAGAAAAGGCAATGAGTTATTTTCCTCAAACTCAACAGTAAAGTTTATAGAATGGGCTAAGCTATTTAATTTGCCAAGGAAATTGTGGAAAATTGCATTTATCTGTATGTAACTCATAATGTACATATCAGTAAATAACGAAGATAATTATTATTTATCAGAGTTACATAGACAAGTAGGAATTTGGGACACCTAGGTCACAAAAAGTGTCCCCCTTCGATACCTACCACTGTCATATCCACAAGTTGCTCTAGACCTATTAACCCTTTGAGGGTTTCGGACATACTAGTACGGCTTACGCGCAGGGGTTTTTGACGTACTAGTACGCATAAATTCTAGCGCCGTCAAATCTCACGGGAAAAGGCTGGTAGGCCTAGATGTGAGAGAATGGGTCTGTGTGGTCGGTGTGCGCGATAGAAAAAAAATCTTGGACCCAGTGGTGCATTGTGGGAACGCCATCTTAGTAAACAATGTCCACCATGCCTCGCGGTAAGAAGCTCCTCACTCCTCGGTGAATTGGGACACTTTTGTTCCCCAGTGACAATTCTAATACAGATGGAAGTGCCAGTGAAGATGAGTTTCAAGGTTTTTTGGTGAGGTTTTGACCGAAACTAATGATCATATCGGTAATAGTGAGGAAAACCCAGACGACCCTCAGCCTTCCACCTCTGGTGCTGGGCCGTCTTGTTCACGTTCAGTTGTGCCAAAATCCAAGAGGAAACTTCTATTTTCCCAAATCCCAGACTCAGATGAGAGCATGTGTGATGATAGTGATAGTGAATATGAACTACAAGCTCTCCAAACTAGTTCCAGTAGTGATAGTGAAGTGCAATATTCCCCAGTGAAGCGTCAGTATATACGACGATATATGCGCTCTGGTAGTGTGCCATATGCTATTCCAAGGGGAAGGAGTGCATCTCGGAGTACATCCCGTGGCTGTACAACAGGAACAGACAGTGAAAATGACGATGATACTGTTGCAATTGGGATGGAAAATGTGCGTGGTGGTAGTGGTGCTGGTGGTGAGGCACCAGCAGTGGGCCATGCTGCCACCCACGCCGCTGCCTCAGCTAATCTACAACAAAGGCCACCATCCCCCACCCACCCACCACACCAGCCTTCACAACCACAACCTCCACAACCACCTGTCATTGTCCAGTACCCACCAGCAGACCGCACCTGGGATTGGCAGGAAGCTGTCAGTTTTGTTCCAAATGCCCACCAGTTTGATGACAGCCAAAGTGGAATACAGCCATCTTGTACACTTGGGAACAATGCCACTGAACTGGAATGTTTCGAGTTATTCTTTGACAAACCCCTGATGGAAAGTACTGTCATGGAAAGCAACACATACTACGAGTACACCATGGCAAACACATTACTGTCACCAAAATCACGTCTACACCAGTGGAAGGAGGTAACTGTGGCTGAGATGTATCTTTTCTTTGCCACAATAATGCTTATGCCACATGTGTATAAGCACAAAGTGAAATCATACTGGTCAACAGACCGCCTGATTGCAACCCCAGGTTTCAGTGATATAATGCCAGTGAATCGATTTGTGCTGTTACGTATGCTTCACTTCTCAGACAAAACCAGGCCTGACAGAACTGACAGGTTATATAATATTAGGAATGTGTTTGTGTATCTGAAAGAGAAATTCAGTATGCATTTTTATCCCTTTAGGAAGCTTGTAATTGACAAGTCTTTGATTCTGTTCAAAGGAAGACTCTCTTTCAAGGAGTACATACCAAGCAAAAGGAAACGCTTTTGTATAAAGTTGTTTGTGCTTTGTGATTGTTACAGTGGTCTGGTATTGGATATTATTGTGTACACTGGAAGTTATACATTGCAAAATACCAGGAAGTTATTGGGCATCTCAGGTGATGTGGTTAGAACAATGATAGAACCAAACCTTGGTAAGGGGCATATATTATATACAGATAACTGGTACACAAGTCCCTCATTCAGTGATTTTTTGCGAGTGAACATGACAAATGTGTGTGGCACAGTGCGTGCAAATCGGAAACATATGCCCAGGTTTGACGCTGGCACTCGTAGAGGTGAGGTGCAGGCGTTTGCTGCCAATGACATCATGGCATTTTGGTGGCATGACAAACGAGATGTCACACTGTCATCAGTTCACCCTAATGAAATGGCAGACAGTGGCAGGCAGCATAGAGAGAGCAATGAACCCATTCTAAAACCTGCAGCTGTGATTGATTACACCTTCAACATGCATTCAGTGGACAAATGTGACATGCAGATTGAGTTTGCTGATTGTGTTCGCAAGAGTTATAAGTGGTACATCAAACTGTTTTTCCATCTTCTGGACATGTCCATGCTCAATGCTTATAATATGTATAAGATGAGGACCAGAAACAAACCACAGTACGGCGAATTCTGTTTGTCTGTCATCAGACAAATAGTATTCAAGTACAAGGAACAGCACCTGCAATTGACCGCCCACCAAAATTTCAACAACTACCTGCTCGTCTGAAGCATGGTGATCACTTCCTAGTAAAACTGCCTGTACTGCTTTCAAGAAAAAGGCTCAGAAGAGGTTTTTACGTCTGTGCACATACAAAAAAACACCCCCAACAACACAGAGACACTCGTTTTAAGTGTGAGGAGTGTAAAACACCCAAATGTGCATGACACCATGTTTCAAAGACTTCCACAGGCTGCAGAACTTCTAGAAACAAATTCCCCGTGACTGTATATGTGTATATAAAATATAGAAAAATAGATAAACAACATTTTATATTGTTTGTTTGTGTAAATATTTTCTGTAAACAAAATAATGACAACAGTGTTTACGCCCTTATTGTGTAGTATTGAAAAAGAAATAACTTACAAAATACTGATCATGTTGGCCTCAGAGGCCATAAAAGTTACTCAGAAAAAGAAAAATTGAAAAATAATTGAAAATAGTACATAAAAAAGTAAATAGAAAAATACCGGGTGACGGCAGTCGGCGATGTTACCAGATGTTGTTCAATTTTGGCAAACTTCACGCCTCCATATCTCGGTAAGTATTGACGGTAAATTTTTTTTGTTTAGCCTATAATGTTTAGAAAAAAAAAAACTATTTTTCATAAGAATTTTTTTTTTTTTTTTTTTTTTTGAAATTTGGCCGACCCTGAGAACGAGTTTCTGAGAGGGCCTGTCGACCTTCAAAGGGTTAATTACAAATGAAATATACATCACCAGGAATTCTGGCAAATGTATAAATTTGTGGACTGTATATTAAATTAATAAAGGATTATATATATACACATATACATAACAGAAGGCAAATATCTTAAACTCACTCACCAATTTGACTGGAGATCAAGGTGAATCATACTCAGAAAACCTCACTGTCTATACATGAAAATAACACTGGCCAGAGTTAAAACATCACAGACTTATCTGAGGTTCCTGGAGCTGTCTTGTCCAGTTGCCTGATATCTCAAGTTATGCAGGAATGCACATCCAACAATTTTGGCTCCTATTTGAGAGGTGTCAGCCCAATTTTACCTCTAGAGCACGAAAAACTCTTCCCCTTATTAACTAACGTTTGTGTTGTCTCGTTCAAACATGGCAAGTCCCCTCTGTGCAGGCTTCCCATTTTCGATAACATACTTCTTTTAAAAATACATTTTTAATCAGGTTTATTTACACAGCATAATATTGGGAAATTATTTTCCACAGAAATGGTGTATATCTACATTTTTGGGCATAAGACACAAAATATCATCAACATATCTGAACCATTTTGCTCTATTAGGGAGGATTGTGTTAAGCAATCTTGTTTCAAAAAATTCCATGTATAGATTACTAAGAACAGGTGAAAGAGGATTTCCCATTGCCATACCAAATTTCTGAGTGTAAAACTTATCATTAAATACAAATTTTGCATCAACAATGCAAAGTTTAATAATGGTAGGAACTGGCAATGATAAATCATAATTAACGAGTTCTTCAGATAAGAAACTTAATAAATCATCAACAGGAACTTTCGTAAACAAGGAAGTAACATCAAAATGCTAGAAATACTTTTTACAACCCAAAAAGGGACAACCAACCTTATTCAACTAAAAATATGTTGGTTCTCCCTTACCATGAAAACTTGGTTGATATGCCTTCTCTTCTTAAGACTTTTAATATTAAAGTTGTATTTAAAAATCTTGATACAGTAAAAAAAACTTGTGATAAAGAATTCCCCCCCAAAATGCTGATGGATGTGTCTATAAGATTCCTTGTAAAATTTGCGATAAAGTTTATTACGGTCAAACTGGTAAAAATCTCGAACTTAGATTAAAACAACATAAATATAGCATTAGAACTGGACAAGATTCCAATGCTCTATTTATTCATGTGAGAGATTTTAACCATCCAATTAATTTTCAGAAAGCTGAGAAAGTTGTATCAAGCAAGTCCAGGGTTGAAAGAAATATAATTGAATCTTGTTTCATAAAAAGCAGTTTTGAAAATAATATGAATATTTCCTTAGGTTTATATAAATTAGACTCATTTATAATTAATAAAATTTGGTTAGAGTTTAATAATACATTGGACAAATAATAAACCTTATTTCTTGGGTAGAATATTTTGTTAGTGGGATGTCGTGAGGACCTGTCCAGTTGGACCAGCGGACCTATTGCAGTGTTCTTCTTTTCTTATGAGGTTTTTCTTTGTTGTGGGGGTTGACTGTGAGGTGTAGTCTATGCCCTTTAATTGCCTTCCTTTGATGTATTACTTTCATAGTTCCTTGACAATGTGAGTAGTTACGAAAGTGCTTGGAATTTCACTACTCTTTCACAGTGGTTGTTTTGCATATTTTAAAATCACATGTTTACTGTGATCTTATTGCATACATACATATATACATATATACATACATACATACATACATACATACATACATACATACATACATACATACGTACATACACACACACACACACACACACACACACACACACCACACACACACACACACACACACACACACACACACACACAATAGATGAGAGAGAAGGGTGGGTTGATTGCATCTTCTAGGACTGCAAGAAGGCCTTTGACACAATTCCTCACAAGAGATTAGTGCAGAAACTAGAGGATCAGGCATGTATAACAGGAAGGGCACTTCAGTGGATCAGAGAATACATGACAGGAAGGCAACAAGTCATGGTACATGATGAGGTATCACAGTGGGCACCTGTGGCGAGCGGGGTCCCACGGGTTGGTCCTAGGACCAGTGCTATTTTTGGTATATGTGAATGACATGATGGAAGGGATAGACTCAGAGGCATCCCTGTTCGCAGATGATGTGAAATTAATGAGGAGAATTAAATCAGATGAGGATCCGGCAGGCCTTCAAAGAGACCTGGACAGGCTGGACATGTGGTCCAGCAACTGGTTTCTCGAATTCAACCCTGCCAAATGCAAAGTCATGAAGATCGGAGAAGGGCAAAGAAGACTGCAGGCAGAGTATAGGATGGTGGCCAACAACTGCAATCCTAGCTCAAGGGGAAACATCTTGGCGTGAGTATAACACCAAACACGTCTCCAGAAGCACACATCAACCAAATAACTGCTGCAGCATATGGGCGCCTGGCAAACCTGAGATTAGCATTCCGATACTTAAGCCAGGAATCTTTCCAGACACTGTACACCGTGTACATCAGGCCCATACTGGGGTATGCAGCACCAGTCTGGAACCCACACCTGGTCAAGCACGTCAAGAAGTTAGAGAAAGTACAAAGGTTTGCAACAAGGCTAGTCCCAGAGCTCAGGGGAATGTCGTACAAGGAAAGGTTGAGGGAAATCGGACTGACGACACTGGAGGACAGAAGGGTCAGGGGAGACATGATAACGACATACAAAACTGGGGGGAATAACAAGGTAAACGGATAGGATGTTCCAGGAGGGGACACAGAAAAAGGGATCAAACTGGAACTGAAGACTCAGCAGCACGGGGGCGTTAGGAAGTATTTCTTCATCATAGAGTCTCGGGAAGTGGAATACCTGAAAGGGAAAGTAGTGGGGCAGGAACCATACAAGTTTTAAGAAGAGGTATAACAAAGTAGGAAGCAAGAGGGAAAGGACCTAGTAGGATCAGTGAAGAGGGGGGGCCCAGGGCTGATTCTCGCCCCCTGCAACCCAATTAGGGAGTACACACACGGTTAGCAAGGAGGTCCTCTCGTGGAGAAAGGAATAGGAAAATAACCAGCTTTTAATTGGTCTTTAATCCAGGTGCAATAGGGAAAAGGTAGCTTTAAAAAAGACAAGTACTAAAATTTCTGAGCCTACATGACAGAGTAGTGTGATGTTCTTTTCACCCAACATATCAACTACCCCTTCCCTCCCCCCCTAACCATCGCCCCCCCTGATCGGGTGTAGGGAGGGAAATGGGTAGCTAGTGAGGGGTAACGTGACAAGCCCTCCCCACAAAAACACCACCACGCCGCACGGCAAAAACCCATGCATGACATACAAAAGGCCAATTTTTTACGCATGTGCCTAGGACCAAATGGAACTAACACACAACCACCACACCAGCATGACATAAAACGGCCCAAGTGTCAAATCGACAGTCCTGGGACCAAATGGAAAATAACTAACACACACACACACAACATACAATCAAGAAAGTCAAAACCCAAAACAAGGGTAACACACACTTTTACTCTTACCCGGGGATTTTTTTATTACTTGAAAAAGCACGTGATGGGTGAAAAGTAGTCAATAAGGAATGCATTATATTGCATCTGTGCTAGTTTTTTTACAAAATAATTTTGGCTTAAACCTGGGAGATTGCAAATAACTAAAAAAGGCTGAAGTTTATCTAAATGTATAAAAAAAATTGAAACTTGCTTCATTCCATAACTATTTTTTATATTGAATTTAAGGATACAGGATTCTAACTAAATTTGGGCATTAATCAATTTTTAAATTTTTTTTAAAGCATTTTTCATTATCTGACCATCTTCAAAATGCCATAAATATCCCACTAATTCTGGCCTCCAAATACTCCTGGGGGTTCTTGACAACAGCGGGGACTCTTGACCCCGGGACGGGGCCCCAACCCTTCACATAAAACCCTGATCACCTCACCCCCATTCCCATAATTCTTGTCCCCAAGGGTTTAACACTTTTCCCCTTTTGGGTCTGTTTTTCCCCTTCCCTTGGTCAAACCTGAAAGCCTCCCACTCCTTAATCTGTATGACCCCTTAGGCTTAATGCTGCTGTATGAAGTAATGACTCTCCTCCCCATGAATGTTTGTAATGATGGCCAACAAAACACTTTATAAAATCAATCACAAAAAAGGGTACATTTTAGGCAGTGTCAAGCTGTTCATTTTTGATCCAGTTGATGAGTTTGTAATATCGAACAAGAGGATGACCCCCACAAGGTATACATTTTCCTCTGTCACCTGAAAAGGTAAAATTGAAAACACTGATTTTATATCTTTTTTTTTTTTCTACTTTTTTTTTTCTTTTGCTCCTTAATTGTATATTTTATCTTGCAATTTAAATCTATTAACCTAATTCTTGTAAACAACTTATATAACACCTTATTAACCCATTTGACCATAAACAGAAATATTTAAATTTAATCTTAAAATAATGAAACCTATGAACTCCCCAATTTCTGAAACTATGTATGTCCAAAAAAAAAGCATTCACATTGCTAAACTCACAAACTAGATTTGTCACTTTCCATAATACCAACTTATCATAATTTTTTAAAATTTTAAAATAAAAAATTAAACTAAGTCGCCCGAAATGCCTAGCCATGCTGGTGTTTTAGTGGTACATCTGTAACTTATTTAAATACATGTAAAACCACACAACAACCCAAAATTTTGTAAATTCAACATGTAAACTTTATAGAGAATAAACTTTGAATTTGAATTTGAAAAAGACAAACACCCCTAAGGGTGTTAAGGGGTTCTTGACCCAAGAATTGGTTTGACCTCCCTTTCTCCAGGGATGTATACCCTATGGTTTAGTGCTTTCCTTTTAAAATTTTTTTTGAAACAAAACCAAATGCTAAACCTCAGGGCTACAGTCTGCAGGGAGGGAGTAAATATTATGAAGCAGAGTTTGTGAGGGCAAAGGGGCTAAAAGTACAACAAAGGCATGCAATAAATCTATTTTCTGCCAAAATCAAAGAGGAAGTCTGTCAAAAGGAGGGGGAAAATAGGGGGGTTAGACGATGACAAGTCAGAGAAATTCTGCGTGCTTGCTGATAGCAGGGTGTCCCCAAAAGAAAAGGGAAACTGAAACTGGACCTTGCAATTTGACAAAGTGGAACTAGGGGGTTCTCCATAAGATACCCCCTGATCAGAAAATGGGGGTGCCCGATGTAAAGACAGGGAAGCATAGTTTTCCCAGCCATGACATCATAAGAAGCCAGCCAGGATACTAAACTTGGCTTGATAGAATGTAATTTATGAATTGACTCAGACCAACGATATTGCCAACAGCTGCGAAGGTGGCTAAAGATTACAGCAAAATAGTTTGAGAATGGAATACCTCTATAAGAAATTGGAAAGTCATGTACTGCTGACTGCACAGCAGAGTCTGCCTGCTCATTGCCCTGAACAACATGACAAGAGACCCAGCAGAAAACGATTTCTTTGTGTTTGTTAGAAATGCAGTGCAACCAAAGTTGTATACACAGAACCAGGGGATGAGATTGTGGTAGTCCGAGACTACCACAAATGATGAGGTAGGCATGGATGCAATACGGATAATTGCAATTATCCGTACTGCATCAGCTGTAAAAATGCTAGGAGAGTCGAATAAATAACCTCATAAAACACTGTCCAGAAACACTGCTGCAAACCCGACATGTGAAAGGATTCAAAAACATCAGTGTAACTGCAATGACATGAGAATAAGAATGGAAGTGGTTAAGAGAAAGGGAGCAAGAAGAAACTGTAGGTATTTGGCCTTTCGCGCATGGCAGTGGGAAAGAACAGACATGAACTGTCAGAACCTCCCAAGGGAACAGAAAACTTAGATGCTAGATGAACATATAAAGGGAGGGGGGGGCTACTGAAGAGAAGACAAGAGCAAGTGAACATGAAGAGAAAAGGGGCAGAATAACAGGGGCGGTGAACAAATAATGGACCTCTACTAATGTCCATTACTATCCTGTGCGTAGAAGGGTCACGAAGGTCATGAGAGCAGACAAAATAATGGAGGCAATGTGCATCACAGTGATCACTCAAGGATGGAACATTTGCATCTGCATATAGGCTCTCAACAGGTGAGGAGCGAAAAGCACCCAGACACAAACATAATCCCTGATAATGGATGGATCAAGTTTAGACACCCCCATGAAAGACAAGCGAGAGTTTTTAACCCTTTCAGGGTCTGTCCTATAAATCTACGGCTTTTGAAGCCAGGGTCCAAGCCGTAGATCTACGTTAAAAATTTTGGCAACTTCAAATTTAGAGCGAGAAGGCTGGTAGGCCTACATTTAAGAAAATGGGTCTGCGTGGTCAGTGTGCGCAGTTATGAAAAAATCGGGGCACCTGCATGGCACTGTGGGAATACCATCTCAGTAAACTTTGCTCATCATGCCTGGGGGCAAGGCGAATTCTGACTCTCCTCTTCCAAATTATAGTTCTAACACTAATGGAAGCGGACCTGAAGAGGAATTCTATGGTTTTGAGCCATATGGTACATTGTACCATATGGTACCATATCATACAATGGTACCATAAAGTACAGTGGACCCCCGCATAACGATGGCATCACATACGATTTTTCCGCATACCGATTACTTTTATCGCAAAATTTTTTGCCGCGCATACCGATTAAAAAACCCGCTTACCGATTTTCGTCCGAGACGCGTCAATGTGCCCTCAGCCAGCCTCACATGTGCCGGCCGTCCCATTGTTTACCAGCCAGCCTCCGCGGTAACATCCAAGCATACACTCGGAATATTTCGTATTATTACAGTGTTTTCGGTGCTGTTTCTGGAAAATAAGTGACCATGGGCCCCAAGAAAGCTTCTAGTGCCAACCCTGTGGTAAAAAGGGTGAGAATTAGTATGGAAATTAAGAAAGATTTTGAAGGGTTTGGGGCTAACCCTGAGAAGCCTATGCCAGTTGTGGAATCCACTGTGCCTACTTCAAAGATTAAGGAAATGTGTGCACAGTGGGTTGAACTGCAAACCTTTATAGATGAAAATCACCCTGACACAGCTGTTGCAAGCCGTGCTGGTGACTATTTCAATGACAATGTTGTGGCCCATTTTAGACAAATCGTAAAGGAACGGGAGGTACAGAGCTCTATGGACAGATTTGTTGTGCGACAGAGGTCCAGTGACTCTCAAGCTGGTCCTAGTGGCATTAAAAGAAGAAGGGAAGTAACCCCGGAAAAGGACTTGCTACCTCAAGTCGTAATGGAAGGGGATTCCCCTTCTAAACAGTAAGAAGATAATGCTCTCCCCTCCTCCCATCCCATCAATCATCACCAGATCTTCAATAAAAGTAAGTGTCATGTAATTGTGCATGCCTTTTTCAGTTTGTGTGTATTTAAAATTAACATTTCATGTGGTAAAAAAAAATTGTTTTTCATACTTTTGGGCGTCTTGCACGGATTAATTTTATTTCCATTATTTCTTATGGGGAAAATTCATTCGCATAACGATTATTTCGCATAACAATTATCCCTCTTGCACGGATTAAAATCGTTAACCGGGGGTCCACTGTACAATGCATCATATGGTACAGGGACCCTAATGGAAATAAGTCACTTTGACTTTTTTCGGTTATCTTAGGTTTCCCACACATATGCTGCTATGTATGATAATCTATGTAACTGTGTATAACGTGAATAAACTTACTTATGACGCCACATGCACTCGAGTAAGTTTATTCAGGTATACACCAAATACAGTTACACAGATTATCATACATAGCAGCATATGTGTGAATATCCTAGGATAACCCAAAAAAGTGAGAGTGACTTAATTTCCATTGGGGTCCCTGTATCTCTACCATATGGTACCCTATACCATATGCAATTCCAAGGGGACTGAGTACTTCCTGTGGCTCTACACCTGGAATAGACAGTGAAAGTGATGATGATGTGGTTACAATTGGGAAATGAATAGATCACATGCGTCAGTAGGTGGTGGTGGTGGGTGCCACCAGCATGTATGCGTGCAGCATGTAGCACCACCCAGACTGGGAGTGAGTCTGGGACCTAAGCCACTGACTCAGCATTTTAGGACAAAGCGCATCGTCATCCACCGGTGGAAGTAGATGACTGTGGCCGAAAAGTTTTTTTTTTTTTTTGCAAGAATAATGCTTATGCCTCATGCACAAAAGCATAATATAAAATCAACTGGTCCACAGACGAGTATGACACCACTTTGCATGACACCTTGTTTCAAAGACTAACAGACTGCAGCAGTTCTAGGAACATGTCCAGTGACTGTACATATGTAAATACATAATAAAACATTACTAATTTAAAATATTTTTGCATGTTTTTTTGTTGTAAACAATTATTGTAAACAAAATATTAGTGCAGTTATTGAATATGAGTATGAGTGTGAGTATGAGTATGAGTATGAGTGTGAGTGTGAGTGTGAGTGTGTGTGTGTGTGTGTGTGTGTGTGTGTGTGTGGTGTGTGTGTGTGTGTGTGTGTGTGTGTGTGTGTGTGTGTGTGTGTGTGTGTGTGTGTGTGTGTGTACTCACCTAGTTGAGGTTGCGGGGGTCGAGTCCGAGCTCCTGGCCCGCGCGTGTGTGTGTGTGTGTGTGTTAGTTAGTTACCATTTGGTCCTAGGCACATGTCGATTAGACACTTGGCCTGTTGTATGTGCATGCATGTGTGTGTGTGTGTGTGTGTTAGTTACCATTTGGTCCTAGGCACATGTTCGATTAAACACTTGGCCTGTTGTATGTGCATGCATGGTGTGCGCGTGCGTGCATGTGTGTGTGAGGGCTTGTCTAACTTTACCCCTCACTAGCTACCTATTTCCCTCTCCTCACACCTGATCAGGGGAGCGATGGTTAAGGGGGTAGGGAAGGGGTAGTTGATATGTGGCTGAAAAGTAACCATCACACGCACTCTGTCATGTAGGCTCAGAATTGTAGTACCAGTTGTCTTTCCTAGTAATGCTACCTTTTCCACTTATTGCACACGCTGGATTTAAGTACCAATTACTGCTGGTTATTATCCTATTCCTTGCTCACACTGAGAGAGGACCTCCTTGCTAACAGTGTTGTACTCACCTAATTGTGGTTGCAGGGGTCGAGACTCAGCTCCTGGCCCCACCTCTTCACTGATCACTTCTAGGTCCTTTCCCCTCTCTGCTTCCTGAGCTTTGTTATACCTCTTCTTAAAACTATGTATGGTTCCTGCCTCCACTACTTCACTTGCTAGGCTATTCCACTTCCTGACGACTCTATGACTGAAGAAATACTTCCTAACGTCCCTGTGACTCGTCTGAGTCTTCAGCTTCCAGTTGTGACCCCTTGTTTCTGTGTCCCCTCTCTGGAACATCCTATCTCTGTTCACCTTGTCTATTCCCCGCAGTATCTTGTATGTCGTTATCATGTCTCCCCTGACCTTTCTGTCCTCCAGTGCCCGTCAGTCCGATTTCCCTCAACCTTTCCTCGTACACATTCCCCTGAGCTCTGGGACTAGCCTTGTTGCAAACCTTTGTACTTTCTCTAACTTCTTGACGTGCTTGACCAGGTGTGGGTTCCAGACTGGTGCTGCATACTCCAGTATGGGCCTGATGTACACGGTGTACAGTGTCTGGAAAGATTCCTGCTTAAGTATGGGAATGCTAATCTCAGGTTTGCCAGGCGCCCATATGCTGCAACAGTTATTTGGTTGATGTGTGCTTCTGGAGACGTGTTTGGTGTTATACTCACGCCAAGATGTTTCCCCTTGAGCTAGGATTGCAGTTGTTGGCCACCATCCATACTCTGCCTGCAGTCTTCTTTGCCCTTCTCCGATCTTCATGACTTTGCATTTGGCATGGTTGAATTCGAGAAACCAGTTGCTGGACCACATGTCCAGCCTGTCCAGGTCTCTTTGAAGGCCCCCCGGGATCCTCATCTGATTTAATTCTCCTCATTAATTTCACATCATCTGCGAACAGGGACGCCTCTGAGTCTATCCCTTCCATCATGTCATTCACATATACCAAAAATAGCACTGGTCCTAGGACCAACCCGTGGACCCCCGCTCGCCACAGGTGCCCACTGTGATACCTATCATGTACCATGACTTGTTGCCTTCCTGTCATGCATTCTCTGATCCACTGAAGTGCCCTTCCCGTTATACATGCCTGATCCTCTAGTTTTCTGCACTAATCTCTTGTGAGGAATTGTGTAAAAGGGCCCCTTTTGCAGTCCTAGAAGATGCAATCAACCCACCCCTCTCTCTCATCTCTATTTCTGTTACTTTATCATAAAACTCCAGAAGGTTTGTGACACAGGATTTGCCTTCCATGAAACTGTGCTGGTTGTCATTTATACTTTTGTTCCATTCCAGGTGCTCCACCACTCTCCTGATAATCTTCTCCATGAGTTTGCACACTATACACATCAGTGACACTGGTCTGTAGTTTAGCACCTCTTTTCTGTCTCCTTTTTTAAAAAATGGGAACTACATTTGCCATCTTCCATACCTCAGGTAGTTGCCCAGTTTCAAGGGATGTGGTTGAAGATTGTGGTTAAGGGGACACACAGCATTTCTGCTCCCTCCCTTCCCTAAGGACCCATGGGGAGATGTTGTCCGGTCCCATTGCCTTTGAGGTATCAAGGTCACTTAGCAGCTTCTTCACCTCCTCCTCAGTTGTGTGTATGTCATCCAGCACTTGTTGGTATATTCCCTGTTGGTGTCCCCTCTGTCCTGTCTTCCCAGAGTCCTTCCTGTCTCCACTGTGAATACTTCCTTAAATCTCTTGTTGAGCTCCTCACATACCTCTTGATAGTTTCGTGTGAGTTCCCCACCTTCTTTCCTCAGCCTGATCACCTGGTCTTTGACTTGACTTTTGATGCTATGTCAGACTTGACTTTTGATGCTATGTCATTTTCCTACAGTTGCTGGGCCTCCCTTCTTATCTGTGCATACTCGTTTCTGGTTCTTCGACTGATCTCTTTATTTTCCTGGGTCCTTTCCCTTCTGTACCTCTTCCATTCTCTAATGCACTTAGTTTTTTGCCTCCCTACACCTTCGGGTAAACCAAGGACTCACTTTGATTTTCCCATTAATTCTGTTGCCCCTGTGTGTGTGTGTTAGTTAACATTTTGTCACAGGCACATGTCAATTAGACACTAGGGTTATTGTATATGTGTGCATGCATGTTAGTTACTATTTTGCCCTAGGCACGTATCGATTAGACACTAGGCCTGTTGTATATACGTACATACGTGTGTGTGTGTGTGTGTGCGCGCGCATGCACGCGCGCACACACACCTAATTGTGGTTGCAGGGGTCGAGACTCAGCTCCTGGCACTGCCTCTTCACTTAAATTGCTACTAAGTCCTCTCTCCCTCTGCTTCCTGACCTTTGTCATACCTCGTCTTAAAGCTATGTATGGCTCCTGCCTCCACTACATCACTTGCTGGACTATTCCACTTCCTGACAACCCTATGACTGAAGAAATACTTCCTAACATCCCTGTGACTCATCTGAGTCTTCAGCTTTCAATTGTGACTCCTTGTTTCTGTGTCCCCTCTCTGGAACATCCTGTCTCTGTCCACCCTAAACTATTCCACACAGTATTTTGTATGTTGTTATCAAGTATCCCCAGACCCACCTGTCCTCCAGTATCATCAGGGCGATTTCCCTCAACCTTTTTTCGCAGGACATTCCCCTGAGCTCCGGAACTAGCCAAGTTGCTAACCTTTGTACTTTCTCTAATTTCTTGACATGCTTGACCAGGTGTGGGTTCCAAACTGGTGCTGCATACTCCAGTATGGGCCTGACATACACAGTGTACATTGTCTTCAACGATTCCTTACTAAAGTATCGGAACGCTATTCTCAGGTTTGCTAGGCGCCTATATGCTGCAGCAGTTATCTAGTTGATGTGTGCCTCCAGAGACGTGTTCGGTGTTATGGTCACCCTAAGATCTTTCTCCTTGAGTGAGGTTTACAGTCTTTGTCCACCTAGCCTATACTTTGTCTGCAGTCTTCTTTGCCCTTCCCCAATCTTCATGACTTTGCATTTGGCGGGTTGAATTCAAGAAGCCAGTTGCTGGACCATGTGTCCAGGTCTCTCTGTAGTCCTGTCTGATCCTCATCTGATTTAATTCTCATTAACTTCACATCAATCTGCAAACAGGGACACTTCAGAGTCTATCCCTTACATCATGTCATTCACATATACAAAAATAGCACTGGTCCTAGGACTGACCCCTGTGGGACCCCCCTCGTCACAGGTGCCCACTGTGATACCTCATCACGTACCATAACTTCTTGTTGCCTCCCTGTCAGGTATTTTCTGATCCATTTCAGTGCCCTTCCTGTTATAAGCGCCTGATCCTCCACTCTGGACTAATCTCTTGTGAGGAACTGTGTCAAAGGCCTTCCTGCAGTCCAGGAAAATGCAATCAACCCACCCCTCTCTTTCGTGTCTTACTTCTGTTACTTTGTCATAAAACTCCAGAAGGTTTGTGACAGGATTTGCTCTCTATGAATCTGTGTTGGTTGTCGTTTATAATCTTGTTCCATTCAAGGTGCTCCACCACTCTCCGCCTGATAATATTCTCCATGGCTTTTCGATACTGTACACGTCAGTGACACTGGTCTGTAGTTTAGTGCCTCGTTTCTGTCTCCTTTCTTAACCTTAAACTGTCAAAACGTAAGATCTACGTTCGCTCATGTAGCGCTCTGAACATAGATCTACTTTTTTTTACATGCTTTCTTATGGAGAAAATCAAGGTTGGAGCACTACACGCACAAACGTAGATCTACGTTTGGACAGTTTAAGGGTTAAAAATGGGGACTACATTTGCCTTCTTCCGTACTTCAGGTAGTTGCCCAGTTTCAAGGGATGTGTTGAAGATTGTGGTTAGTGGGACACACAGCATCTCTGCTCATTCTCTAAGGACCCATGGGGAGATGTTGTCTGGTCCCATCACCTTTGAGGTACCAAGGTCACTTAGCAGCTTCTGCACCTCCTCCTCAGTTGTATGTCATCCAACACTTGTTGGTATATTCGCTGTTGGTGTTCCCCTCTGTGCTGTTTTTCCAGAGCCCTTCCTATCTCTTCTGTGAATACTTCCTTGAATCTCGTGTTCAGCTCCTCACATACCTCTTGATCGTTTTTTCGTGAGTTCCACACCTTCTTTCCTCAGCCTGATCACTTGGTCTTTGACTGTTGTCTTCCTCCTAATGTGGCTATACAGCAGTTTCGGGTCAGACATGACTTTCCATGCTATGTTGTTTTCGTACTGTTGTTGGGCCTCCCTCCTAATCTGAGAATACTCGTTTCTGGCTCTTTGACTAATCTCGCTTATTTTCCTAGGTTCTTTGCCCTTTTGTACTTTTCCATTCTCTAGTGCACTTAGTTTTTGCCTCCCTACACCTTCAGGTAAACCAGGGGTTTGTTCTGGTCTTCCCATTATTTCTTTTGCCCTTGGAACAAACCTTTCCTCTGCCTCCTTGTATTTTTGTTGTTAAGTATTCTATCATTTCATTTATTGACTTTCCTGCCAATTCTCGTCCCACTGAACATCCTGCAGGACGTTCTTCATACCTATGTAGTCCCCCATTTTATAGTTTGACTTTTCCCATTCACCTCCTGTTATCCTCTCCACTTGTAACTCTACTATGTCTTCAAAACACAGAACCATGTGATCATTAGCTCCAAGGGCCTCTCTTATGCGATGTCCTCAATGTCTGAACTGCTCAGGGTGAACACGAGGTCCAGTCTTGTTGATTCATCCTCCCCTCTCTCTCTGGTATTGTCCTTAACATGTTGATGCATGAGGTTTTCCAGTACCACATCCATCATCTTGGCTCTCCATGTTTCGGAACCCCCGTGTGGCTCCAGGTTTTCCCAGTCGATCTCCCTGTGGTTGAAATCGCGTGTGTGCGCGTGGTGTGTGTGTGTGTGTGTGTGTGCGCACACGCATGCATGCTCACCTATGTGTAATTGCAGAGTCACAGCTCCTGGGCCTGTCTGTTCATTGGTTGCTACTTGGTCCACTCCCTGCTCCAAGAGCTTTATTGTACCTTTACTTAATTAAAGCTATGTATGGATCCTGCCTCCATTACTTCACTCTATAGTGTTCCACTTCCTGAAAATTCCTGCCATTGAAGGTGCGAGACACTTGTTCCTAAGTACAGCAATTAATTTGTTCCAAATTGCTTTTTGTCATCAGTACGAAATTAACCCCCTGACTGTCGCAACCCCCATTCCTGAGGTTTTCTCCTCGTGTTGCAAAATTTCAAAAAAAAAAAAAAAAAAAAAAAAAATTATATTTTCTTATGAAATGATAGAGAATCTTTTCCCGATTGTAATGACACAAAAAAAAAACGAAATTTGATGGAAAACTGATGGAATTACGCTCTCGCGAAGTTAGTGACCTTGGCGATATTTACTTTGAGCCTATTTTCGGCTAATTCCTTTGCTTCAGTCGACCAAACTCATAGCTATTTCTTTAGAACTCCATTTTTTCTATCGATTGAGTACAAGAAAACTGCCCATTTACCATTTTCAACTACCCAATAACGTGGTCAGAAATTTGCAATTTGGCCAGTTTCACGAAAATTAAAGAACATGACAGTTTCAAAATAAGGTCCAGAATGAACAATGCAGACATTCCTGGCTCTAAAATAACATTTTCTTTGTTCATCAGTCATGTCTCTAGGCCCCTCTGATATTACTCTTGCTTTCTATTTTGAATTTTTATTCAAACAAAAAATAGAAAATTTACTATTATGCAGACTACTCCAATACTGTAATAATTGTATAAATAACATCAACCCATTCATGACTTCATATTAGAATGGCTAATTGGACATTTATTGGACAATGACATCATTAGTTTACTTTTGAACATTGGCAAAAATCAAACATTTCCCCTATTTTGAGCTCCATTTCCAGTTTTTTTTTTATAGTAAAATCAATCAAAATCATCTCTTTTTCTATAATATGTTTTCCATTCTATCAAATGAGACCAAGAAAATGAGAATACAACCATAAATACTATACAAAAATAGACCACAAAGTCGGCATTTTAATAAAAAAAAAAAAACAGTCGGAGTTTTTTTTCTCATTATGCACTGCGTGTTCCAGGATTTTTTTTATGTGGTGCACACTGACCACACAGACCCATTCTCTCACATGTGGGCCTACCAGCTTTCTCCTTCTTGATTTGAAGCCGCTAGAATTTTTGAGTATATATATGTCAAACACGGCACCTTGTAAGACGTATATATACGGCCGCGACAGTCAAAGGGTAAGTCAGAGTCAGCAGTCACAGTCCTACTGTATATACAGTATGTACTGCAAGCTTCCTTAATTACACTTTGATGTTGCCATCCTTATAAGAGACTTTGCTTTTTCATGAATTTTATACTTACTTCTTTATAAGCCATTGATGTGGACTGTAATATATTTAAGACTCTCCTCATATCCCCACCGCAGAGTGCTAGTAATGCCTTCCTTCCATCATCTGTTACGCGACCCTGCAAGTAAATGTCTAATCAGATTTTTGCACAGTACAATATCATAAATTAAACACACAGTAATCATAGCCTAGGAAATTTCATCACAAATATACACTGCCCATAAAAATCTATACAAATAACAACTAAAAGGATAAATAATTCATGGCTTATAAAAGGCTCACAAAGTACAGTAGGGCCCCGCTTTATGGTGTTTTGCCTTATGGCGTTCCACTAATATGACAATTTCAAATTATGACCAAAACTTTCTATACAGTGAGTGGTCTTTCAAATACAGCGTGTGCCATCTGGTTTGTTTACTTTCTTCATGAGCACATCTCTCTATTATTATGTAATAATAATCACTCTCGGGCACATTAAATGTCTTATTTTATATCAATATAGACATTTTCATTAATCCATCTATGATATTTTCTTCAAAATTATATAAGAAACACGTTACATAGCATATAAACATGATGTTTACATGCTATGGAGGTGTGGTTGCCGGGTGGAGGGAAAACATTACGTAATACTAATAATAATCACTCTTGGACACATTAAATGTCTTATTTTATGTTGATTTAGACAATTTCATTAATCCATCTATGATATTTTCTTTAAAATTTTATAAGAAACATGTTACATAGCATATAAACATTTTATGTTTATATGCTATGGATGTGTGGTAGCCGGGTGGAGGGAAAACATTACGTCACTCCCCTTAATACATAACGTTTTTGTTTACAATTCTTGGCATGAATTATTCATTACTTCTCCCTTTGTTTATGATGGCATCAAAAGGTAGTTGTTATAAACAATTCAACTCAGAGAACATGGATGTCGATGGTAATAATATGACTCTGGGCCGCATTAAATATGTAGCGATGTAAGTAGGTGTAGGTATGTAGCCCAGGCAGATTACATACCTACATTATTATATTTATACTTATGTGTACCTGTACCTAAGTAAACTTACACACTGTGCTGGCATGCAGGTACACATTACTATCACAAAGAGTGTCTTATTAGTCTTGAAGATGCCATATTAATAATAATAATAATAACAACACAATAATAATCACTCTGAGGAGCATTAAATATCATATGAAATGTTAATATAGACATTTTGCTTAATCCATCTAAATACAGTAGGGCCCCACTTACACGGCGGGTTAGGTTCCAGGCTGTCGCCGGAAAGCAGACATCGCCAGAAGGCAGAATGCCATTTTTTCCATTTATAAAAGCATATAAATGCCAGACAACAAGTTTACACTAAATTATATTAAGTTAGTAATAGAACTAGGCATTAAAAACACACAAAGTAAAAATACATTCACAGTAAATTAATTACTTAAAGTATTTGTAATCTTAATGTAGGGAGAGAGGTGAGTAGTACTTATTTGTAGGAAGTCAGGTGCAGGTTGCCCAGGTGTAGGTAGCACTGGCTCCCCGTCTCATACTTAATGTACGATATTTAAAACATCCCAGAGAGGTTAAATACACATACAGTACACTCATTATTTACCTTAAAATATGTGTAGTCTTAATATAGGAAGAGAGGTGAGTAGTATTTATTTGTAGAAAGTCAGTGTAGGTAGCCGGTAGTAGCCTGCCTGGGCTACACCTACTGGCAACCTACACTGTGGCCCAGAGCCATATTATTAACATCAACATGCCTTGTTCACTGAATTTAATCATTTCTAACAACTACCTTTAGATGCCATCATAAATGAAGGTAGAAGTAATGAATAATTCATGCCGAAAATTGTAAACAAAAGCAGAGTGAGGGAGTGGCTGGGCACGCAGATTCATACATGTTTTCTCTGATGGCTGAACAGAGAAAACGTAATGTTGTCCCTCCACCCAGCTACCACACAGCTCCACAAGTATTATTATCAGAGCACACATAAAATATGCAATAAATGCCAGACAACAAGTTTACACTAACTTACATTAAGTTAGCAATAGGAATAGGCATTAAAAACACAATAAAAGGTAAGATACACAGAGTACACTTATTACTTACCTTAAAATATTAATATTAATGTGTGAGAGGTGAGTGGCAGGGTGTTTATTGAATAAAATCAGAATGGCACACCATCATCCTCTTACTTGGCACTTAAAGCAAGAGGCTTACGACTTCTCTTTTTATTACAGCTAACCTTAGACACCATCGTCAATGAGAGCCATCTAGTTAACGAAAGAGTAAACGAGAGAGAACGAGATACAGAGTTGAGACAATGTAAGAACACAAACTGAACAGGTAGTGGACGATCACTTGGTCAGGCGAAATAAATGGGTATTAATGTGTGTCTACTTTTAGTTCATTCACGTCCATTTGTAAGAGTTTGTAAAACATTTACCTCAATATTTTTTATTTTAATAATAATTACCTCACAATACAAATACTCTTACATTGTGTACAAGTTGTACAAGTTAGTTCAGAATAAACAAACAGCAACACACCATTTTTAGAGTGAATGAAGATAATAATATTAATAAAATAATAATAATAATAATAATAATAATAATAATAATAATATTATTATAATTGCTATATATAGAGTAAAGGCATACGAAAACAATACAGTGGACCCTCGACTAACGCTATTAATCTGCTCCTGAGAGCTCATCGTTAGTCAAAATAATCGTTAGTCAAGTTAATTTTCCCCATAAGAAATAATGGAAAATCAAATTAATCCGTGCAAGACACCCACAAGTATTGAAAAAAAAAATTTTAACACATGAAATATTAATTTTAATACACACAAACTGAAGAAGACATGCACAGTTACATGACACTTACCTTTATTGAAGATCTGGTGAGGATTGATGGGATGGGAAGAGGGGAGTGTGTTGATGGTCTTAGTGTTTAGAAGGGAATCCCCTTCCATTAGGACAGAGGTGGCAAGTCCTTTTTCGGGTTACTTCCCTTCTTCTTTTAATGCCACTAGGACCAGCTCGAGAGTCACTGACCTCTGTCGCACAACATATCTGCCCATAGAGGCCTGTACCTCCCGATCCTTTATGACATTCCTAAATTGTTTCACAACATTGTCAGTGTCACCATTAAACACTTGTTCAGGTTTCAGTCCTTCACTGTCTATGTACTCCTTGAATTCCTGCACATATTTTTCAGCTGCTTTTTGGTCCAAACTGGCAGCTTCAACCATGCCTTATCACACTATGTATGCCACTACGATTCTTAAATCTCTCAAACCAACCTTTGCTGGCCTTAAATTCACTCACATCACCACTAGTTGCTGGCATTTTTCTAATTAAATCGTCATGCAACTTCCTAGCCTTTTCACATATGATCGCTTGAGAGATGCTATCTCCTGCTATCTGTTTTTCGTTTATCCATACCAATAACAGTCTCTCAACATCTTCTATCACTTGCGATCTCAGTTTCGAAAACATAGTTGCACCTTTGGCAAAAACAGCTTCCTTGATTGCCGTTTTCTTGGCCACAATAGTAGCGATGGTTGATTGGGGTTTTGTGTACAGCCTGGCCAGCTCGGAGACATGCACTCCACTTTCATACTTAGCAATGATCTCTTTCGTCATATCCATAGTAATTCTCACTCTTTTTGCTGTAGGGTTGGCACTAGAAGCTTTCTTGGGGCCCATGGTGACTTATTTTGCAGGTGCAATCACTAAAAAGGCTGTGATAATATGAAATATTCAGATTGTATGCTTGGAAGCGACCGCGGTGGCTGGCTGGCTTGTAAACACTGGCCAGAAGTGGACGCGTCTCAGACGGAACGAATAGTGTTGGTCGAGTTTTTTAGCGCTAAATCGAGGCAAAATTTTTGCGATAAAAATGTATCGCTAGTCAGATTTATCGTTTAATCGATGCCATCGCTGGTCGAGGGTCCACTGTATTTTTCTACAGTTATCCCCCAGTTTGACTAGAGAAAACGTAATTCTTCCGACACTACCTACACAGCTGCTTTGTAAACAAATCTCATATTTACATCAATTTTTATTCTGTGAGTGCATGTATCATGTTTATATGCTATGTAATGGGTTTCATATATAATTTTGAGGAAAATATCATTGATGGATTAATGAAAATGCCTATATTGATGTAAAATAAGACATTTAGTGTGCCCAAGAGTGATTATTATTACCTAGTATTGGCATCATGAGTAGAGAGAGACTTAGCGATTTTAATGTGTACCTACACACCAGCACAGTGTGTAAGTATACAGTGGACTCCTGGTTCACGATATTAATCCGTTCCTGAGAGCTCATCATCAACCAAAATTATCGGAAAGCGAATCAATATTCCCCATAAGAAATAATGGAAATCAAATTAATCCGTGCAAGACACCCAAAAGTATGAAAAAAAAAAAAACTTTTACCACATCTATATTAAGTTTAAAAGCAATATAATAATTACAATAACATAATAACAATAAAACAGACCGAGAGATGACTCAAATCATGATGCAGAATAATAGTGTACATAGAACAGTTATTTGTAAGTTACCGTAAAATTTTAAATTTGGAATTCATTAATTACTCTTAATAATTAAAACATCTAGAAAAGGTCAGATGTATTATATTCACTCAAACTCAACAGTAAAGTTATAGAATGGGCTAAGCTATTTAATTTGCCAAGGAAATAGTGGAAAATTGCATTAACTGTATGTAACTCATAATGTTACATATCAGTAAGATAAGCGAAGAATAATTATTTATTTATGGCAGAGTTTACATAAGACAAGTAGGAATTTGGGGACACCTAGGTCACAAAAAGTGTCCCCCATCGATACCCTACCATTGCTGTCATTTGGCCACAATTTGCCTCTAGACCTAATTAACCTTGAGGGTTTTCGGACAACTGATAACGCCTACGCGCAGGGTTTTTGACGTACAAGTACGCATAAATTCTCAGCGCCGTCAAATCTCACGGGAAAATGGCTGGTAGGCCTAATTGAGATAATGGTCCTGAGTGTGGTCGGTGTGCGGCGATAGAAAAAAAATCTTGGACCCAGTGGTGCATTGTGGGAACGCCATCTTCGTACAAGCAATTTCCACCATGCCTCGCGTAAGAAAGCTCCTCACTCCTCGTAGAATGGACACTTTTGTTCCCCGTGACAATTCTAATACAGATGGAATGCCAGATGAAGATGAGTTTCAAGGTTTTTTTGTGTGAGGTTTTGAACCGAAAACTAATGATCAAATCGGTAATAGTAGGAAAACCCAACGAACCTCAGCCTTTCCACCCTCTGTGCTGGCCGTCTTGTTTCACGTCAGTTTTGTGCCAAAATCCAAGAGGAAACTTCTATTTTCCTCAAATGGACCAGACTCAGATGAGAGCATGGTGTGATAAACGTGAAAGTGAATTGAACTACAAGCTCTCCCAAACTAGTTCCAGTAGTGATATTGAAGTGCAATATATCCCCAGTGAAGCCGTCAGTATATACGACATAAATGCGCTCATGGTAGTGTGCATATGCAATTTCCAAGGGAAGGAGTGCCATCTTCGGAGTACATCCCGTGGGTGTACAACAGGAACAGACAGTGAAATGACGATGATACTGTTGCAATTGGGATGGAAAATGTGCGTGTGGTAGTGGTGCTGGTGGTGAGGCCACCAGCATTGGGCCATTGCTGCCACCCACGAGCCGCTGCCTCACTAATCATACAACAAAGGCCACCATCCCCCACCCCCCACCACACCAGCCTTTCACAACCCAACCTTCCAACAACCACCCTGTCATTGTCCATACCCACCAGCAAACCGCACCTGGGATTGGCAGAAAGCAGTACGAGTTATGTTCCAATGCCCACCAGTATTGATGACAGCCAAAGGTGGATACAGCCATCTTGTACACTTGGGAACAATGCCACTAATGGAATGTTTCGTAGTATTCTTTGAACAACCCCTGATGGACACTCATGTACCTGCATATGGAAAAGCAACACAAACTAACGAGTACACCATGGCAAACACATTACTGTCACCAAATCACGTCAACCCCAGTGGGAAGGAGGTAACTGAGGCTGTAGATGTATCTTTTCTTTGCCACAATAAGCTTATGCCACATGTGATAAGCACAAAGTGAATCATGCTGTCAACAGACCGCCTGATTGCAACCCCAGGTTTTCAGTGATATAATGCCAGTGAATCGATTTGTTCTGTTACGTATGCTTCACATTCTCAGACAAAACCAGTAGCCTACAAACTGACAGGTTATAAAAATATTCGGACGATGTTTTTGTGTATCTGAAAGAGAAATTCCAGTATGCATTTTTATCCCTTTAGGAAGCTTGTAAATTGACAATCTTTGTATTCTGTTCAAAAGTGAAGACTCTCTTTCAGAGTACAAACCAAGCAAAAGAAACGCTTTTGTATAGAAAAAGTATGTTTGTGCTTTGTGAATTTTACAGTGGTCTGGTATTGGATATCTTATTGTGTACACTGGAATTATACATTGCAAATACCAGGAAGATTATAGGGCCTCTCAGGTGATGTGGTTAGAACAATGAAGAACCCAACATAGGTACGGGGCATATATTATATACAGATAACAGGTAATTGGGGAACACAAGCCCTCATTCAGTGATTTTGCTAGTGAACATGACGAAATGTGTGTGGCACAGTGCGTGCAAATCGAAACATATGCCCAGGTTTGACGCTGGACACTCGAAGAGGTGAGTGCAGGCGTATGCTGCAATGACATCATGGCATTTGGTGAAATTACAAACGAGATATTGCACACCTGTCATCAGTTCACCCAAATGAAAATGGCAGACCAGTGGCAGGGCAGCATAGAGAGAGCAATGAACCCATTCCTAAAACCTGCAGCTGTGATTGATTACACCTTCAACATGCATTCAGTGGACCAAATGTGACCATGCAGATTGAGTTTTTGCTGATTGTGTTCAGCAGAGTTATAAGTGGTACATCAAACTGTTTTTTTTTCCATCTTCGTGACATGTCCATGCTCAATGCTTATAATATTATAATGAATGAGGAACCAAAACAAACCACAGTACGGCGAATTTCTGTTTGTGTCTGTCATCAGACAAATAGTATTTCAAGTACCAAGACAGCACCTGCAATTGACCGCCCACCAAATTAACAACAACTACCTGCTCTCTGAAGCATGGTGATCACTTCCTAGTAAAAACTAAACTGGCCTGCTACTTGCTTTTCCAAGAAAAAAGGCTCAGAAGAGGTGTTAACGTCTGTGCACATACAAAAAAACACCCACACCAACACAGTGACACTCGTTTATGTGTGAGGATTGGTAAAACACGCACTGTGGCATGACACCATGTTTCAAAAGACTATCCACAGCTGCAGAACTTCTAGAAACATTCCTGTGACTGTATATGTGTATATAAAATATAGAAAAAATAGTAATAAACAACATTTTTATAGTGTTTGTTTGTGTAAATATTTTCGTGAAACAAATAATGACAACAGTGTTTACGCCCTTATTGTGTAAAGTAATGAAAAAGCAATAACTTACAAAATACTGATCATATTTGGCCACAGAGGCCATAAAAGTTACTCAGAAAAAAGAAAAATTGAAAAATAATTGAAAAAGTACATAACAAAATTAATAGAAAAATACCGGCGTGACGGCAGTCGGCCGATGTTACCAGTATGTTTATCAATTTGTTTGGCAAACCTCATCGCCTCCAAATCTCGGGAGTATTGAGACGGTAAATTATTTTTTGTTTAGCCTATCATGTTTAGAAAAAAAAAAACTATTTTTCATTAAGAATTTTTTTTTTTTTTTTATTTTTGAAATTTGGCCGAGCCCGTGAGAACGAGTTTCTGAGAGGGCCTGTCCGAACCTTCAAGGTTAATTACAATGAAATAAACATCACCAGGATTCTGGCAAATGTATAAATTTTTGTGGACATGTATATTAAATTAATAAAGGATTATATATATACACATATACATAACAGAGAAGCAAAATATCTTAAACGTCACTCCACCAATTGACTGGAGAACAAGTGAATCAATACTCAGAAAACCCACGTCTATACATGAAAAAAACACTGGCCAGAGTGAAAACTCAAAGACTTATCTAGGTTCCTGGAGCGTCTGTCCAGTTGCCTGATAACTACAAGTTTATGCAGGAATGCACATACCAACACATTTTGGCTCCTATTTGAGAGGTGTCACCCAATTTTACTCTAGAGCACGAAAAACTCTTCCCCTTATTAACTAACGTTTGTTTTGTCACGTCAAACATGGCAAGTCCCCCTCGGGCCGGCTTCCCATTTTCGAGATAACATACTTCTTTTTAAAAATACATATATAATCAGTTTATTTACACAGCATAAAATATTGGGAAATTATTTTCCCCACAGAAATGGTGTATATCTACATTTTTGGGCATAAGACACAAATATCATCAACATATCTAACCATTTTGCTCTAAATTAGGGAGATTGTTGTTAAGCAATCTTGTTTTCAAAAAATTCCAGTATAGATTACTAAGAACAGTGAAAGAGGATTTCCCATTGCATTACCAAATTTCCTGAGTGTAAAACTTATCATTAAATACAAAATTTTGCATCAACAATGCAAAGTTTTAATAATGGTAGGAACTGGCAATGATAAATCATAATTAACGAGTTCTTCAGATAAGAAACTTAATAAAACATCAACAGAACTTTCCGTAAACAGAAGTAACATCACAATGCAAGAATACTTTTTACAACCCAAAAAGGGACAACCAACTTAATCAACAAAAATATGTTGGTTCTCCCTTACATGAAAATTGGTTGATATGCCTTCTCTTCTTAAGACTTTTAATATTAAAGTTGTATTAAAATCTGATACATAAAAAAAACTTTGTGATCAAGAATTCCCCCACCAAATGCTGATGGATGTGTCTAAAAGATTCCTTGTCAAATTGCGATAAAGTTTATATACGGTCAAACTGTAAAATCTCGAACTTAGAAGTGAAACCAACAAAATATAGCATTTAGAACTGGACAAATTCCAATGCCTATTTATTCATGTGAGGATTTTAACCATCCAAATAAATTTCGAAAGCTGAGAAAGTTTGTATCAAGCAAGTCCAGGGTTGAAAGAAATATATTGAATCTTGTTTCATAAAAAGCATTTAGAAACACAAATATGTTGGCGCGGAAGTTTTCCTTAGGTTTATATAAATTAGACTCATTTATAATTAATAAAATTTGGTTAGAGTTTAATAATACATTGGACAAATAATAAACCTTATTTCTTGGGTAAATATTTTGTAGTGGGATGTCCGTGAGGACCCTGTCCAGTGGAGACCAGCGGACCTATTGCAGTGTTCGATTCTTTAGTCTTATGAAGTTTTACTTCATGTTGTGGGGGTTGACTGTGAGGTGTAAAGAGCCTATGCCCTTTATTGCCTTCCTATGATGTATTACTTTCATAGTCCTTGACCAATGTGAGTAGTTACGAAAGTGCTTGGAATATCATACTACTCTTTCACAGTGTTGTTTTGCATATTATAAAATCACAAGATTACTGTGATCGATATTGCATACATACATAATATACATAAAATACATCATACATACATACATACCACATACATACATACATACATACGTACATACACACACACACACACACACACACACACAACACACAGTGGGGGGGGGGGGGCACACACACAACACACACACAATTGATAGAGAGAAGGGTGGGTTTGATTGCATCTTCCAGTATGACGTCAAGAAGGTACTTTGACACAATTTCCTCACAAGAGATTATTGCAGAAACTAGAGGATCAGGCATGTATAAACAGGAAGGGCACTTCAGTGATCATAAGAATACATGACAGGAAAGGCAACAAGTCATTGGTAACATGATGAGGTATCACAGTGGGCACCTGTGGCGAGCGGGTCCACTGGTTTGGTCCCTAGGACCAGTGCTTATTTTTGGTATATGTAATGGACATGATGGAAGGGATAGACCAGAGGCATCCCTGTTCGCAGATGATGAGGAAATTAATGATGAGAATAAATCAGATGAGGATCCGCAGGCCTTCAAGAGACAGGACAGGCTATGACATGTGGTCCAGCACAGGTTTCTCTGAATTCACACCCCCACCACAACTCCCAACCCTGCAAAAGCAAAGTCATGAAGATCGGAGAAGGGCCAAAGGAAGACTGCAGGCAGAGTATAATAGATGGTGCCAACAACTGCAATCCTAGCTCAATGGGGAAACATCTGGCTATGTTATAACACCAAACACGTCTCCAGAAAGCAACACATCCACCAAATAACTCTGAGCAGCATATGGCGCCCTGGCAAAAACCGGAGATACATTCCGCTACAATAAGCCAGGAATCTTTCCATACACTGTACACCGTGTACATCAGGCCCACTGGGAGTATGCATGTCGCACCAGTACGAACCCACACCTGGTCAAGCACGTCAAGAGTTAGAGAAAGTACAAAGGTTTTCAACAAGGCAAGTCCAGAGCTCAGGGGAATGTCGTACGAGGAAAGGTTGAGGGAAATCGGCCTGACGACACTGAGGACAGAAGGGTCAGGGAGACATGATAACGACATACAAATACTGTGTGAATAGACAAGGTGCACAGCGATAGTATGTTCCAGAGAGGGGACACAGAAAACGGATCACAACTGAAGCTGAGACTCAGGACGATCCCCAGGGACGTTAGGAAGTATTTCTTCATTCATAGATTCCGTCCGAAGTGAAATAGCCTAGCAATGAAGAAGTGGAGGCAGGAACCATACATATTTAAGAATAGGTATAACAAAGCTCAGGAAGCAGAGAGGGAAAGGACTAGTAGTGATCAGTGAAGAGCGGGCCAGGAGCTGAGTCCTCGAATCCCCTGCAACCACAATTAGGTGAGTACACACACTGTTAGCTGTGAGGTCCTCTCTCAGTGTGAAGCAAAGGAAAATAGATAAAAACCAGCAGTAATTGTGAACTTAAATCCAGCGTGTGCATAAGGTGAAAAGGAGCATTACTAGGAAGACAACTGGTACTACTATTCTGAGCCTACATGACAGAGTGAATAGTGATGGTTACTTTACAGCCACATAATCAACTACCCCTTTCACCTACCCGCCCCTAACCAACGCTCCCTGATCCGGTGTGTAGAGGAAGGGAAATAAGTAGCTAGTGAGGTAACGTTAGACTATCCCCACACACACCCGCACGCACGCACGCACAGCGCACGGACACTGCATGCAACATACAACAGGCCAAGGTGTTAAATCGACATGTGGCCAGGACCAATGGTACTAACACACACAGCACACACACCACACACACATGCATGAGCACATCAACAGGCCAAGTGTCCTAATTCGACATGATGCCTAGACCAAATGGTAACTAACTACCACACACACACAATAGAAGCCACACATCACAATCAAAGAAAGTGCTAAACCAACAAGGGTACACCACACACTGTACTCTGCTACCCAGGTGGATCTGTTATTACTTTGATAAAGCTCAGCATAGTGGGTGAAAAGTAGTCAATAATAGTAATGGCATTTATTGGCATCTGAGTCTTATGTTTTTACAAAAAAACTGTGCTTAAAGACAACCTGTGGAAGATTGCAAATAACTAATATCTGCTGAGAGTTTATCTAGAATGTAAAATAAAAATTGAAACTTGCTCATACCATAAAACTATTATTTATAATGAACTTATAGAGGACTACAGATTCTAACTCAATTGGGCATTAATCAATTTTTAACGATGTTTAAAGCATCTTTTCATATCTGATCAGTCTTCTAAATGCCACCTAAATATCCCACTAATATTCTGCCTCCAATACACCTCACGGTGGTTCTTGACAACAGCGAAGGACTCTTGATCCATTAGGGAACTTGACCCAACCTCTCATTCGATCAAACCTGATCACCTCACCTCCCATTCCTATGGAAGTTCTTGTCCCTTAAGGGCTTAACACTTCCCTCTTTGATCTGTTTTCCTCTCCCTTGGATCAAACCTGAAATGCCCCACTCCCTTAGATGCTGTATGACCCTTATGGGCTTAATGCTGCTGATATGATTTGTACTGACTCTCCTCCCCATGAATGTGTGTAATGAAGGCCAACAAACCCATTATAAAAAATCAATCAACAAAAAGGATCCATTGGGGTTGGCAGTGTCAAGCTTGTTCATTTTAGCATCCAGTTGACTGATGTTTTGGTAATATCTGAACGAAAGGATGACCCACACAAGTGTATACAGTATCCTCTGTCAACCTGCAATGGTAAAATTAAAACACGAATTTATATCTTTTTTTTTCTCTTTTTTTATTCTTTTCTACCTTAACTTGTATAATTTTATCTTTCAATTTAAATCTATTATCTCTAATTCTTGTAAACAACTATTAAAACACCTATATACCCATTTTTGACCATAAACAGAAATATAATCTCATCTTAAAATCATGAATCCGTTTATTTGTACGTCGGTCTGTGAGAGAGGCGTGGGGGGGGGGGTGAAGGGGTGCAACTATATAGCTATGCTACACCAAACCTGAAACTCTGTACTGTGCCAAAACAAAAGCATTCACATTGGCAAAACTCACAAACAGTATTTAGTCACATAGCCATAATACCAACATTACCTCATAATTTGTAATATTTATTAAAAAAAAGAATTAACACAGTCTGCCGAAATGCCTAGCCTCACACTGTGAGTGTTCTAGTGGTACTACTCTGTAATCATAATTATTAACTACATGTAAACCACACAACAACACAAATTCTGTAAATTCAACATGTCATCTTTATAAGAAACAAACATTGTGAATTTGAAATTTGAATAGGACAAACACCCCTAAGGGGGTGTTAAGGGGTGTCTTGCGCCCAAGACTGGAATTTGTAGCACCGCCCTTTCTCCAGCACCTGTATTACCCCATGGTTTAGTGCAATCCTTTTAAATTTTATTGTAAACAAAAACCAAGTGCATAAACCCACAGGGTCATACAGTGCGCAGGGTAGGGAGTAATAATATTATGAAGGCAGAGTGTTGTGATGGCAATGAGGAGTGTGCTAAAAGTACAATCAAGGTCATGCAATAAACTATTGCTGTCCAAAAGTCAAAGCGGAAGTCTGTCCCAAGAGGGAAATAGGGGTGTTAGAGCGATGACAACGTCAGAGATAAATTCGCGTGCATGCTGAAAGACAGGATAGTCCAAAGAATATGGCCACCAGAAACTGGAACCTTGACAATTTGCACAAAGTGGAACTAGTGCTTATCTCATAAGATACCCCATATCAATGAGATGGGTGTGCCCGATGTAGAAGAACAGGCAAGCATAGTTTTCCCCATCCATGACAAACATAAGAAGCCATCCAGGATACAACCTTGGCTTGATAGAATGTAATTATGAATTGACTCAGACCAACGGATATGGCCCACCAAGCTGCGAAGGTGGCTAAAGATTTACAGCAAAATAGTTTGAGAATGAATACCTCTATAAGAAACTAGGAAAGTCATGTACTGCTGACTGCACAGCAGATGTCTAGTCCTGCTCATTGCCCTGAACAACATGACAGGAGACCCAGCATGAAAACGATTTCTTTGTGTTTGTTAGAAAAATGCCGTGTCAACCAACGTTGTATGCACAGTAACCAGGGATAGATTGTGGTAGTCCGAGACACCACACATGATGGGTAGGCATGGAGCAATAACGGGATAATTTGCAATTATCCTACTGCATCAGCTGTAAAAAAGCTAGGAGAGTCGAATAAATAACCTCATAAAAACACTGTCCAGAACCACTGCTGCAAACTCCGACATGTGAAAGGATTCAAAAACATCAGTGGTAACGCAAATGACCTGAGAATAAAGAAAGTAAGTGGTTAAGAGAACGGAGCAAGAAGAAACTGTAGGTATTTTGGCCTTATCGCGCATGGCAGTGGGAAAGAACAGACATGAGAACATCAGAAACCTCCCAAGGGGAACAGAAAACTTAGACGCTAGATGAACATATACAAGGGAGGGGGCTACTGAAGGAGAAGACCAGAGCAAGTGAACATAAGAGAAAAGGGGCAAATAACAGGGGCGGTGAACAAATAAATGGACCTCTACTAAGTCCATTACTATCCGCGGTGACGTAGAAGGTCACGAAGGTCAATGAGAGCAGACAAAAACTAATGGAGGCAATGTGCATCCAGTGATCACTCAAAAGGATGGAACATTTGCATCCGAGCATATAGGCTCTCAACAGGTGAGGAGCGAAAAGCACCAACGCAAACATATCCTGATAATGGAAGGGGATCAAGTTTAGACACCCCATGAAAGACAAGCGAGAGTTTTACCCATCTCAGGTCTGTCCTAAAAATCTCACTGGCTTTTGAAGCCAGGGTCCCAAGCCGTAGATCTACGTCAAAATAAATTTGGCATACTTCAAATTATAGAGCGAGAAGGCTGAGGTAGGTCCTACATTTAAGAAAATAGGGTCTGCGTGGTCAGTGTCGCAGTAATGAAAAAAACGGGCTCCTGCATGGCACTGTGGGAATACCATCTCAGTAAACTTTGCTCACCATGCCTGGTGGGCAAGGCGAATTCTGACTCTCCTCTTCCCAAATTATAGTTCTAACACTAATGGCAGCGGACCTGAAGAGGAATTCTATGGTTTTATGAGCCATAATGTACATAGGTACGATATGGTACCATATCATACAATGAATTTTTTTTAAAAAACAAATAAAATCCAGTGTACCCCCGCATAAACGATGGCATCACATAGCGGATTTTTCCGCATACCGATTACATTAATCGCAAAAATTTTTGCCGCGCATACCGATAAAAAACCACGCTTAACCCGATTTTCGACCGAGACGCGTCCAATGTGCCCTCAGCCCGCCTCACATTGTGCCGCCGTCCATTGTTTTACCAGCCAGCCTCGCGGTAACATTCCAAGCATAACACTTCGGAATATTTCGTATTAATACAGTGTTTTCCGGTGCTGTTATTCTTGAAAATAAGTGACCATGGGCCCCAAGAAAGCTTCTAGAGCCAACCCTGTGTAAAAAGTGTGAGAAATAGTATGGACAATAAGAAGATTTTGAAGGGTTTGGGGCTAACCCTGAGAAGCCTATGCCATTTGAGGGAATCACTGTGGCCTACTTCAAAGATTAAGGAAATGTGAAGCCAGTGGGTTGAACTGCAACCTTTAAAGATGAAAATCACCCTGACACAACAGCTGTTGCAAAAGCCGGCTGGTGACCTATTTCTTCAATACAATGTATGTGGCCCAATTTAGACAAATCCTTAAAGGAGACGTGGAGGTACAGAGCTACTATGACAGATTTGTTTGTGCGAGACAGAGACCAGAGACTCTCTATCATGGTCATAGAGGTGCATTAAAAGAAAGAAGTGGAATAACCCCGGAAAAGGACATTGCTACCTCAAGACGTAATGGAAGGGGATTCCCCTGTCTAAACAGTAAAAGAATAATGCTCTCCCCTCCTCCCACCCATCAGATCATCACCAGATCATCAATAAAAGAAAGTGTCATGTATTTGTGCATGCCTTTTTCAGTTTGTGAGTATTAAAAAATAACATTTTCAATGTGGTAAAAAAAAAATTGTTTTCATACTTTTTGTGGGCGTCCTTGCACGGATTTAATTTTATTCATTATTTCATATGGGGAAAATTCATCGCATAACGAGTATTATCGCATAACAATTAATCCCTCTTTGTACCGGATTAAAATCGTTAACCGGGTCCACTGTACGCAATGCAACCCTATGTAACAGGGACCCTAATGGAAAGTAAGACACATGACTTTTTTCGGGTTTATCTTAGGTTCTCCACACCTATGCTGCATGTATGATAAATCTATGTAAACTGTGTAATACGTGAATTAACTTACTAATGACTTCCACATGCACTCGAGTAAGTTTATTTCAGTAAACAAAATAACAGTTACACATATTATCATACATAGCAAGCAAATGTGTGGAAATTATCCTAGGAAAACCCAAAAAGTTAGAGAGACTATATTTCCAATTGGGTCCCAGTAATCTCTACCACATATGTACCCAATACCATATGCAATCCAAGGGACTGAGTACTCTGTGGCTCATACACCTGGAATAGACAGTGAAATTGATGATGATTTGGTTACAATTAGGATGAATAGATCACATGCGTCATAGGAGGTGGTTGGTGGTGCCACAGCAAGTAATGCGTGCGCATGAACCACCAAAAACACCCCCAGACTGGAGTGAGTCTGGGACTTTCTAAGCCACTGACTCAGCAGATTTAGGACAAAGCGCATCGACATCCACCGATGGAAGTAAGATGACTGTGGCCAGAAAGTTTTTTTTTTTTTTTTGCAAGAATAATGCATATGCTCATCACAAAAGCATAATATAAAATCATACTGGTCCACAGACAGTATGACACCAACTTTGCATGACAAACCTTGTTTTCAAAGATTAAACAGACTGCAGCAGTTCTAGGAACATGTCCAAAGTGACGTGTACATATGTAAATACATAAATAAAACATTACTAATTTAAAATATTTTTGCATGTTTTTTTGTTGTAAACAATTTATTGTAAACAAAATATTAGTGCAGTTATTGAATATGAGTAAGTGTGAGTATGAGTATGAGTATGAGTGTGAGTGTGGAGTGAGAAGTGGTGTGTGTGTGTGTGTTAGTGTGTGTGTGGGTGTTGTGTTGTGTTGGTGGTGGTTGTGTGTGTATGAGGTTGAGTGTGTATGAGAGTGGGTTGAGTGTTTAGGTGGTGTGGTGTGGTGTACTCACCTAGAATGAGGTTGCGGGGGTTCGAGGTTTGTCCGAGCTCCTGTGCCCGCTCGTGTGTGAGTGTGTGTTGTTGTTAGTTAGTTTACCATTTGGTCCTAGGCACATTGTCGAAGTTAGACACTGGCACAGTGTATGTGCAATGCATGTGTGTGTGTGTGGTGTGTGTGTTAGTTACCATTTGTCCTAGGCCACCTGTCGATTAAACACTTGGGGCCAGTTTGTATGTGCATGCAAGTGTGTGCGCGTGCGTGCATGTGTGTGTGAGGGCTTGTCTTAACGTTACCCCTCACTAGCTACCTATTTCCCTCACCTCACGACCTGATCAGGGAGCGATGGTCTAAGGGGGTAGGGAAGGGGTAAGTGATATGTGGCTGAAAAGTAACCATCACACGCACTCTGTCCATGGTAGGCTCATACTTTAGTACCAGTATGTCTTCCTCCTAGTAATGCTATACCTTTTCCACTTATTGGCACCCGCTGGATTTAAGTACCAATTACTGCTGGTTATTAATCCAATTCCTTATGCCCACACTGAGAGAGACGCTTCACCCCTTGGCTAACAGTGTTTTTTATGTGTACTCACCTAATTGTGGGTTGCAGGGTCGAGACTCAGCTCCTGGCGGCCCCACCTCTTCACGATACACTTCTAGTCCATTTCCCTCTCTGCTTCCAGAGCTTTGTTATACCACTTCTTAAAACTATGTATGGTACCTGCCTCCACTACTTCACTTGCTAGCGATTCCACTTCCTGACGACTCTATGACTGTAAGAAAATACTTCTAACGACCCCTGGACCGTCCTGATTCCTTCAGCTTCCAGTTGTGACGCCCTTGATTACGTAGTCCCCACTCTGGAACATCCTATCTTCGTCACATGTGTCTATTCCACGCATATGTTGTATGTCGTTATCAGTCACCCCTGACCTTTCAGTCCTCCAGTGTCGTCAGTCCGATTTCCCTCAACCTTCCTCGTACGACATTCCCCTGAGCTCAGGGACTAGCCTTGTTGCAAACCTTTGTACTTTCTCTAACTTCTTGACGTGCTTGACCAGGTGGTGGGTTCCAGACTGGTGCTGCATACTCCAGTAGGGCCAGAAGTACATCGTGAACAGTGTCTGGAAAGATTCCTGGCTTAAGTACTGAATTGCTAATCTCAGTTTGCCAGCGCCCAAAATCTCAGCAGTTATTTGGTTGATGTGTCTTCTGGAACGTTTTGGGTTATACTCACCCAAGACGTTTCCCTGAGCTAGGATTGTCAGTTTGTTGGCCACCATCCTATACTCCTGCCTGCAGTCTTCTTTGCCCTTCTCTCCGATCTTCATGACTTTTGCATTTGGGCAGGGTTGAATTCGAGTAAACCAGTTGCTGGACGCACATGTCCAGCCTGATCCAGTCTCTTTGAGAAGCCCACAGCCGGATCCTCATCTGATTTTATTTCTCCTCATTAATTTCACTCACCTGCGAACAGGACGTCCTCTGAGTCAATCCCTTCCTCATGTCATTCACATATACCAAAAATAGCAACTGGTCCTAGACCAACACCGTGGGACCCCCTCGCCACATGGGGATGCCTACTGTATACCTCATCATGTACCCTGGACTTGTTGCCTTCCCTGTCAATGCATTCTCTTGATCCACTGAAGTGCCCTTCCGTTATACATGAGCCGATCTCTCTAGTTTTCTGCACTAATCTCTTGTGAGGAATTGTGTCAAAGGCCTTCCTTGCAGTCCTAGAAGATGCATCAACCCACCCCTCTCTCTCATCTCTTATTTCTGTTACTTATCATAAAACTCCAGAATTGGTTGTGACACAGGATAGTCCCAATCCATGAACATGCGGATGTCATTTTAACTTTTGTCCATTTTCCAGGTGCTCCACCACTCTCCTGATAATCTTCTCCATGATTTTTGGGGCAACACTATACCACATCAGTGACACTGGTTCAGTAGATTAGCACCTTCTTTTCTGTCTCCGCCTTTTTTAAAAAAATGGGAACTATCATTTGCCATCTTCCACACCACATCAGGTATTGTTGCCCCAGTTTCAAATGGGATTGTGTTGAAGAATGTGGTTAATGGGACAGGGCGGCTCTCTGTCGATTTTCTGCTCCCTCCCAATCCCTAAGGACCCATGGGAGATGTTTGTACCCGGTCCATTGCCTTTGAGGTATCAAGGTCACTTATACAGCTTCTTCACCTCCTCCATCAGTAGTGTGTATGTCTTCCAGCACTGTTGGTATATTCCCTGTTGGTGTCCCCCTCTGTCCTGTCTTCCCCAGAGTCCTTCCAGTCTCCACTGTGAGAATACTCATAAATCTCTGTTGAGCTCCTCAAATACCTCTGATCGTTTCGTGGAGTTCCCCCACCTTCTTTCCTCAGCCCTGATCACCTGGTCTTTGACTTACTTTTGATGCTAAAGGTCAAGACTACTTTTGATGCTATGTCGTTTTCCTACGATGCTGGGCCTCCCTTCTTATCTGTGCATACTCGTTTTCTGTTCTTTACACTGATCTCTTTATTTTCCTGGGTCCATTGCTTCTGTACCTCTTCCATTCTCTAATGCACTTAGTTTTTTTGCCTCCCTACACCTCAGGGTAAACCAAGGACTCAACTTTTGATTTTCCCATTAATTCTGTTTTGCCCTGTGTGTGTGTGTTAGTTAACATTTTGTCACAGGGCAACATGTCAATAGACACTAGGCTTATTGTATATGTGGTGCATGCATGTAGTTACTATTTTGCCCTAGGCAACGTATCGATTAGACACTAAGCCTGTTGTCTATACGTAACATACGTGTTGTGTGTGTGTGTGTGTGTGCGCGCGCTGCACGCGCGTCACACACACCTAATTGGTGGTGCAGGGGTATCGTAGACTCAGCTCCAGGCACTCCTCTCACTTATTCTACTAAGTCCACACTCCCTCTGCTTCCTGACGGGCTTTGTCATACCTCCGTCTTAAAGCTATGTATGGCTTCTCTGCCTCCACTACATCACTTTGCTGGACTATATCCCACTTCCTGACAACGCCTATGACTGAAGAAATACTTCCCAACATCCCTGAGACTCATACTTAGTCTTCAGCTTTTCAATTGTGACTCCTTGTTTCTGTGTCCCCTCTCTGGAACATCCCTGTCTCTGTCCACCCTAACTATTCCTCACAGTTTTTGTATGTTGATTATCAAGTATCCCCTGACCCACCTGTCCTCCGCAGAACATCAGGCGATTTCCTCAACCTTTTTTTCGCAAGAACCTTCCCTGAGCTCCGACCTAGCAAGTTGCAACCATTGAGTACATTCTCTAATTTTCTTGACAACTTGACCAGGTGGGTATCCAAACTGGTGCTGCATACTCCAGTTTCTTTTTTATTTAAAAATGGGCCCAGACATACACATGTACATTTGTCTTCAACGATTCCCTACTAAAGTTCGGAACGCGATACTCAGGTTTGCTAGGCGCCTATATTCTGCAGCAGATACTATTGAAAGTGTGCCTCCAGAGACGTGTTCGGTGTTATGGTCACCCTATAGATCTTTCTCCTTGAGTGAGGTTACAGTCTTTGTCCACCTAGCCTATACTTTGTCTGCAGACTTCTTTGCCTTCCCCAATCTGACGGGGAAGACTTTGCATTTGGCGGGGTTGAATTCAAGAAGCAGTTGCTGGACCATGTGTCCAGTCTCGGGGATCATTAGGAGGACACACACTCATGCGGGGATCGTAGGGCCTCATCCAGATTTAATTCTTCATTAACTCACATCAATCTGCAAACATGGCACTTCAGAGTCTATCCCTTACATCCATGTCATCACATAACCAAAAAATAGCACTGTCCTAGGACTGACCCCTGTGGTGTGAGGCAGGGCCCCTCGTCACAGGTGCCCACTGTGATACCTCATCACGTACCATAACTTCTTGTTTGCCTCCCTGTCAGGATTTCGATCCATTTCAAGTGCCCTTCCTGTTATAGGCGCCTGATCCTCCACTCTGGGAATATACCTCGTACTCGTGATGGTGAGGGGGAGAGCATAGGTTTCGAGAAGGGTAGCGCTAGAAAACAGACCGAGAGATGACTCAAATCATGATGCAGAATAATAGTGTACATAGAACAGTTATTTGTAAGTTACCGTAAAATTTTAAATTTGGAATTCATTAATTACTCTTAATAATTAAAACATCTAGAAAAGGTCAGATGTATTATATTCACTCAAACTCAACAGTAAAGTTATAGAATGGGCTAAGCTATTTAATTTGCCAAGGAAATAGTGGAAAATTGCATTAACTGTATGTAACTCATAATGTTACATATCAGTAAGATAAGCGAAGAATAATTATTTATTTATGGCAGAGTTTACATAAGACAAGTAGGAATTTGGGGACACCTAGGTCACAAAAAGTGTCCCCCATCGATACCCTACCATTGCTGTCATTTGGCCACAATTTGCCTCTAGACCTAATTAACCTTGAGGGTTTTCGGACAACTGATAACGCCTACGCGCAGGGTTTTTGACGTACAAGTACGCATAAATTCTCAGCGCCGTCAAATCTCACGGGAAAATGGCTGGTAGGCCTAATTGAGATAATGGTCCTGAGTGTGGTCGGTGTGCGGCGATAGAAAAAAAATCTTGGACCCAGTGGTGCATTGTGGGAACGCCATCTTCGTACAAGCAATTTCCACCATGCCTCGCGTAAGAAAGCTCCTCACTCCTCGTAGAATGGACACTTTTGTTCCCCGTGACAATTCTAATACAGATGGAATGCCAGATGAAGATGAGTTTCAAGGTTTTTTTGTGTGAGGTTTTGAACCGAAAACTAATGATCAAATCGGTAATAGTAGGAAAACCCAACGAACCTCAGCCTTTCCACCCTCTGTGCTGGCCGTCTTGTTTCACGTCAGTTTTGTGCCAAAATCCAAGAGGAAACTTCTATTTTCCTCAAATGGACCAGACTCAGATGAGAGCATGGTGTGATAAACGTGAAAGTGAATTGAACTACAAGCTCTCCCAAACTAGTTCCAGTAGTGATATTGAAGTGCAATATATCCCCAGTGAAGCCGTCAGTATATACGACATAAATGCGCTCATGGTAGTGTGCATATGCAATTTCCAAGGGAAGGAGTGCCATCTTCGGAGTACATCCCGTGGGTGTACAACAGGAACAGACAGTGAAATGACGATGATACTGTTGCAATTGGGATGGAAAATGTGCGTGTGGTAGTGGTGCTGGTGGTGAGGCCACCAGCATTGGGCCATTGCTGCCACCCACGAGCCGCTGCCTCACTAATCATACAACAAAGGCCACCATCCCCCACCCCCCACCACACCAGCCTTTCACAACCCAACCTTCCAACAACCACCCTGTCATTGTCCATACCCACCAGCAAACCGCACCTGGGATTGGCAGAAAGCAGTACGAGTTATGTTCCAATGCCCACCAGTATTGATGACAGCCAAAGGTGGATACAGCCATCTTGTACACTTGGGAACAATGCCACTAATGGAATGTTTCGTAGTATTCTTTGAACAACCCCTGATGGACACTCATGTACCTGCATATGGAAAAGCAACACAAACTAACGAGTACACCATGGCAAACACATTACTGTCACCAAATCACGTCAACCCCAGTGGGAAGGAGGTAACTGAGGCTGTAGATGTATCTTTTCTTTGCCACAATAAGCTTATGCCACATGTGATAAGCACAAAGTGAATCATGCTGTCAACAGACCGCCTGATTGCAACCCCAGGTTTTCAGTGATATAATGCCAGTGAATCGATTTGTTCTGTTACGTATGCTTCACATTCTCAGACAAAACCAGTAGCCTACAAACTGACAGGTTATAAAAATATTCGGACGATGTTTTTGTGTATCTGAAAGAGAAATTCCAGTATGCATTTTTATCCCTTTAGGAAGCTTGTAAATTGACAATCTTTGTATTCTGTTCAAAAGTGAAGACTCTCTTTCAGAGTACAAACCAAGCAAAAGAAACGCTTTTGTATAGAAAAAGTATGTTTGTGCTTTGTGAATTTTACAGTGGTCTGGTATTGGATATCTTATTGTGTACACTGGAATTATACATTGCAAATACCAGGAAGATTATAGGGCCTCTCAGGTGATGTGGTTAGAACAATGAAGAACCCAACATAGGTACGGGGCATATATTATATACAGATAACAGGTAATTGGGGAACACAAGCCCTCATTCAGTGATTTTGCTAGTGAACATGACGAAATGTGTGTGGCACAGTGCGTGCAAATCGAAACATATGCCCAGGTTTGACGCTGGACACTCGAAGAGGTGAGTGCAGGCGTATGCTGCAATGACATCATGGCATTTGGTGAAATTACAAACGAGATATTGCACACCTGTCATCAGTTCACCCAAATGAAAATGGCAGACCAGTGGCAGGGCAGCATAGAGAGAGCAATGAACCCATTCCTAAAACCTGCAGCTGTGATTGATTACACCTTCAACATGCATTCAGTGGACCAAATGTGACCATGCAGATTGAGTTTTTGCTGATTGTGTTCAGCAGAGTTATAAGTGGTACATCAAACTGTTTTTTTTTCCATCTTCGTGACATGTCCATGCTCAATGCTTATAATATTATAATGAATGAGGAACCAAAACAAACCACAGTACGGCGAATTTCTGTTTGTGTCTGTCATCAGACAAATAGTATTTCAAGTACCAAGACAGCACCTGCAATTGACCGCCCACCAAATTAACAACAACTACCTGCTCTCTGAAGCATGGTGATCACTTCCTAGTAAAAACTAAACTGGCCTGCTACTTGCTTTTCCAAGAAAAAAGGCTCAGAAGAGGTGTTAACGTCTGTGCACATACAAAAAAACACCCACACCAACACAGTGACACTCGTTTATGTGTGAGGATTGGTAAAACACGCACTGTGGCATGACACCATGTTTCAAAAGACTATCCACAGCTGCAGAACTTCTAGAAACATTCCTGTGACTGTATATGTGTATATAAAATATAGAAAAAATAGTAATAAACAACATTTTTATAGTGTTTGTTTGTGTAAATATTTTCGTGAAACAAATAATGACAACAGTGTTTACGCCCTTATTGTGTAAAGTAATGAAAAAGCAATAACTTACAAAATACTGATCATATTTGGCCACAGAGGCCATAAAAGTTACTCAGAAAAAAGAAAAATTGAAAAATAATTGAAAAAGTACATAACAAAATTAATAGAAAAATACCGGCGTGACGGCAGTCGGCCGATGTTACCAGTATGTTTATCAATTTGTTTGGCAAACCTCATCGCCTCCAAATCTCGGGAGTATTGAGACGGTAAATTATTTTTTGTTTAGCCTATCATGTTTAGAAAAAAAAAAACTATTTTTCATTAAGAATTTTTTTTTTTTTTTTATTTTTGAAATTTGGCCGAGCCCGTGAGAACGAGTTTCTGAGAGGGCCTGTCCGAACCTTCAAGGTTAATTACAATGAAATAAACATCACCAGGATTCTGGCAAATGTATAAATTTTTGTGGACATGTATATTAAATTAATAAAGGATTATATATATACACATATACATAACAGAGAAGCAAAATATCTTAAACGTCACTCCACCAATTGACTGGAGAACAAGTGAATCAATACTCAGAAAACCCACGTCTATACATGAAAAAAACACTGGCCAGAGTGAAAACTCAAAGACTTATCTAGGTTCCTGGAGCGTCTGTCCAGTTGCCTGATAACTACAAGTTTATGCAGGAATGCACATACCAACACATTTTGGCTCCTATTTGAGAGGTGTCACCCAATTTTACTCTAGAGCACGAAAAACTCTTCCCCTTATTAACTAACGTTTGTTTTGTCACGTCAAACATGGCAAGTCCCCCTCGGGCCGGCTTCCCATTTTCGAGATAACATACTTCTTTTTAAAAATACATATATAATCAGTTTATTTACACAGCATAAAATATTGGGAAATTATTTTCCCCACAGAAATGGTGTATATCTACATTTTTGGGCATAAGACACAAATATCATCAACATATCTAACCATTTTGCTCTAAATTAGGGAGATTGTTGTTAAGCAATCTTGTTTTCAAAAAATTCCAGTATAGATTACTAAGAACAGTGAAAGAGGATTTCCCATTGCATTACCAAATTTCCTGAGTGTAAAACTTATCATTAAATACAAAATTTTGCATCAACAATGCAAAGTTTTAATAATGGTAGGAACTGGCAATGATAAATCATAATTAACGAGTTCTTCAGATAAGAAACTTAATAAAACATCAACAGAACTTTCCGTAAACAGAAGTAACATCACAATGCAAGAATACTTTTTACAACCCAAAAAGGGACAACCAACTTAATCAACAAAAATATGTTGGTTCTCCCTTACATGAAAATTGGTTGATATGCCTTCTCTTCTTAAGACTTTTAATATTAAAGTTGTATTAAAATCTGATACATAAAAAAAACTTTGTGATCAAGAATTCCCCCACCAAATGCTGATGGATGTGTCTAAAAGATTCCTTGTCAAATTGCGATAAAGTTTATATACGGTCAAACTGTAAAATCTCGAACTTAGAAGTGAAACCAACAAAATATAGCATTTAGAACTGGACAAATTCCAATGCCTATTTATTCATGTGAGGATTTTAACCATCCAAATAAATTTCGAAAGCTGAGAAAGTTTGTATCAAGCAAGTCCAGGGTTGAAAGAAATATATTGAATCTTGTTTCATAAAAAGCATTTAGAAACACAAATATGTTGGCGCGGAAGTTTTCCTTAGGTTTATATAAATTAGACTCATTTATAATTAATAAAATTTGGTTAGAGTTTAATAATACATTGGACAAATAATAAACCTTATTTCTTGGGTAAATATTTTGTAGTGGGATGTCCGTGAGGACCCTGTCCAGTGGAGACCAGCGGACCTATTGCAGTGTTCGATTCTTTAGTCTTATGAAGTTTTACTTCATGTTGTGGGGGTTGACTGTGAGGTGTAAAGAGCCTATGCCCTTTATTGCCTTCCTATGATGTATTACTTTCATAGTCCTTGACCAATGTGAGTAGTTACGAAAGTGCTTGGAATATCATACTACTCTTTCACAGTGTTGTTTTGCATATTATAAAATCACAAGATTACTGTGATCGATATTGCATACATACATAATATACATAAAATACATCATACATACATACATACCACATACATACATACATACATACGTACATACACACACACACACACACACACACACACAACACACAGTGGGGGGGGGGGGGCACACACACAACACACACACAATTGATAGAGAGAAGGGTGGGTTTGATTGCATCTTCCAGTATGACGTCAAGAAGGTACTTTGACACAATTTCCTCACAAGAGATTATTGCAGAAACTAGAGGATCAGGCATGTATAAACAGGAAGGGCACTTCAGTGATCATAAGAATACATGACAGGAAAGGCAACAAGTCATTGGTAACATGATGAGGTATCACAGTGGGCACCTGTGGCGAGCGGGTCCACTGGTTTGGTCCCTAGGACCAGTGCTTATTTTTGGTATATGTAATGGACATGATGGAAGGGATAGACCAGAGGCATCCCTGTTCGCAGATGATGAGGAAATTAATGATGAGAATAAATCAGATGAGGATCCGCAGGCCTTCAAGAGACAGGACAGGCTATGACATGTGGTCCAGCACAGGTTTCTCTGAATTCACACCCCCACCACAACTCCCAACCCTGCAAAAGCAAAGTCATGAAGATCGGAGAAGGGCCAAAGGAAGACTGCAGGCAGAGTATAATAGATGGTGCCAACAACTGCAATCCTAGCTCAATGGGGAAACATCTGGCTATGTTATAACACCAAACACGTCTCCAGAAAGCAACACATCCACCAAATAACTCTGAGCAGCATATGGCGCCCTGGCAAAAACCGGAGATACATTCCGCTACAATAAGCCAGGAATCTTTCCATACACTGTACACCGTGTACATCAGGCCCACTGGGAGTATGCATGTCGCACCAGTACGAACCCACACCTGGTCAAGCACGTCAAGAGTTAGAGAAAGTACAAAGGTTTTCAACAAGGCAAGTCCAGAGCTCAGGGGAATGTCGTACGAGGAAAGGTTGAGGGAAATCGGCCTGACGACACTGAGGACAGAAGGGTCAGGGAGACATGATAACGACATACAAATACTGTGTGAATAGACAAGGTGCACAGCGATAGTATGTTCCAGAGAGGGGACACAGAAAACGGATCACAACTGAAGCTGAGACTCAGGACGATCCCCAGGGACGTTAGGAAGTATTTCTTCATTCATAGATTCCGTCCGAAGTGAAATAGCCTAGCAATGAAGAAGTGGAGGCAGGAACCATACATATTTAAGAATAGGTATAACAAAGCTCAGGAAGCAGAGAGGGAAAGGACTAGTAGTGATCAGTGAAGAGCGGGCCAGGAGCTGAGTCCTCGAATCCCCTGCAACCACAATTAGGTGAGTACACACACTGTTAGCTGTGAGGTCCTCTCTCAGTGTGAAGCAAAGGAAAATAGATAAAAACCAGCAGTAATTGTGAACTTAAATCCAGCGTGTGCATAAGGTGAAAAGGAGCATTACTAGGAAGACAACTGGTACTACTATTCTGAGCCTACATGACAGAGTGAATAGTGATGGTTACTTTACAGCCACATAATCAACTACCCCTTTCACCTACCCGCCCCTAACCAACGCTCCCTGATCCGGTGTGTAGAGGAAGGGAAATAAGTAGCTAGTGAGGTAACGTTAGACTATCCCCACACACACCCGCACGCACGCACGCACAGCGCACGGACACTGCATGCAACATACAACAGGCCAAGGTGTTAAATCGACATGTGGCCAGGACCAATGGTACTAACACACACAGCACACACACCACACACACATGCATGAGCACATCAACAGGCCAAGTGTCCTAATTCGACATGATGCCTAGACCAAATGGTAACTAACTACCACACACACACAATAGAAGCCACACATCACAATCAAAGAAAGTGCTAAACCAACAAGGGTACACCACACACTGTACTCTGCTACCCAGGTGGATCTGTTATTACTTTGATAAAGCTCAGCATAGTGGGTGAAAAGTAGTCAATAATAGTAATGGCATTTATTGGCATCTGAGTCTTATGTTTTTACAAAAAAACTGTGCTTAAAGACAACCTGTGGAAGATTGCAAATAACTAATATCTGCTGAGAGTTTATCTAGAATGTAAAATAAAAATTGAAACTTGCTCATACCATAAAACTATTATTTATAATGAACTTATAGAGGACTACAGATTCTAACTCAATTGGGCATTAATCAATTTTTAACGATGTTTAAAGCATCTTTTCATATCTGATCAGTCTTCTAAATGCCACCTAAATATCCCACTAATATTCTGCCTCCAATACACCTCACGGTGGTTCTTGACAACAGCGAAGGACTCTTGATCCATTAGGGAACTTGACCCAACCTCTCATTCGATCAAACCTGATCACCTCACCTCCCATTCCTATGGAAGTTCTTGTCCCTTAAGGGCTTAACACTTCCCTCTTTGATCTGTTTTCCTCTCCCTTGGATCAAACCTGAAATGCCCCACTCCCTTAGATGCTGTATGACCCTTATGGGCTTAATGCTGCTGATATGATTTGTACTGACTCTCCTCCCCATGAATGTGTGTAATGAAGGCCAACAAACCCATTATAAAAAATCAATCAACAAAAAGGATCCATTGGGGTTGGCAGTGTCAAGCTTGTTCATTTTAGCATCCAGTTGACTGATGTTTTGGTAATATCTGAACGAAAGGATGACCCACACAAGTGTATACAGTATCCTCTGTCAACCTGCAATGGTAAAATTAAAACACGAATTTATATCTTTTTTTTTCTCTTTTTTTATTCTTTTCTACCTTAACTTGTATAATTTTATCTTTCAATTTAAATCTATTATCTCTAATTCTTGTAAACAACTATTAAAACACCTATATACCCATTTTTGACCATAAACAGAAATATAATCTCATCTTAAAATCATGAATCCGTTTATTTGTACGTCGGTCTGTGAGAGAGGCGTGGGGGGGGGGGTGAAGGGGTGCAACTATATAGCTATGCTACACCAAACCTGAAACTCTGTACTGTGCCAAAACAAAAGCATTCACATTGGCAAAACTCACAAACAGTATTTAGTCACATAGCCATAATACCAACATTACCTCATAATTTGTAATATTTATTAAAAAAAAGAATTAACACAGTCTGCCGAAATGCCTAGCCTCACACTGTGAGTGTTCTAGTGGTACTACTCTGTAATCATAATTATTAACTACATGTAAACCACACAACAACACAAATTCTGTAAATTCAACATGTCATCTTTATAAGAAACAAACATTGTGAATTTGAAATTTGAATAGGACAAACACCCCTAAGGGGGTGTTAAGGGGTGTCTTGCGCCCAAGACTGGAATTTGTAGCACCGCCCTTTCTCCAGCACCTGTATTACCCCATGGTTTAGTGCAATCCTTTTAAATTTTATTGTAAACAAAAACCAAGTGCATAAACCCACAGGGTCATACAGTGCGCAGGGTAGGGAGTAATAATATTATGAAGGCAGAGTGTTGTGATGGCAATGAGGAGTGTGCTAAAAGTACAATCAAGGTCATGCAATAAACTATTGCTGTCCAAAAGTCAAAGCGGAAGTCTGTCCCAAGAGGGAAATAGGGGTGTTAGAGCGATGACAACGTCAGAGATAAATTCGCGTGCATGCTGAAAGACAGGATAGTCCAAAGAATATGGCCACCAGAAACTGGAACCTTGACAATTTGCACAAAGTGGAACTAGTGCTTATCTCATAAGATACCCCATATCAATGAGATGGGTGTGCCCGATGTAGAAGAACAGGCAAGCATAGTTTTCCCCATCCATGACAAACATAAGAAGCCATCCAGGATACAACCTTGGCTTGATAGAATGTAATTATGAATTGACTCAGACCAACGGATATGGCCCACCAAGCTGCGAAGGTGGCTAAAGATTTACAGCAAAATAGTTTGAGAATGAATACCTCTATAAGAAACTAGGAAAGTCATGTACTGCTGACTGCACAGCAGATGTCTAGTCCTGCTCATTGCCCTGAACAACATGACAGGAGACCCAGCATGAAAACGATTTCTTTGTGTTTGTTAGAAAAATGCCGTGTCAACCAACGTTGTATGCACAGTAACCAGGGATAGATTGTGGTAGTCCGAGACACCACACATGATGGGTAGGCATGGAGCAATAACGGGATAATTTGCAATTATCCTACTGCATCAGCTGTAAAAAAGCTAGGAGAGTCGAATAAATAACCTCATAAAAACACTGTCCAGAACCACTGCTGCAAACTCCGACATGTGAAAGGATTCAAAAACATCAGTGGTAACGCAAATGACCTGAGAATAAAGAAAGTAAGTGGTTAAGAGAACGGAGCAAGAAGAAACTGTAGGTATTTTGGCCTTATCGCGCATGGCAGTGGGAAAGAACAGACATGAGAACATCAGAAACCTCCCAAGGGGAACAGAAAACTTAGACGCTAGATGAACATATACAAGGGAGGGGGCTACTGAAGGAGAAGACCAGAGCAAGTGAACATAAGAGAAAAGGGGCAAATAACAGGGGCGGTGAACAAATAAATGGACCTCTACTAAGTCCATTACTATCCGCGGTGACGTAGAAGGTCACGAAGGTCAATGAGAGCAGACAAAAACTAATGGAGGCAATGTGCATCCAGTGATCACTCAAAAGGATGGAACATTTGCATCCGAGCATATAGGCTCTCAACAGGTGAGGAGCGAAAAGCACCAACGCAAACATATCCTGATAATGGAAGGGGATCAAGTTTAGACACCCCATGAAAGACAAGCGAGAGTTTTACCCATCTCAGGTCTGTCCTAAAAATCTCACTGGCTTTTGAAGCCAGGGTCCCAAGCCGTAGATCTACGTCAAAATAAATTTGGCATACTTCAAATTATAGAGCGAGAAGGCTGAGGTAGGTCCTACATTTAAGAAAATAGGGTCTGCGTGGTCAGTGTCGCAGTAATGAAAAAAACGGGCTCCTGCATGGCACTGTGGGAATACCATCTCAGTAAACTTTGCTCACCATGCCTGGTGGGCAAGGCGAATTCTGACTCTCCTCTTCCCAAATTATAGTTCTAACACTAATGGCAGCGGACCTGAAGAGGAATTCTATGGTTTTATGAGCCATAATGTACATAGGTACGATATGGTACCATATCATACAATGAATTTTTTTTAAAAAACAAATAAAATCCAGTGTACCCCCGCATAAACGATGGCATCACATAGCGGATTTTTCCGCATACCGATTACATTAATCGCAAAAATTTTTGCCGCGCATACCGATAAAAAACCACGCTTAACCCGATTTTCGACCGAGACGCGTCCAATGTGCCCTCAGCCCGCCTCACATTGTGCCGCCGTCCATTGTTTTACCAGCCAGCCTCGCGGTAACATTCCAAGCATAACACTTCGGAATATTTCGTATTAATACAGTGTTTTCCGGTGCTGTTATTCTTGAAAATAAGTGACCATGGGCCCCAAGAAAGCTTCTAGAGCCAACCCTGTGTAAAAAGTGTGAGAAATAGTATGGACAATAAGAAGATTTTGAAGGGTTTGGGGCTAACCCTGAGAAGCCTATGCCATTTGAGGGAATCACTGTGGCCTACTTCAAAGATTAAGGAAATGTGAAGCCAGTGGGTTGAACTGCAACCTTTAAAGATGAAAATCACCCTGACACAACAGCTGTTGCAAAAGCCGGCTGGTGACCTATTTCTTCAATACAATGTATGTGGCCCAATTTAGACAAATCCTTAAAGGAGACGTGGAGGTACAGAGCTACTATGACAGATTTGTTTGTGCGAGACAGAGACCAGAGACTCTCTATCATGGTCATAGAGGTGCATTAAAAGAAAGAAGTGGAATAACCCCGGAAAAGGACATTGCTACCTCAAGACGTAATGGAAGGGGATTCCCCTGTCTAAACAGTAAAAGAATAATGCTCTCCCCTCCTCCCACCCATCAGATCATCACCAGATCATCAATAAAAGAAAGTGTCATGTATTTGTGCATGCCTTTTTCAGTTTGTGAGTATTAAAAAATAACATTTTCAATGTGGTAAAAAAAAAATTGTTTTCATACTTTTTGTGGGCGTCCTTGCACGGATTTAATTTTATTCATTATTTCATATGGGGAAAATTCATCGCATAACGAGTATTATCGCATAACAATTAATCCCTCTTTGTACCGGATTAAAATCGTTAACCGGGTCCACTGTACGCAATGCAACCCTATGTAACAGGGACCCTAATGGAAAGTAAGACACATGACTTTTTTCGGGTTTATCTTAGGTTCTCCACACCTATGCTGCATGTATGATAAATCTATGTAAACTGTGTAATACGTGAATTAACTTACTAATGACTTCCACATGCACTCGAGTAAGTTTATTTCAGTAAACAAAATAACAGTTACACATATTATCATACATAGCAAGCAAATGTGTGGAAATTATCCTAGGAAAACCCAAAAAGTTAGAGAGACTATATTTCCAATTGGGTCCCAGTAATCTCTACCACATATGTACCCAATACCATATGCAATCCAAGGGACTGAGTACTCTGTGGCTCATACACCTGGAATAGACAGTGAAATTGATGATGATTTGGTTACAATTAGGATGAATAGATCACATGCGTCATAGGAGGTGGTTGGTGGTGCCACAGCAAGTAATGCGTGCGCATGAACCACCAATGGTGATTAATTTTTGCAGAAACAAGCACCAAAAACAGGAAATAGGGAAAAAAAGAATGTACCGAATGACCCTTTAGTGGCACACACTGGCTGGCTTGTAAACACTAACCGCCGTACAAACGTATTGCATACGGTTTTGTAACGGGAACCGAGGCAAATTTTTTGCGATATAATGCTTCGGATACCGATTTATCGGATACCGATGGCTTCGCGAACCGGGGGTCCACTGTTTTTAGGTACAGGTCACAATGTATAAAATTATATTACCTTTTTTATATAATTTTATATTGCTTATATTTGCGATAATAGCTAAATCGTAAAATATTGCTTTATATTATTATTTGACTTAGTTATGTTGTTAGGTAGGATGAACATTCATATATTATTATGTGCTCATATTTCAAGTCTTGACTGTCTAACTACTGTAATTATTGCTCGTGGCTCGTTACTCGGGCCGCTTCTCAGTGTTGCGGGGCAGCAACTGTCCACGGATCTATCACGTGATCGAGGGAGGGTGTTCACCCTCGCCTGGAGTAGTCAGTCTGGGCTAGACTCTCTTAGGGTTGGACGTTTTCCCTGACAAAAAGTGCCAACTCTCCTTATTGGCCCTTGTTGGAAGATCGTCTCTGTCGCTTTATTGTTGTAGGTTCTGTGGAACTCTGTCACAGAACATTGTCTAGACTTAGTGATTTTCGACGTTGTACTGAGGCTGTGTGTCGCATAGACACTCTGAGCAACTCAGGTCCTGAGCTGTAGCTTCTGACCTAATTTGTACTGGTGTCTGTGTATTGTAACAGTCGGGGATTTCTTATGCTGAACTTAGATTCAGTAGTATGGGAGTTTGGTGACTTTTGTGTAGGATCTGCTGATGGTCCCTACTTAGTGTCGTTATATTATCTTTTTTTTCCCTGATTTCTGTGTGCTTTGCTTGTTATATTGCTGTTCGGCTTATCAGTCGTTTTTATGTTCAAGCAAGCTGTTCTGATTGCCATGTTGGTCAAAGAATTAATTGATGTGAGGAGTTTGTCAGTCACTGGTTTAAGTCTAGTCGAGTCGTGAGACATAGCGAACTACTTAGAGCACTTACACACATACACACAAACTTACTTGTACAAAATTTGTAGTATTTTATTAAATGTTATAATGTACTAGACAGTACTTAAGAACGCATAAAATGTGATATGTGCCTTCAACACAATACTACTGTACACCAGAGAAGTGATTATTATTGTGTTTAAATTGATTAATTTATTTTTAATTTGATAATATACTCCTAGAAAATCTTGATTGTTAATACACTTTTTAAAATTTTTAATTTCTCTAGTTAGTAGCCTCCCAGTTGTAATCCTGAAGCACTAAATTCTTACTGAATTCTAATGGATAATTCGACCAGGATACTGACTATGTACTTGTTAACGAAAACCCAGTAACAGGCTGAATGCTAGAAGGGCAGTCCTTTCTAGTTTTCACGGGAGATCTCTAAGCTTATTAAAAATTGTGTTTTTTGTAACAAAGGGGGGCCTGTCCAGGATGCTCTTGATCCAAGGTGTTGGAGAAATTGTCTAGTTTGACACCCCTAGAACTCTATTGTCAAACACCTTGAGTACTTTCCTAATCTGAAGATTTGAGTTTTGTCTCGTACAACATACTAGGTGGATGTATATACTTGACTGAGCTCTTGATCCAAGGAGATGGAAATACTGTTTATGAGCTCTACTTTTAAGACAACCAACACTAAAATTCATATTAGGATTATAGTTTTCCATAATCACTCTCTTGTAGTACATTTATTTTCATGATGTATCCCATAGTGAAACAGTTAATTGATACTCTGACTTTGCCGAGTTAAGTACATTAAAACTTCAGATGTGTTGGCGAGTAGCCAAATATCTCTGTGTGACGTATAACAGGAATTACACCGCAGAAACTGTCAGTGTTAATTAAAAAATATATTTTTTTCCTGCTCATACAGGATGTCTGATTATGATTCAGATACAGAAAGCCTAGTGTCACAATTAGAAAGTATGACTATTTAAATAACATAGAAGAGAGAGCAACTACGGCAGAAGTGAGCCTAGTGTCTGAGCCTAGTGAAATTCATTCTCGCTCACGCCTTCCCTCCTAACACAATAGTACAGAGTGTACTGGTAGAAATGACTCAGCCCCCATACTAGAAACCATGTATGCTAAAACCTGTATCTACTTATCCTAGACCAGATCTAGACTCTCTAGGGATGGCTGGACAAGGTGCCCGACCTAAGGACCGTCCAGAAAGACGTGTTAATTTCCCCACTCCTCCGTTACCTACTGGCCCTATCTCTGAGGAACAATTTGAGAGGCTGGAATGCCTCATTATGTTGCAGACTGCACAAATAGAGGCACAGAGGAAATTGAAAAAAGAAGATTTCCAGAGAGAAAATATTTGTCTGGGAAGACAACAGACTGATAGATCTGATAAAGTTGATGAATCTGTTAGTACAACACAGGAAACATTTAATGTGCAGAAACCTGCCTCAATGGTTCCTAAGTTTTTTGAGAGTGACTTAGACACCTATTTTGATGTGTTTGAGAACCAGGCACGTGCTATGAACTGGCCACGTAAGCACTGGGCTACCTTGTTGCACACAGCTTTGACAGGAAGAGCTCAAACTTGTACTGCTGCTTTACCATTTGCCAAGTACATTAGTAATGACACTCAAGCAAACTATTCTAGTCATATAACTTGTTACCAGTAAGTTATCAACACGCATTTCGTACGTTACAGCGACGACAAGATCAAACTTGTGTAGAGTTTGCTCGTGAGAAAAAAGTTGCATTTGAGAGATGGTGTAATCTTCTAAATGCAACAATTATGACAGTCTAGTTCAATTGTTACTTCACGAAGAGTTTAACAACTGTATGTCTGCTGATATACAAGAATATCTGATCGATCATACTACCTCGGATATTCTGGAAATTGCAGCATTAGCAGACAATTACGAGATTTCTCACAAACTTGTACGTACTAAAACACAAGAGAAACAAGGTAACTAAAAATTGTCCTAGAAGTTGGCAACCTAAATCGGCTGCTCAGTGCCGGCCTGATGTACCTGCTACTGTAACTTCTCGTACCTTTACCAGGAAAACTCACAATCCTGAATCTGTCTATGTGGTTAGACAGAAATCTGATATCGAGAAGAAGAAAGTTAAATGTACCTATTGTAACAGAAAAGGACATGCTAGAGTGTGTTGCTATAAGTTAGAAAAAGATACAAGAAGCAGTCGTGCGGCTGGTGCCCCCACACAAGCCGTATCCTCTTCCATGCAACAAAGGCACCAAAATCCTAGTAATAACTCTGATCCCACTGTTTTAGATAATATTACTCAGAATAGATGACTAGCATCAGAAAGTGTATCTGACGAAAAGATTTGTTCAGCGATGAGTCCTTACTTATCGAGAGGTAAAGTAGCACATGACGAATCACATCTGACTGAGATAATTACTTTCAGAGATACTGGCAGTTATCTCACGTTATTAAGAGAAGATGTACTGCCCATAACTGATAATACCTATACCAAGATAGATGTATTGTTAGAAGCCTAAGGTGGGGCTGTTATAAAAGTACCTCTGCACAAAGTTTACATTGAAACAAGCTATTATACTGGTTATATTTCAGTGGGTATATCCAGTGGTGTATTTCCCATCAGGTCAGTGGACTTGTTGATAGGGAACGATATCCTTCATGCTGGTATATGTAAAGAACCACTTGTGATTGATAATAACACTGATGATAATTATGCCATTGAAGCTTGTAGAGAGAAGCTTATTTTATTTCCTCTCAGCACAATTACTAGAGCTATGTCAAAGATACAACAACCATCCTTGTCTCCTGTTGAGTTAGTGGATGACAATGATTTGGGCTTGAATATGTTGTTTAGTGATGCTCTGCTTCCAGGATCATTAACACTAACTCCCCCCTGTCATCACCCTAGTCAGGACACAACTGACGTTAAATTTCTAACTCATGATGATTTAATCAAGGATCAGTTTGTTGATCAGTCACTGGAAAGACCGAGAGATATAGCAGTTACTGAGAGTGAAGCAAAGGATCTCGATAATTGTTACTATTACAGTAATGGTGTACTGATGGAGAAAAATACATGCAAGTTGTCAGCTGATAGTGTTTCCACCACAGTCAAGCATCTCGTAGTGTTACCAGTTACATTTCGTGAACAAGCCATTGATTTTGCTCACAATAGTCCCACTGGAAGACATTTGAGTGTCAAGAAGACACTCGGTAAACTGGTAAAACATTTTACTTGGCCTAAAATGAAGGAAACAGTAGCTGATCATGTGTGACGTTGCCACATGTGTCAAGTGACAGGCAAGCCAGCACACACACCTCCACCTCTCACTGTGTTCACTAGTAGCAAAGTTCAGTTCATCTGGACTAGAGATTGTTCAGACTTGTTGAAAAGGTTGAAGTTTCTGTTTTCCTCTGCTTCTGTGTTGAGGAGTCCTAATTTCAATCTTCCTTTCTTTTTACATATAGATGTGAGTGGTTATGCAGTGGGTGCTGTGCTGCTCCAACAGTCAACATCCACTGACATTCTCCATCCTATATGTTACTATTCCCTCTAAGCTCAAACGACACCAACAAATTATGCCACTATTGAGAAAGAGGCTCTAGCTCTGTGGTTTTCCTTGGAACATTTTTGATGTGTATTTGGGCACTTCCCATTTTAAAATTAACATTTTTTCAGACCACAATCCACTCACTTACATAAACACTATGAAGAGTAAAAATGCTAGGATCATGAGGTGGGCTCTCAGAATCCAGCCATACCTATTAGTAACAACATATCAGTGGTCATTGTAATGGGAATTGCTGACGCTTTGTCACGTCCTTAATAATTATCAGTTACATTAAATTAACGTAATTTTATGCCCAAATACCTTTTGTTACTTGCTACGTCAAATTCAGTAAAGTAACGTAATTTCTCCAGTCCATGTTAACTATATATACTCATGTCTTGTCTAATTATTTTATTTATATATTCACAGTAGTGGTGATATGTGTGTGTGAGGAGGAGACAGTTGGAGACAGAAGCTGAGTGTTGAGTGTGTAGTGTTGTGTGGGCGATGTTACTGACTGGCGGAACACTCCTACTGCAGACCACCCCCCCTCACTACACTCCTTAAGCTTCCTCACATGCAGATGTCCATACTGCCTAGCATTCCACTACCACTATTTAAGAGTGGAATGCCTTCTCCTGTCTATCACACAAGACTATTGTTCATATGAAGTCTCCACTACTATGATCGAGCCTCAACGTGTCATGCTTGTCTACGCTATCCTGTCTCTACTCTGATGTACATAACCACGAGTATGCAGAGATACGATACTGTGTACTGCCCTAGTACCAGGGGCATATCTTAGTGATATAGACACTTAAATTATAGAAGTGCTTGGCACAAGAGTGACTCTGATTTATTTTTATATTAAATTGTATTATTAAAGTGACATGAGTAATCAGTAATACAGGGGACCCCCGGTATTCGATAAATCCGGTATTCGATGCATTACATCGCAAAAAATTTTCCTCAGTATTCGATACGATTCGTACGAGACATGTCCACGTGTGGCCTGAACTGCACCGTGTGTGCCAGTGTTTACAAGCCAGCCAGTGTGTGCACTTCTAAGGATACATTCGGTACATTCCATATTATCCATATTATCACTGTGTTTGGTGCTTGTTTCTGCAAAATAAGTTACCATGGGACTGAAGAAAGCTTCTAGTACCAACCCTTCGAGAAAAAAGTCGCTAATGACTTATGAAATGAAGAAAAAGATAATTGCAAATACGAAATGGATGGTCGGGGCTTTTAGGTTTTTAAAAATCAAACCC
>NC_069408.1:16356774-16373719 GCF_026875155.1 Cherax quadricarinatus | reverse complement strand
CCCTGCCCCCCCAACCTCGCCACTTTCCAAGACCCTGCTGTCTTCCACAAAATTTCCCTGATCCATTGTAGTGCCTTCCCTTTATCCCCCCCTGTCCTCCAGTTTTTGCACCAATCTCTTGTGTGGAACTGTGTCAAACGCCCTTTTTGCAGTCCAAAATATGCAATCCACCCACCCCTCTCTCTCTTGTCTTAAATGCTGTCACCAAAGTCATAGAACTCCAGTAGGTTTGGGGACACTGAATTTCCCGTCCCTGAAACCATGTTGGCTGCTGTTGATGAGATCATTCCTTCTAGGTGTTTCCACCACTCTTCTCCTGATAATCTTCTCCATGATTTTGCATACTATACATGTCAGTGACACTGGTCTGTAGTTTAATGCTTCATGTGTGTGTGTGTGTGGTGTGTGTGTGTGTGTGTGTGTGTGTGTGTGTGTGTGTGTGTGTGTATGTGTGTATGTGTGTGGGTGTGCACCCGCACATGTAAGTATATATGGGTATGTACACACGTTTAGCTCCGGGAGAAATATACTCACTGTAAATAGTGAACATAAACCTTGCTGCCAGTTTTTTCAGTTATCCTGCAGGTTTAACACTCGCTTTAACAAAGCACAACATTAAAACACCATCACACATATGTTAGGTGGCTCGGGTGTTTTTTTCCACCTTTATTACAAGTTTTCGTTTTTCGGTGTTTTTTTTTTGTATTGTTTTTTCTGTGAGAAGTGTGAAATATTAGGTGGTGGAGGGTGGTGTTGGTGGTGGAGGGTGGTGTTGGTGGTGGAGGGTGGTGTTGGTGGTGGAGGGTGGTGTTGGGTGGGGAGGGTGGTGTTGGTGGTGGAGGGTGGTGTTGGTGGTGGAGGGTGGTGTTGGTGGTGGAGGGTGGTGTTGGTGGTGGAGGGTGGTGTTGGTGTTGGAGGGTGGTGTTGGTGGTGGAGGGTGGTGTTGGTGGTGGAGGGTGGTGTTGGTGGTGGAGGGTGGTGTTGGTGGTGGAGGGTGGTGTTGGTGGTGGAGGGTGGTGTTGGTGGTGGAGGGTGGTGTTGGTGGGGAGGGTGGTGTTGGTGGTGGAGGTGTGTTGGTGGTGGAGGGCGTGGTGTTGGTGGTGGAGGTCGGTGTTCGGTGGTGGAGGGTGGTGTTTGGTGTTGGAGGGTGGTGTGGTGGTGGAGGGTTGGTGTGGTGGTGGAGGGTGGTGTTGGATGGTGGGAGGGTGGTGTTGGTGGTGAGGGTGGTGTTGGTTGGTGGAGGGTCGGTTGTTGGTGGTGGAGGGTTGGTGTTGGTGTTGGAGGGGTGTGTTGGTGGTGGAGGGTGGTGTTGGTGGTGGAAGGTGAGTTGGTGGTGGAGGTGTGTTGGTGGTGGGAGGGTGGTGTGGTGGTGGGAAGGTGGTGATGGTGGTGGGAGGGTGGTGTTTTTCGGTGGTGGAAGGGTGGTGTTGGTGATGGAGGGTGGTGTTGGTGGTGGAGGGTGGTGTTGGTGGTGGAGGGTGGTGTGTTGTTGGGAGGGTGGTTGTTGGTGGTGGGAGGATGGTGTTGGTGGTGGAGGGTGGTGTTGGTGGTGGAGGGGTGGGAGTTGGTGGTGGAGGGTGGTGTTGGTGGGTGGAGGGTTGGTGTTGGTGTTTGGTGGGTGTGTGTTGGATGGTGGAGGGTGGTGGGGTGGAGGGTGGTGTTGGTGGTGGAGGGTGGATGTTGGTGATGGAAGGTGGTGTTGGTGGTGGAGGGTGGTGTTGGTGGTGGGACGACGCGGGGTGGTGTTGGTGTTGGAGGGGGTGGTGTGTGTTGGAGGGTGGTGTTGGTGGAGGGTGGTGTTCGGTGGTGGGGGGGTGTGTTGGTGGTGTGAGGGTGGTGGTTGGTGATGGGAGGGTGGGTGTGGTGGTGGCAGGGTGGTGTTGGTGGAGGAGGCGTGGTGTTGGTGTGGAAGATGGTGTTGGTGGTGGAGGGTGGTGTTGGTGGTGGAGGGTGGTTTTGTGGTGGTGGAGGTTGGTGTTGGGATGGAGGGTGGTGTTGGTGGTGGAGGGTGGTGTTGGTGGTGGAGGGTGGTTGTTGGTGGTGTGAGGGGTTCGGTGGGTGGTTGGTGATGGAAGGTGGTGGTGGTGGTGGATGGGTGGTGTTGGTGGTGGAGGGTTGTGTTGGTGGTGGAGGGTGGTGTTTGTTGGTGGTGGAGGGTGGTGTTGGTGATGGAAGGTGGGTGTTGGTGGTGGGGGTGTGGTGTTGGGTTGGAGGGGTGGTGTTGATGGTGGAGGGGTGTTGTTGGTGGGGGGGAGGTGTGTGGAGTTTGGGGTGGAGGGGGGTTGGTGGAGGCGTGGTTTTGGTGGGGAAGGGGTGGGTGTTGGTGGGGAAGGGGTGGTGTTGGTGGGGGAGGGTGGTGTTGGCGGGTGTAGGGGATGGTGTGGTGGTGGAGGGGTGTGTTGGTGGGGGGACAGGGTGGTGTTGGTGGGGAGGGGGTTGGTGTTGGTGGGGAGGGGTGTGTTGGTGAGAGGGGGGTGGTGTTGGGTGGTGTAGGGTGGTGGTGTTGGTGGGGGAGGGAGTGGTGTTGGTGGTGGAGGGGTGGTGTTTGGTGGGGATGGGGGGTGGTGTTAGTGGAGGCGAGGGGTGGTTGTTGGTGGGTGTAGTGGGGGAGGGGGCGGTTGTTGGTGGGGGTGTTAGTGGGACGGGTGGTGTTGGTGGGGGTGGGTGTTTAGTTGGGGGAGGGGTGGTGTTGGTTGGGGTGTTAGTGAGGGAGGGTGGTATTTGTGGGGGGAGGTTGTTAGTGGGGGAGGGGTGTGTTGGTGAGGTGTAGTTGGGGGAGCGGTGGTGTTGGTGGGGTGGTGTTAGTGGGGGGGATGGGGTGAGTTGTTGGTGGGGGTGTTAGTGGGGGGAGGGGTGGTGTTGGTGGGGGTGTTAGTGGGGAGGGGTGGTGTTAGTGGGGGTTGTTAGCTGGGGGAGGGGTGGTGTGGGTGGGTGTGTTAGTTGTGGGGGGGTGGGTGTTGGTGGGGGTGTTAGGGGGGGGAGGGGTTGTTGTTCGTTGGGGTGTTAGTGGGGGGGGTGGTGTGGTGGGGGTGTTAGTGGGGGAGGGGGTGGTGTTGGTCGTGGGTGTTAGTGGGGGCGGGGTGGTGTGGGTGTGGGTGTTAGTGGGGGGAGGGGTGGTGTTGGGTGTGGTGTTTAGTCGGGGGAGGGGTGGTGTTGGTGGGGGTGTTAGTGGGGGGAGGGGGTGGTGTTGGTGTGGGTGTTAGTGGGGGAGGGGTGGTGTTGGTGGGGTGTTAGTGGGGGGGGGCGAGGGGTGTTGTACGTTGGTGGTGTTAGTGGGGGGGGAGGGGTTGGTGTTGGTGGGGGTGTTAGTGGGGGAGGGGTGGTGTTGGTGATGGGTGTTCGTGGGGGGCGGGGGGTCTGGTGTTGGTGGGGTTGTTAGTGGGGGCGGGCGTGGTGTTGGGGGGGTGTTAGTGGGGGGGGGTGGTGTGTTATGTTGGTGTGGGTGGTAGTGGGGGGCGGGGTGGTGTTGGTGTGGATGTTAGTGGGGGCGGGGTGGAGTTGGTGTGGATGTTGTGGGGGGAGGGGTGGTGTTGGTGGGGGTGTTAGTGGGGGAGGGGTGGTGTTGGGTGGGTTTTAGTGGGGGAGGGGGTGGTGTTGGTGTGGGGGTTAGTGGGGGGCGGGGTGGTGTTGTGTGGATGTTAGTGGGGGGAGGGGTGGTGTTGGTGGGGGTGTAGTGGGGGAGGGGTGGTGTTGGGTGTGGGTGTTGTGGGGGCGGGGTGGTGTTGGTGGGATTTAGTGGGGGGACGTGGTGGTGTTGGTGGGGGGTTAGTGGGGGCGGGGTGGTGTTGGTGTGGATGTAGTGGTGGGAGGGTGGTGTTGAGTAGGGGTGTTTGTGGGGGGAGGGGTGGTGTTTTGGTGTGGGTGTTAGTAGGGGCGGGGTGGTTGTTCGGTGTGGATGTTAGTGGGGAGTGGTTGGTGTTGGTGGGGGTGTTAGGGGGGCCGGGGTGGTGTTGGTGTGGAATGTTAGTGGGGGAGGGGTGGTGGTGTTGGTGGTGGCTGGTTAGTGGGGAGGGGGGTGGTGTTGGTGTGGGTGTTAGTGGGGCGGGGTGGTGTTGGTGTGGATGTTGTGGGGGGAGGGGTGGTGTGGTGGGGGTGTTAGTGGGGGAGGGTGGTGTTGGTGTGGGTGTTAGTGGGAGGCGGGGTGGTTGTTGGTGTGGAGGTTGTGGGGGGAGGGGTTGGTGGTTGGTGGGGGTGGGTGTGAGTGGGGGAGGGGTGTGGTGTTGGTGGGGTGTTTAGTGGGGGGAGGCGGGTTGGTGTTGTGGGGGTCGTAGTGGGGAGGGGGGGTGTTGGTGTGGCTGTTAGTGGGGGGGAGGGGATGGTGTTGGTGGGGGTGTTAGTGGGGGAGGGGTGGTGTTGGTGGGGGTGTTCGTGGGCGGGGAGGGGGTGTGTTGGTGTGGGTGTGATTAGTGGGGCGGGGTGGGGTGTGTGTTGGTTGTGGATTGTTAAGTGGGGGGAGGGGTTGGGTGTTGTGGGTGGGGGTGTTAGTGGGGGAGGGCCGTGGTGTTGGTGGGGGTTTTAGTGGGGGGTGGGGGTGGTGTATTATGGGAGGATGACTATCATATAGTTTTTCAACATGGTTAATGGGGAGAGTAGTAACTACATCACTGCTACACCTCTGTATATGACTTGAATGAGTCTGATGTGTCGATGAAACTCATCATCAATTAAGATATAAAAATGATAACATGTATCTTAATATAGACCATGTATAAGTTGCTTAAGATAGTGATGAACCAGGCTGTGATCCGCCGCTGGAGTTATGCTAGTAAACTGTAACAGTCTGGTTGGTCAGACCTCGGCCATGGCGGATTGTGGTCGATCTGACACTGTGATAATCACCATGGTTGGCTCTGGTGGTATTGGAAGGTCAGCAAAAACACTAACAGTAACAGCCAGGTTGATCCAAGATGTGGATTGCCTTGGCCTCAGGTCTCCGAGAAGGATGGAGGAAGTCTGGAAATGGGGTCAGGTGGGGGTGGACGACCAGGAGGGACTGTGGTTTAGGACCTGGGCCGCGAGGGGCGCTGACCAAATTGGGAAGCAACTATAGGCTGTGCACACCTGGGGGGAAATCGTGTTAATAAGACTTTGTGGTCAGTGATTGACCAGTCAGAGAGACTTGGTCAGCTTGCTACCCGCCGTCAAGCTTTCTGTCAAGCTCTCACTACATTGTCAACTCTCACTAATAGTGGAAGAGACTCTGTTCCACCAAAGCACAGTACTCGCCCCATCTTATTCCTTATCCTCATATCTAGACATAAAACAGAGATATACCACCACAGCACTGTATCATCCTTTGCGGAATGATACTAGGATCTGCATGAGGCTGTCATCTGCTGAGGACGCGGTTTACCTCCAAAGATATAAACAAAAGTTTTCCAGTGTGGCAACGGTAAACAATTGATGTACAATGAGGACACATTCCAACTACTCCGTTATGGAAAACTGGAGGAGATATTAATAGAACAGTGTATACTAATGACTCCGGCCATACAATAGAGCAGAAAAATAATGTAAGGTACCTGGTGTAGTAATGTCTGAGGATCTTCACTTTCAAGGATCACAACAGTGCCACGATCGCACGTGCAAAGAAATGATAGGATGGATATGAGAACTTTCAAAAACGAGAGATGCCAAGCCCATGATGATCCTTTTCAATCACTTGTTCTCTCTAGGCTGGAATACTGCTGTAATTAACATCTCCATTCAAAGCAAGGTGAAATGCAGATCTGGAGATGTACAGAGATCCTTTTACTGCACGTATAAGTTCTGTCAAGCACCTTAACTACTCGGGAACGCTTGACGCATTGACTTTAACCTCGTTGGAGCAGGAGGTGAGAGATATATCATAATCTACACTTGGAAAATTTGGAAGAATGGTTCCAAATCTACACACAGAAATCACTCCCTACGAAAGTAAAAGACTGGGCAGGCGATGCAAAATGCCCCCAATAAAAGTAGGGACGCCATTGGTACACTAAGTGTTCAGGCCCAAATCTTTCAACTGCCTCCCATCAAGCATTAGGGGAATCTTGCCAATTAAACCCCTGGCTGCCTTCAGAGAGAGCTGGACAGATTACCTAAAGTCGGTGCCGGGATCAGCCGGGCTGTGGCTCGTACGTTGGACTGCATGCGGGCCAGCAGTAAACAGCCTAGTTGATCAGGTTCGGGCAGGCCTGGCCATGGACGGGCCGCGGGGGCGTTGATCCCCGGAATAAACCTCAGGTACCTCAAGGTTTCTGTCAACTCTCACTACATCTGTCAAACTGTCCACTACACAGTCAAGAACCACCACCGTGATAGTGGCCCATGATGCAAACTCTCTCTCTCTCTCTCTCTCTCTCTCTCTTCCTCTCTCTCTCTCTCTCTCTCTCTCTCTCTCACACAACACACACACAACACACAACACACACACATTACTGTCGCTGGTTGGCGTTAAATTCTAAATCCTTGTTCTTGGGTCATCTCCTTTCTTTTAAGCTGGTGCTGGGTGGCCTTCTAGTATCGTGCTGGGAGTGGTGTTCAAGAGTACTTGGGGGAAGTGCTTGGTATGATTCCTGTGGTGCTGGGGGTGGGCCTAGTATCGTGCTGGGTGTTTCAAGAGTACTTGGGAGGAGTGCTTGGGATGATCCTGTGCGTGCTGGGGTGGCCTCTAGTATCGTGATGGGGTGTTCAAGAGTACTTGGGGAGTGCTTGGATGATCCTGATGGTGCTGGGGTGGCCTCAGTATCGTGCTGGGGTGTTTCAAGAGTTACTTGGGGGAGTGCTTTGAGATCCTGTGGTGCTGGGGAGGCTACGTATCGTGCTGGGGTGTTTCAAGAGTTACTTGGTGGAGTGCTTTGATATCCTGTGGTGGCTCGGGCGTGGTCTAGTATCGTGCTGGGGTGTTTCAAGAGTACTGGCGAGAGTGCTGTGGATGATCGTGGTGCTGGGTGGCCTAGTATCGTGCTGGGGTTGTTTCAAGAAGTACTTAGAAGAGTGCTTGGATGGAATCCTGTGGTGCTGGGGATGGCCTAGTTGTGGTGCTGGGGGTGTTTCAAGAGTACTTGGGGGAGTGCTTGGATGATCCTGTGGTGCTGGGGTGGCCTAGTATCGTGCTGGGGTGTTTCAAGAGTACTTGGGGGAGTGCATGATCCTGTGGTGCTGGGGTGGCCTAGTATCGTGCTGGGGTGTTTCAAGAGTACTTGGGGGAGTGTGTATGATCCTGTGGTGCTGGGGTGGCCTAGTATCGTGCTGGGGTGTTTCTCAAGAGTACTTGGGGGGAGGTGCTTGATGATCCTGTGGTGCTGGGGTTGTAGTATCTTTGCTGGGGTGTTTCAAGAGTACTTGGGGGAGTGCTTGGATGATCCTGTGGTGCTGGGGTGGCCTAGTATCGTGCTGGGGAAGTGCTTGGATGGTCTTTTCGTGTTGAGTGAGTGCTGGTGTGGTGCTGGGACGTGCTGGAATGGTGCTGGGGTAGTGCTGGGGATGGCAGGGGGCTTATTAGTGTGGTACCGGGGTGGGGTGCTGGGGTGCTGTGCTGGGGTAGTGCTGGGGTTATTCCTGGAGTAGCGCTGGGTTGGTGCTCTGGTTATGGGCGGGGGGTTATGCTTGGGGGGTTGCTGAGGTGGTGCTAGGTAGTGCTGGGGTAGTGCTGGCGGTATGCTAGGGTATTTGCTTGGGGTAGTGCTGGGGGAATTACTGGGGTGGTGCTGGGGGCGTGCTGACGGTAGTGCTGGGGGTTATGCTGGGTAGTGCTGGGGGTAGACTGGGGTGGTGCTGGGTGTAGTACTGGGGTAGTGCTGGAGTAATACTTAGGGTAGTGCTGGGGGGGTGGTAGGGTAGTGCTGGGGATGGTGCTGGGGGGCGTGCCTGGGTGTATGCTGGAGTAGTGCTGGGGATTAGAACTGGGGTGGTGCCCTTTTGGGGGTAGTCCTGGGGGGTAGTGCTGGGGGTAGTACTGGGGTGGTGTGTGTAGGTTGGGGTGGTGTAGGGTAGTGCTGGGGGTAGTGCTGGGGTGGTGCTCGGGGGTAGTACTGGGGTAGTGATGGGGTCTTGCTGGGGTAGTACTGGGGTGGTACTGGGGTAGTGCTGGGGTGGTGCTTGGTGGTGCTGCGGGAAACTGGGGTGGTGCTGGGGTTTAGTTGCTGGGGTGGTGCTGGGGTATTAGTGCTGGGGTGCTTGGGGTAGTGCTGGGGGCGCGGTAGGGAAGCCGCAACTTGGCCCAGGGGGCGGAGCCCCCAGAGATCAATACTTGATTAAGGCAGGCCCGCGGCCACCACGCCAGGGTGGCGCGGGCAGGGTAGTTGCAGGGTAGGGGAGGCTTTGCCAGGGGTAGGAAGGATTGCCAGGGGCAGGGGAAGATTTCTGGCTGGTGATGGGAGGCCTTGGCAGGAGGTGGTGTGGGGTGATTGGAAGGTCTGGCAGATGTGGTGGGGGACGACGGAGGTGGTCTGGCAGGGGTGGTGGCGGGGTGAATGGTGTGGTCTGGCAGGGGTGGTGGGGTGATGGGTGGTCTGCAGGGTGGTGGGGGCGTTGATTGGAAGTCTGGCAGATGTGGTGGGGACGACGGGAAGGTCTGCGCAGGGGTGGTGGGGTTGGATGGGGGTGGTTCTGGCAGGGGTGGTGGGGTGATGGGTGGTGTTCTTGGCAAGGGGTGGTGGGGGACGATGGGAGGTCTGCAGGGGCGTGGTGAGGGCGCTGGGATGTTGGGCAGGGGTGGTGGGGTGATGGAAGGTCTGGCAGGGGGTGGTGGGGTGTGGGAGGCCTGGCAGGGGTGGTGGGGTGATGGGTGGTCTGGCGGGGATGGTGCGTGGGCGTGATCGGGTGGTCTGGCAGGGAGGTGGGGTGATGGTTGGTCTGGGCAGGGGAAGGTGGGTGACGAATAGGGAGGGTCTGCAAGGGGTGGTGGGGAGGGAAGATGGGAGGTCTGGCAGGGGTGGTGGGTGAGATGGGGAGGTCTGGCAGGGGTGGTGGCTGGGGTGAGGAAGGTTCTGGCAGGGGTGGTGGGGTGATTGGGAGGTCTTCGCAGGGGTGGTGGGGTGATGGGGGTCTGGCAGGAAGGTTGGTTGGGGTGATGGGTGGTCCGGCAGGGGGTGGTGGGGTGATGGGTGGTCTGGCAGGGGTGGTGGGGGTGATGGGTGGTCTGGCAGGGTGGTGGGGCGGGATGGGAGGTTCTGGCAGGCGGTGTGGGGGACGGATGGGAGGTCTTTGCAGTGGGGTAGTGGGGACGATGATGGGAGGTCTGGCAGGGGTGGTGGGGTGATGGGAGGAGGTCTGGCAGGGGTGGTGGGGTGACGTGATGGGTGGTCTGGCAGGGGGGTGGTGGGGTTGATGGGGTGGTCTGGCAGGGGTGGTGGGGGTCGATGGGAGGTCTGGCAGGGGTGGATGGGGACGATGGGAGGTCTGGCAGGGGAGGGGTGGTGGCGGTGATGGAAGGTCTCTCTGCAGGGGTGGGGGGTGGATGGGAGGTCTGGGAGGGGAGGTGGTGGGGTTTGATGGGGTGGTCTAGGTAGGGGTGTGGGGTGATGGGTGATCTGGCAGGGTGGTGGGTGATGGAGGTCTGGCAGGGTTGGTGGGGACGTGGGAGGTCTGGCAGGGGTGGTGGGACGATGGAAGGTTTTGCAGGGGATGGTGGGGTGATGGGAGAGTCTGGCAGGGGTGGTGGGGTGATGGGGAGAGTCTGGGCAGGGTGGTGGGAGGATGGGAGGTCTGGCAGGGGTAGTGGGGTGATGGGTGATCTTGGTCAGGGGTTGGTGGTGGGTCGATGGAGGTCTGGCAGGGGTGGTGGGGTGATGGGGGGTCTGGGCAGGGGTGTGGGGTGATTGGGATGTCGGGCAGGGAGTAGGTGGGGTATGACGGGAGGTCTTCGCAAGGGGTGGTGGGTGATGGGAGGTCTGGCAGGGGTAGTGGGGTGATGGGATGTCTGGCAGGGGTGGTGGGGTTTGGGAGGTTTGGAGTGGAAGGTGGTGGGGGAAGCTCTGGATAGCTGGTGATGTCTCTCAAATGGGGGTAGGGAAGTCGATGGTGGGGTGTAGGGGTTGGTTAGTAGGAGTGAAGTAGGAACGAGGAGGGGGGGGGGGGGCGGGGGGGTGGGGGAGACAAGAATGAGAGCAGGTGTGATAAGAATTGGAGATCGCTGTTAGTGTGTTTGTGTTGTGTGTGTGTGTGTGTGTGTGTGTGTGTGTGTGTGTGTGTGTGTGTGTGCTTGTGTGTGTGCTGTGTGTGTGTGTGTGCTTTGTGTGTGTGTGTATGTTGTACTCACCTAGTTGTACTCACCTAGTTGAGGTTGCGGGGTCGGAGTCCGAGACTCTGGCCCCGCCTCTTCATGATCGCTACAGGTCACTCTCCCTGAAGCGTGAGCTTTATCATACTTCTGCTTTAAAGCTATGTATGGATCCTGCCCTCCACGACATCGCTTCCCAAACTATTCCACTTACTGATTACTCTGTGGCTGAAGAAATACTCCTAACATCCCTGTGAGTCATTCGTGTCTTCAGCTTCCAAATGTGTCCCTTGTTACTGTGTCCAATCTCTGGAAAATCCTGTCTCTTGCCACCTTGTCAAATCCTCTCAGTATTTTGTATGTCGTTATTCATGTCCTCCTATCTCTCCTGTTCCTCCAGTGTCCGTCAGGTTGATTTCCCTTAAACCTCTCCTCGTAGGGCATCCTCTTAGCTCTGGGACTAGTCTTGTTGCAAACCTTGTGTGCCAAACTGTGTGTTGTGTAGTGTGTGTGTGTGTGTGTGTGTGTGTGTGTGTGTGTGTGTGTGTGTGTGTGTGTGTGTGTGTGATTGTGTGTATGTTGTGTGTGTGTGTGTAGTGTGTGTGTGGTGTGTGCTGTGTGCCTGTGTTGTGCTTGTGGTGTGGTGTGTGTGCTGGTCGTCGTGTGTGTGTGTGTTGTGTGTGCTGTGTGTGTGTGTGTGTGTTGTGTGTGCTTGTGTGGTGTGTGTGTGTCCGTGGTGTGTGTGTGTTGTGCCCCCCCTGTGTGTGTTGTGCTGTGTGTGTGTGTGTGTGTGCCTTGTGGTGTGTGTGTGTGTGTGTGTGTGTGTGTGTGTGCTTGGTGTGTGTGTGTGCTTGCTGTGTGCTGTGTGTGTGTGTGTGTCGTGTGTGTGTGTGTGGTGTGTGTGTGGTTGTGTGCTTGTGTGTGTGTGTGTGCTTGTGTGTTGTGTGTCGTGTGTGTGTGTGTGTGTGGGTGTGTTGTTGTGTGTGCTGTATGTGTGTTGTGTGTGATGTGTGTGTGTGTGTGTGTGTGCTTTGTGTGTGTGTGTGTGTGTTTGTGTGTGGTGGTGTGTGGTGTGTGTGTGTGTGCTTGTGTGTGTGTGTATGTGTGTGAGTGGTGTGTGTGTGTGTGCTGTGTGTGTGCTTGTGTGTGTGTTGTGTGTGTGTGTGGTGTGTGGTGTTGTGCTTGTGTAGTGTGTGATGTGTTTGATGTTGTGTGTTGTGGTGTGTGTGTGTGTGTTTATGTGTCTAATCGTGTGTGTGTGTGCTTGTGTGGTGTGTGTGTGTGTGTTTTGTGTGTGCTTGTGTGTGTGTCTGTGTGTGTGTGTTTGTGTGTGTCGTGTGGTGTGTGTGTGTGTGTGATGTGGTGTTGGTGTGCTTGTGTGTGTTTTGTGTGTGTGTGTGTGTGTGTGTGTGTGTGTGTGTTGTGTGTGTGTGTGAGCTTGTGTGTGCGGCGCGCGTGTCCTCACCTACTGCTACACTGTGAACAACATTGCTGGATACCAGCTACTGCTACACTGTGAACAATCAGTGCCTGTATACCACTACTGCTACACTGTGAACAACAGTGGCTGATCCACTACTGATACACTGTGAAACAACCGTGCTGTATACCACTACTGCTACACTGTGGAACATCAGTGCTGTATAACCACATAATGCTACACTGTGAACAACAGTGGCTATACCACTACTGCTACACTAGTGAACAACAGTGGCTGTATACCACTACTGATACACTGTGAACAAACGTGCTGTATACCACTACTGCTACACTGTCAACACGTGCTGCTTGTATACCACTACTGCTCACTTGTGAACAAACAGTGCTGTATACCATACTGCTACTCCTGTCAACAACGTGCTGTATTCCCACTACTGTACACTGTCAACAACAGTGCTGTATACCCTACTGCTACACTGTGAACAACAGTGCTGTATACCACTACTGCTACACTGTCAACAACAGTGCTGTTACCACTTTGCTACACGTCAACAAACAGTGCTGTATACCACTACTGCTACATGTCAACAACAGTGCTGTTATACCAACTACTGCCTACACTCGTGAACAAACAGTGCTGTATACCCTCTACTGCTACACTGTGAACACCAGTGCTGTATACCATCTGCTACACTGTCAACAACGCTGCTGTTACACTATGCTACATACTGTGGTCTGGAGTTTACTGAGGTGAACCTCACCATTCTTACAACCTCCACTGTGATGTGGGTTCCCACTAACATTAGTGTCTTATCTTAGTGAACGGTTTCCAATAATTTTCTTTTTCCACAGCCTGGCCTGGGGCCAGGCTTGTCCGGTTACTTGCCTGATTAACTAGGCTGTTACTGCTGGTGGCCGCATGGCCCACATATTATTCAAAACCTGGTTGATCTGGACTTGGGAAGATAATTGTCTCGTTTTCTGCTACGAAGGCTTCTTGCAATTGTTGCCGTCACTGTGTTCTGATAATCCTTGGTAGAATGTCTTGGCCCCCACGGATGTTGATATATGTTTTTCTTATTGTGCCCACGAGCCACTGCTTTTCAATTGGGTTATTTTACATTTTTCTTGCGAATTCCTCGTTGCTTGTACATTGCTACGGCCAGTGTGGTAAGAAGCAAAATTACTAATCAGTTAGCATTGCGACAGCTGCGTTCTCCTGCTTTCACAATTTTTCAACCATTATTGGTCTCGGATGCCACTGGCAAGAAGACTAAATATGATGTCATGTACACTGATTTTGCGAAAGACTTCGACAAGTGCGACCATGGTGTGAAAAGTGCACAAATGAAGTCTACTGTGCAGGCGAAACGTTGCAACAATAAAGATACCCAACTGTGCATATGTGATGTCTTAATCATCAACTTTGTCTGTGTTTTATAGTATTTCAACACTTAAGCATCACTGGCTTGGCATATGTCTGGTTCTGTACAAGTTCTAGTTATCCACTCCATTATTGGTCGTGGATGGTATGGTAACAGTTGTACCGCCGTGGTGTTGTTACATGCTTCCAATGCAAGACTTTCCTTCTATCTAGTTGAAATTTTGCCGATCTTTACCCGAGTAATTTTCATTTTGTGACTGATAGAATAGTGTGTTTCTACGGTGTTTGTTCAACTTGTACTTAAGATAGGATTGAGGAGAGTGAAGGATAGCCCGTTGCTAGCTAGGTCTAACTTATACCCACCCCACACTATAGTTATAAGAGAGGTGTTATAAAACACTTTGTATGTAAACTGCAATTGACTGGAATTTCAAAAATATTTTTTATACGTAAATTGTGTTCGGAGTTATTTATTATGAAGATTGTTTTGAGAGAGGAAGGAGGAGAGAGAGCTAGCGAGAGGGAGAGGAGAGATGAGAGAGAGGACTGCGAGTGAGGGAGAGAGACGAGGAGAGAAGACGTTGACGAGAGGAGAGAGGGGAGATGAGTTAGGTTAAGCTCGCCTAGCTTTTATTCACAAGCTATTTACAGGTTAAGGATTCCTAACTTTATTGGCAAGGCTTAAGAGCTGTTACTACATCAGCTCATTTGAAAGCATTTTTATTGTAGGGAGACATTTTACACCGTAGGAACAGGATGAAGTTGCGAGCCATCTGTGGGCCAGCATTTTCTTTTGATCAACTGACTTTATCTCGTTGAACATCTAACGTCAGTTGACAAAATGAAAATGTTGGCCCACAGATGCTCCAAAACTTCATCCTGTTCCCTACTTGTATGTTCATAACAATAAAAATGCTTTCAAAATGAGCTGATGTAGAAGGTAACCAGCTCTTTAGCCTGCCAATAAAGTTAGAGAATCCTTAACCTGTAAAATAGCTGTCAATAAAGCTAGGGATCCTTACCTTGTCAAACTCTGTGTAAAAAAAAAAAAAGGAGGGAAGGAGAGAGAGAGAGAGAGAGAGATGAATGCAGAGATGAGAGAGAAGAGAGAGAGGAGAGACGATGAGAGAGGAGAAGAGAGGGAGAGAGATGAGAGAGAGAGAGGAAAGAGTTGAGGAGAGAGAGAGATGAGAGAGAGAGAGACGAAGAGAGAGTAGAAGAGAGAGAGCAGATGAGGAGAGAGGAAGAAGATGAGAGAGAGAGAGAGAGAGAGAGATAGAGAGAGATGAGAGATGAGAGAGAGAAGAGAGATGAGAGAGAGAGAGAGAGAGAGAGAGAATGGATTTTTAAAGCGGGAAAAAAAGTGCAGAAGCGGCAGTATACTTGGGGATCATGACATCCTGGGGGAGGAGAGGAGACACAACAGCGTCCTGGGGGAGGAGAGGATACACAACAGCGTCCCTGGGGGAGGACGAGGAGCCACACAGCGTCCTGGGGGAGGGATGGAGACACAACAGCGTCCTGGGGGAGGAGTGAAGACAAAACAGAGTCCTGGGGGAGGAGTGGAGACACAACAGCGTCCTGGGGGAGGGTGGAGACACAACAGCGTCCTGGGGGAGGAGTGGAGACACAACAGCGTCCTGGGGAGGAGTGGAGACACAACAGCGTCCTGGGGGAGGGGGAGACACAACAGCGTCCTGGGGGAGGAGTGGAGACCACAACAGCGTCCTGGGGGAGGAGTGGAGACACAACAGCGTCCTGGGGGGTGGGGTGGAGACACAACAGCGTCCTGGGGGAGGAGTGGAGACACAACAGCGTCCTGGGGAGGAGTGGAGACACAACAGCGTCCTGGGGGAGGAGTGGAGACCAACTAGCGTCCTGGGGAGGGGGGAGACACAACAGCGTCCTGGGGGAGGAGTGGAGACACAAACAGCGTCCTGGGGAGGAGTGGAGACACAACAGCGTCCTGGGGGAGGAGTGGAGACACAACAGCGTCCTGGGGGGGAGTGGAGATACAACAGCGTCCTGGGGGAGGGTGGAGATACAACAGCGTCCTGGGGGGGGAGTGGAGACAACAGCGTCCTGGGGAGGGGGAGACACAACAGGTCCTGGGGGAGGAGTGGAGATACAACAGCGTCCTGGGGAGGAGTGGAGACAAGCGTCCTGGGGAGGGTGGAGACACAACAGCGTCCCGGGGGAGGAGTGGAGATACAACAAACGGCTGGGGAGAGTGGAGACAACAGGTCCTTGGGGGGGAGTGGAGAAAACAACAGCGTCCTGGGAGGAGTGGAGACAACAGCGTCCTGGGGAGGGGTGGAGAAAACAGCAGGTCCCTAGGGGAGGGGTGGAGACACAACAGCGTATGGGAGATGGAGAAAACAGCAGCGTTTGGGAGGGTGAGACACAGCAGCGTCCTGGGACGGGGGAGACACAACAGAGTCCTGGGGAAGGAGTGGAGACACAGTAGCGTTCTGGGGAGGAGTGGAGACACAGCAGCATCCTGGGGGAGGAGTGGGGACACAGTAGCGTTTTTGGGGAGGAGTGGAGACCAGCAGCGTCCTGGGGACGAGTGGAGACACAACAGCATCCGGGGGAGGAGTGGAGACACAGTAGCGTTCTGGGGAGGTGGGGGAGACACAGCAGGTCCTGGGGGAGGAGGGAGACACAGCAGCGTCCTGGGGGAGGAGTGGAGACACAGCAGCGTCTGGGGACGAGTGGGGACAACAGCATCCTGGGGGAGGGTGGAGACACAGTAGCGTTCTGGGGAGGAGTTTGGGGACACAGCAGGGCCTGGGAGGAGTGGAGACACAGCAGCGTCCTGGGGGAGGAGTGGAGACACAGCAGCGTCCGGGGAGGAGTGGAGACAACAGCGTCCTGGGGAGGAGTGGAGACACAGCAGCGTCCCGGGGAGGAGTGGAGACACAACGCGTCCCGGGAGGAGTGGAGACACAGCAGCGTCTGGGGAGGAGTGAGACACAGCAGCGTCCTGGGGACGAGTGGAGACACAACAGAGTCCCCGGGGAGGAGTGGAGACACAGTAGCGTTCTGGGGAGGAGTGGAGACACAGCAGCATCCCGGGGGAGGAGTGGAGACACAGTAGCGTTCTGGGGACGAGTGGGACACAGCAGCATCCTGGGGAAGGAGTGGAGACACAGCACGTCCTGGGGACGAGTGGAGACCCCAGCGCATCCTGGGGGAGGAGTGGAGACACAGTAGCGTTCTGGGGAGGAGTGGAGACACAGCAGCGTCCTGGGGGGGGGAGTGGAGACACAGCAGCGTCCTGGGAAGGAGTGGAGACACAGCAGGGTCCTGGGGGAGGAGTGAGACACAGCAGCCCTCTTGGGGGGAGGAGTGGAGACACAGCAGCGTTCTGGGGAGGAGTGGAGACACAGCAGGTCCTGGGGGGCGAGTGGAGACACAGCAGCGTCCTGGGGGAGGGGTGGAGACACAGTAGCGTTCTGGGGAGGAGTGGAGGCCAGCAGCATCCTGGGGGAGGAGTGGAGACAAAAATAGCGTTTGGGAGGAGTGGAAGACACAGCAGCGTCCTGGGGGGACGAGTGGAGACACAAAAAGCATCCGGGGGAGGGTGGGACACAGTAGCGTTCTGGGGGGGAGTGGAGACACAAACAGGGGTCCTGGGGGAGGAGTGGGATTACAGTAGCGTTCTGGGGAGGAGTTTGAGACACAGCAGCGTCCCGGGGAGGAGTGGAGACACAGCAGCGTCCCGGGGAGGAGTGGAGACACAGCAGCGTCCTGGGGGAGGAATGGAGACACAGCAGCGTCTTGTGGAGCAGTGGAGACACAGCAGCGTCCTGGGGGCTTACAGTTGCCAGACTGAAAAGTCATGGTGGGAGGGCTAGACGTCACAGGTGGCAGACTAGACGTAACAGGTGGGGATAGACGTAAAGTGGCAAAAA
>NC_069408.1:16336830-16356274 GCF_026875155.1 Cherax quadricarinatus | reverse complement strand
GAAGAATTATACTGGGCACGATTTCATGAGTAAGACACACAGTTATGGTATTTGTAGTTTCCTCTAGTCATGAATTATTATTACGAGGAATCCTACCATACATTACATGGCCTCCTGCAGTCTTCAAAAGGGTGACACCACATTTCTTTACCATAACCCTTTACAAAGGAGGCATAATAGTCACTACCTATCAAAATATTTATTGGGCCTACAGAATCATCACTTACACCAGAAGGTGCTAAATTTACATTATGTGAAAGTCTTTCTGTAGCTTTACTAAGCCCTACTGTAGATATTTTCTCTGGAAGTCTATCTACAATTACTGCATTAACACGTTTTTTCTCATTGCCCAACCTGACAGTTACATAAACAGTGTCATACAATTGAGCCTTTTATCGAGAGAAAACCAGATAATTTTAAAGTTGTGGGATCTCCCATCTGTACTTTCATACCATCAAGACATTTACGTTTTATGAAAGTACGCTGGGATCCTGGTCTAATAATGCAGTTACATTTTTGATTTATGCCTTTTATCATCAATTTTTACCTGTAACACAGGTAAGGCTACTTCAGCAAAACCATCATTATTAACATTAGCAGCAATTTTTTACATTAGCCTACTGTTGTGTCAGGATTGTCAACATTATCATTATTATCAACATTATCATATAGACCTTTACACATGACTATATGGTGTCTTCCTTTGTGACATTGATAACAGAGTTTAATTTGCATAACAATCCTTTACATTGTGATTACCTAAACACCTGATACATCTGTCAAGTTCCTCCAATCTTTCAACTTTATCATTCCATGAATTGTATGCATTGCAATTCTTAGAAAAATGAGTACCCTTGCAGAAAAGACAATCTCTCTTTCTTTGACTGGTTTCTTATTAACTGGGCTACTCTTAGGAGGGTACTTATTCTTCTTACCTTGTGGAGAATCATTATTTCTGATTCCTGCTACTTGATATGCACCTATGCAACTCTTTTTAGGAAATGAATTTTGATTATTAACATTGGATAATTTTTCCCTTTGTGAAACTTGACAGATACCTCAGAGTTATTATGTGTTGCATCTTTAAAATGAGTTAGTTGGCTGGTCTGCAACTGCACAATTAATTCTTGTAGACCTAGTCTTATTTCCTCCAGACCAAAATAACCCTTGTGATATTTTTTGAGAGTCCATTCAAGTGTTTTACAGTTTAATTTATTCTGTACCATGGCACTCAATAACCAGTCTGATTCCTTCAGATTATATTTATTACTTAAAGTTTTGAGAGTGCTCTCCAGTTTAACTCTAAACTGCTGTAAACCTTTGTAAGTGTGATCTGGAGATTTTAAATTAACAATGATATTCACTAGATCCAACCTACTTTGTTCTATATTACCATAAGTGACTTTCAACAAGTCAACTGCTTCCTTGTAAGAGTCATCTACATTGGGAAAGGCTTGTATGAGTATGTGAGCATCTCCTCTTACCTGTCCTTTGAGGTAAAATAATTTAGTTACACAGGCTAGGTCACTCCTGTCATGCACAGCTGCTTTAAAAATTGACCAAAATTCCTCCCAATTTTCTCCAGGATTAAATACAGGTAAACATAATTCTGGGAGTTTTGGCAAAGACATATTATTTGTTGGAGCAGACTGATTAACTGCCTGGTTTACACATTTTAATTTATTCAAGGCCTGACTTTTACAAGAATCTTTTCCTCTAATTCATAATACTGATTAATCATGAGATCTACTTCAGTCTCATCTACACAGTTTACTAATAAATCTCCTTCATATTTGTTGTAATATAATTTGTATGAATCATATCTATTACCTAAAGCATCTAAATACAATTTTAAATCATCAGTATTCACAGTTTCTTGATTCATTAATCCAAGCATTTATTGTATGCCTTGGTTACATGACCCTTTCTAGCTTGCAATGACTCTTTCTTTGCTCTATATTCCATATGTTTGTCTTCTATATTAATTTCCTCATTTTCAGCCATGATGCAATGTATTAAATTCAACTTAATTAATAACACTGATTACAACTTACAACACTGATACAACTTACCTTTGAATAAATCCTAGCTACTTGAGCTTAGCAATTACATGTATAATATAAATTTTATATGTACATTAATACAAACTTGGCTCATCGAATTTAATATTATACAGATTAATAAATCCTTGCCAGAATTTGGCATAGCAAATTAATATTATACACATTAATATTAGTTACACTTGGCTTATCAATTACACATACACTGATATAAATCTTGGCCAGAATTGTCTTATCAAATTAATATTATACAAATTAATATAAACTTAGCCAGACTTGACTTATCAAAATTAATATTGTAATAATTATAATCCACTGCACATTAAGTAAATTTGTGAACTTAGCATCCACCTCCTTCTGTCATTTCACATATAATTATTAAGTAATTAACTAATTAATGACTTCACTAATTACCTCCGGTTCAAAAAGGACCAGCGGGCTAATTAAATGTGGAAAATTGCATTTATCTGAATATATCATTATGTACATAACAATAAAGGAATACAGATAATTATTATTTATCAGTTAGACAAGTAGGAATTTGGGACACCTAGGTCGCAAAAATGTCCCCCTTCAATACCTACCACTGTCATATCCACAAGTTGCTCTGAACCTATTAATTACCAATGAAATATGTATAACCAGGAATACTGGTAAATATATAGATTTTGTGGACTGTATATTAAAAATAATAAATGGTTTTATATATATACACAATTACATAACAGAAGGAAAATATATCTTAATATCACTCACCAATTTGGCTGGAGATTAAGTTGTATCATACTCAGAAAACCCTCCTGTCTACATTTATGATAATAATACTGGCCAGAACTATAAACATAATATAGACATGACTTAGCTGGGGTTCCTGGAGCTGTCTTGTCCAATCACCTGATATCTCAAGTTATGCAGGAATGCACATCCAACAATTTCGTCTCCTATTTGAGAGGTGTCAGCCTAATTTTAACCTCTAGAGCACAAAAAATTCTTCCCATTACACCAACGTTTCTAATCGAAATTCAAACAAAATGGCGACTGACCTCCCCAGCTGCAGGTTTCCCATTTTCGATAACATACTTCTTTTAAAAATACAATATAGGGCATCTATTTACCTATAAATTACCATATTTCCAGAAAATATACATTATTTTTCACAGGGTTCATCTGGTTTTGTTAGTTTGATTGCTCTGTTTCCTGATATCTTTTTTGTTCCTATAATTTCAGATAGGGTTTTCCAGGTCTTTTTTATATCACCTTTTAAGTTGGATAATCTGTTCTCATAACACAATTTTTTTGCCCTTCTTATCAGGCTGGTTAGGATTGACGAGTAACGTTTTGTTTGGTCTCTGGTTATGTGACCCATTCTGTACTGTTTTTCTTATAGGTGCTTTATGTTTATGGATTTGAGGATGCTGGGTGTTAGCCAGGGACTGTTCAGTCTCTTAGCTGTCATCTGTTTTTTTTTTTTTTTTTTTTTTTTGGGTGGTGCTTGTTATAGAGGTATTGGGTCTTTTTTAGAAAATTATTAATACATTCATCAATATCTGTATAGATTTCTAGCTCAGTTTGCCAGTCGATGTTTGTCATTGCTGTTGTGAAGTTATTAATGGCTGCCTCATTGTGAAGTCTGAAGGTTACTTTAGTAGTGTCTTGGGGTAATTTACCGAGATTGGTTATGAGAAAGGTAGGGTAGTGGTCTGTGGTATTATCTGTGATTATGCCTGATTTTAAAGTTGATATGATGTTGGTCCAGATGTGGTCTAATAGGGAAACACTAGTCTCTGTAATTCTTGTAGGTTTTGTTACTGTTTGTAGCAACATGCAGTTACTCATAGTGTTTGTGAATTTAGTAACGTGTGAGTCCTGGTCTTGCAGGAGATTTATATTGAAGTCACCTGAGAGTAGTAAGTGATCTTTATTCATGTGTGCATCAGTTATCATACTTCCTAGGTTTTGACTAAATTGGCTAATGTTTGACTGTGGTACTCTGTAGATGTTTATAACTGTGAGAGGTTTTTGTAGGTATTTGGATTTGAATTTAGCTATTATATATTCCCCATGTTCATCCCTTGTGCAAGTATTATTGATACATTCTAGTTGGTCTGAGTAGATATAGCTGTGCCACCCCCTTGTTGGTCTGGCCTACAGCTGTGTATAATTGTGTAACCAGGAATGGCATAGACATCTGTAGTATCTGGCTTTAGCCAGGTTTCAGTGAGAGTAATGATGGACATACTGGCATGCAGAGAATTTAGTAATGCTATGAGGTCATCATAATGTTTGCTTAAAGATCTGACATTGTAGTTAAAGACAGTTATGTTGTTGTTGGCTCTGAGAAGTGCCTTTGTTTGTTCTGCTGTGTAGTAATTACAGTTGCTGTTTGATTAATTTAAGTCATTCAATAAGAGGTTGGTATCAGGATCAATGCTTGTTATCATAAGATTTATAGTGAATCTATAATTAGAATTAAATATAAGACAAAGTAAATATTCTAAAGCTTAAAAATAGCACCTGAATTATTTTAACAAATGTAAATATATGAACTAAGGTAGTTCTTTAAAGCTAAAATAAAGGAGACAACGTAAAAGGGACTAAAATAAGTAGTGGTGAACAAATAAAGTGGTAATTAAATATGGGAGCTTGGGAATATAAAAGTAAAATAATGAACGTAATACACTTTAGCACCTGAAAATAGCTCCTTAATTATTTTAACAATTGTGAATATATGAACTAAGGTAGTTATTTAAAGCTAAAATTAAGGAGAAAATATACAAGGGACTAAACTAAGTAATGGTGAACAAAGTTAAATGGACAGATAGTCACTATGATATATTATTGATTGAGGAGTAAGATCTGACTTGTAATATATAATAAGTTGAACAATTAATAGCACTATAAAAAGTAAAAAAAAAATATGAGGTAGTTGGTACTAGCTAGTAAATGATAGTTCTGGGAATTGCACAATAATGTAATTGGAATATACACTAATTGCACCACACAATATAAACGGGACTAAAATAAGAAGTGGTAAACAAAATTAAATGGACAGGTAGCAACCATGAATAACATTAATTTAGGTGTACGATTTGACTTGCAACACAAAATTTGAGCAATTAATAGCAATTAAAAAGAAGTAAAAAGTATTTGAGGCAGCTGATATTATCTAGTAAAAAAAAAATGCACAATTGCGGAAAATTACATTTACCTGGATGAATCTCATTACATACATACAAGTAAATGGTAACAAAGATAATTATTATTTATCAAAGTTACAGAGACAAGTAGGAATTTTTAGGACACCTAGGTCTCAAAAATGTCCCCCTTCGATACCTACCATCTATCTCTCCACAAGTTGCTCTAGACCTATATTAATTGCAAATGAAATGTACATACACACCAGGAATTCTGGTAAAATTATTATAATTTTTGTGGACTGTATATTAAAATTAATAAATGATTACATATACACATTTATATAACAGAAGGAAAATTTATAATCATAACACTCACCAATTTGTCTGGAGATTACTGTGTATCATACTCAAAAAAAACCCTGTCTACATTTATGATAATAATACTGGCCAGAACTATAAACATAAATATAGACATGACTTAGCTGGGGGTAATACTGACCAGAACTATAAACATAAATACAGACATGACTTAGCTGGATTACCTGGAGGTTACCTGGAGGTTATTCCGGGGATCAACGCCCCCGCGGCCCGGTCCATGACCAGGCCTCCCGATGGATCAGGGCCTGATCAACTAGGCTGTTACTGCTGGCCGCAGTAATATCCTGGGGGTAATATCCTGTTTTCATCTAACTACAGAGTCCTGTCCAGTCGCCCGATTCTCTCGTTATGCAGGACTGCAATTCCAACAATTTTGGCTCATACTTGAGAGGTGTAAGCCCAATATAACCTCTAGAGTGACGAAAATTCTTCTTATTTTCACTAACGTTTTCTTGGCTCATTAAAAAAAACATGGCAACTCTCCCTGCTCGTCCGCGCAGGCGCCGAGCTCCCATTTTTTATAATACAATTTTTATCAAATACAATATATTTTATTAATTTACATACCAATACACTATTTTCAGAAAATATACTATATATTTTCCACAACAATAATGTAATAGGAATGTACACTATATGCACCACACGTATATATGTGTTAAGGACACTTATCTAATCTGTTATGGAAATGTCAGCTCTTCTAAGGAAGGTAGAGAAATCATGTTCATTTGAGATGGTGTACTGTTGTCCTGTTGATGTTTTCCTAACTAGTATTTTCCCATCTCGAGTGAAACACTGATGTATTTTGTTTTCCTGTTTAAGTTTTCTCATCCTGAACAGAAGGTTTTGATGTTCTCTCATTCGACACTTATTGATGTACACTCCATTTTTTCATTGCAATTGCTGATTTAATTAAGTTCTTTCTTTTATCATATGAATGAAGTCTGATCATAATACTGTCTACTACCTTGTTTTCCTAGCAAACATGTTTCTTTGATTTCATTGTTTTGCAGGATAACTATGGAAAATTTAAAATGATCTGGATGAACCTCATAAGATACATACCAGTAAATGGTAACAAAGATAATTATTCTTTATCAAAGCTACAGAGACATATAGGAATTTTAGGACAATCTAGGTCGAAAAAAATGTCCCCCTTTGATATCTACTGTCACATCTCCACAAGTCACTCTGGACCTATATTAATTTCAAATGAAATATACATCACCAGGAATTCTGGTAAACATTAATATAAATATGTGGACTGTATGTTAAATTTGATAAATGACTACATATACATTGAAGGAGAATTTATAATAATAACACACCAATTTGTCTGGAGATTACTTGGTGTATCATACACAAACCCCCTGCCTAAAATATGAAGAAAATACTGGCCAGAATTTCAGCATAAATATAGACATGATTTAGCTTGGGTTCCCTGACTGTCCTGTCTACTCGCCTAATTCTCACATTCTGCAGGACTGCAAATCCAACAATTTTGACTCCTATTTGAGAGGTTTTAAATACAATATACCCTCTAGGTGACGAAAAATTTTCCGATTTCCATTAACGTTCCTTCGCCCAGTTAAAAACAATGACGTCTCCCCAGCGATGCTCACCAATTTCGCTGGTTCTTTATTTATTTACAAATTAATTTTTATTACCTACAATATATTCCATCAATCTACATACAAAATACACTGTATTTTCGGAAAATATACAGTATTTTCCACACTGCAGCCAGGCGGAGTTCATTGTTAAACAACTCAAATTACTCCTTCCTCTAGGAGATGCTTCCAGCCAGTTCTGGCTTGAGTGGCTGTTTTCCTAGTAGGTCCTACTACAATTTCATCTTCCTGCATCACTTGGTCAATGTTATCTTCAATAGCACTCATGTCACTTTCCTTTAGATTTTCATTTACATTTGATTGAATAACATTTAATCCCAAGGGAATCAATTTATTAATCGTGCGTAAACTTTCCTGACCACGACACAACACTTTGACATTCTGGACAACACCTTGTGCATCTGGGTACAATGTCAATACCTTGCCCAGAGGCCACAATGTTCAATGCTGTTCAGTATCAATTAACACAATGTCACCTGGTTGAATGTTCTGTCGATTTACTGCCTGTGTCGCACCATAAGTGTTACGTAGTGTAAGAAGATATTCCTTATGCCACACATTAGACCAGTGATCAATTACTTTATTAAACATCTTAAATTTATCACACAACACTGTCGCATCATTGTAATCTTCATCACTTTCTTCAGGATTATCTCTATAGACAGGGGCACCTTCCAATTTCCTTCCACATATTAGGTGAGGTGTTAATACATCTACATCAAGTGTATCACTCATGTACGAGAGAGGCCAATTATTTATCCGATTTTCCGCCTCCACCAACACCACATGGAATTCCTCCAAATTAATTCTCTTCCTGTGTAGTACTTTATGGAGACACCTCTTCACTGTGCCTATCAGTCTTTCGTACAGCCCCCCTTGCCAAGGGGCTCTAGGAGTAATAAATTTCCATGTAAACCCTTGTTGGGTTAACAGAGATTTAACATCGTTACTCTTATTTAATTCTATTGTGGAAAATATTTTAATTTTTCGAAGCTATAGTGCCTAATGTGTGTTTAATGTGTTGATATGGGTCAAAAAAAATGTATTTGAAAATGGAAGAGAACCGAGAGGGCGGGAGTGTTTGGAATGGAGTTAAGAGGCTGGGAAAGCATGGGACCAGGAAACTGGTGTTCACGGCAGCCTAAGGATTAATAAAGGCCTCACTTCATAATAGGAAGTGTCGTAACTGTTCCTGGTGAAGAGTGAGGGAACGTGATTTATGGGACCTCTGTAATAAGTGGCAAAATGAGTGAATAATGGTAGATGCCATGGAGCGTTCAGGGAAAAATACCCGCGATTTAATCATCACTCAACTATCTCAACTATTAATGTGTCGACCTCTAACATATGTAAAATTTAAGAGGCATTAAATTGTCTTGTGAATTGTAGCGTAATCGGTGATAATAACACTAAGTTAAGAGAATGGGTAAAGTGAAATAAGTGTGGAAAATTTTATAGGGGTTACCTGTTTGTACCTCAACATTACATTTATACAAGTAATCTCATTGAGAGACAATAACCATATTTTTGATTACAGTAGTTACCCCGTGTAGACATGTGAGAAAACTTAGCCACCCCTGGTCACTGCAGGTGGCTCCTTCGACCTCACAATCTTATCCACATCTATCCGAGACCGGTATGAAATGGATAGCACTCACAAGTATGGTGCTACTAATTAATTGTGGACTGTATAGATTATATTGGTTTGACTGAAGGAAAGTGGGGGGTAGATTACACACATATATATCCATCAAATCAAATCAAGTTTATTCTCTATAAGGGTTACAATGTGGGGTTTACAGGATTTGGATATTGTGTGGTATACATGTTATAAAATACTAATTACAGAGGGGGCCATTAGGACACCTAGCATGGCTAGGCATTTCGGGCAGACTTAGATTAATTCTAAACATTAAATCCTTACAGATTATGGTATTAAGGCTAGGTGACTACATTATAATTTGTGAGTTTAGCAATGTGAATGCTTTTGTTTTAGCACAATACAAAGTGTCTATATTGGAGTATCATAGGCAAACTTATGACTAGTTAGGATTCATTATTTTAAGATTAAGATTAGTATTTCTGTGTTTATAGTCATTGGGTAAGTGAGTGTAATTGTGAACCACCAGGTGGTTATCTTGTAGTTAGTTGTCGGGGTGTATCAGGGAGATAAGATGTTGTCTAACTGTAGTTTTGAAAGTGATGGCTGCAGTTCTAGAGTTTTCAGGTAGGGTGTTCCAGATTTTAAGTCCTTTGAAATACATTGAACTTTTGTAAAGGTTTAGTCGGACACGGGGAATGTCATAGAGATGTTTGTGTCTGGTGTTATGCCTGTGGATCCTGTCACAACTATCAAGAAAGTGTTTTAGGTCAAGGTTAATATTGGAATTTAAAGTCCTGTAGATATAGATTGCACAGTAGTAAGTGTGGATGTTCAGAACAGGGAGTAAGTTTAGATCTATGAAGAGTGGGGGGGGGGGTGTTGCCAGGAATGGGATTTAATGATGATTCTTACTGCGGCTTTTTGTTGGGTTATTGGCATTAGGTGTGTTGCTGCAGTTGAACCTGAAGCATAGATAGCATAGGTGAGGTATGGATATATAGGTGAATGGTATAGTGTGAGAAGGGCAGTTTGCGGCACATAGTATATAATAACACCACTTACCAGATATTCTCTGGTGGTCACTTGATGTAGCTGGATCACCCACAATTTATCCAATTACAACATACCTAACTGGCCAGTATCAGTTTGCTATAACTAGAAGGGTTACTTAACTGTGGGTGATTAATGCTCCTGATTTCCTCCATTCACCATCTCATTTCGATGTCCTGCTACACCGATACAGTTCTTATTTCAGCAGGATGAGGTATCCATTGGTTTGTCCCGGTTTAGAAGTCGTGACTCCATAAAAACTTCATTATCCTCGGGACAGGGACCACGAGGTAACATGTGTTCACTCAGAGAACGGTGACTTATTTCACTTCACCCATTCTCTTAACTTAGTGTTATTATCACTGATTACATTACAATTCACAAGACGATTTAACGTCTCTTAAATTTTACACACATTAGAGGTCGACACATTAAGATTTGAGACCGATGAGTGATGATTAAATCGTGGGTATTTTCCCCTGAACATTCCATGGCATCTACCATTATTCACTCATTTTGCCACTTATTACAGTGGTCCCATAAATCACGTTCCCTCACTCTTCACCAGGAACAGTTACAACACTTCCTATATATGAAGTGAGGCCTATATTAATCCTTAGGCCACCGTGAATGCCAATTTCCTGGTCCCATGCTTTCCCAGCCTCTTAACTCCATTCCAAGCACTCCCGCCCTCTCGGTTATCTTCCATTTTCAAATACATTTTTTTTTGACCCATATCAACACATTAAACACCCATTAGGCACTATAGCTTTGGAAAATTAAAATATTTTCCACATCTATCAAGGTGTTGAGCACCCTCTACAAAATTAGTGGCATTATCCAAAATCATCAATCTCAGACAGGATCTCCTAGCTGCAAATTTTCGAAACAGCTGTATAAACTGTTCTGCAGACAAGTCCTGAGCCACTTATAAATGAACTGCCCTGGTAGCAGTACAAGTGAACAAACACACATGCACTTCCAGTGGAACACTATCTGAAGTACCTGTTAAAATGATTGGACCACTATAGTCTACACCTGTTACATCAAATGGTTTCACTAACTATGCATGCTCCTTTGGCAATGGTGGAGGACCTGGGTACATATAGGATATGGTATCCACATGGTGACATATTACACAAGATTTAATCACCCTTTTTACACTTTGCCGTCCTTGTGGAATCCAGAAAGTTTCGCTAATACAATTTAAGGTATTTTGTACCCCACCATGCATTACGTTTTTATGGGCATTTAGAACAATTAAATTTGTTAGATGATGAGTTTTGGGCAGTAAGATAGGGTGTTTAGCATAATCACCCAATTCAGCATTTTGTAACCTACCTCTGCACCTAATTATATTGTTCTCTAAATACAGCCCCAATTTCTCTATTATGGAACCTTTCACAATTTTTTTTCCATCATCAATTTAATCTCATTTCCATAGATTTCTTCTTGTACCCTCTGTATCCAATATTCAAGACAATGTGAAAACTTATAGGAGATATTAATCTTGTTTAGAAATTTAAACACCAACTTAGTTACATTGATTAGTTTGGGTAAAAAAGAATACCTATTTATATTAATGGCTAAGGAAGGACAAACTATTGGAGCGGTGGTCACAGTAATTTCAACAGGAGCAATATATGCCTTTTGTACAAGCCAATTAGCTTTATTTACCAACCAGCTCAGTCCTTCAAACCATGATACAGCATTTACGAACTTAGCATAAGGTAAACTCGAGACAAGAAATCAGCTGGATTCTCCTCACCAGGTATATGATTAAATGTTAACATATGCTGACCTAAACTATTATAGTTCTCTTGCATCTGATTATTACGAATCCATTGTAAGGATACCTCATTATCAGACCAAATTGCAGTGTCGCTAATATTTATCTCCTGTAACTTATTTCTTATATAATTAGCTAATTTGACACCTACATAAATGGCTGTTAATTCCAAATGAGGTAAGGTACATGATTTAATTGGAGACACTTTAGCCTTAGACATAAAAAGAGAAATAACACTATTACATTGAAGGTAAACAACTGCTCCCTACGCCAGTTTTGAAGCATCACAAAGAATGTGGAGTACATTTTTCTGATCTGGATTGACCACCTGGTGTGGGAACTCCAACATTGGAATTTTTTCATAATCACCAATTAATTCATCCCACCTGTTAATGAATTCCTCAGGTAGAGTTTCATCCCAACCACATTTAAGCTTCCATGCTTCTTGTATTAACAATTTTCCTCTTATAGTAAGGGGTGACACTAAACCTAGTAGGTCAAAACATTTGAAAACTTCAGCAAGCAACACTCTCTTAGTTAATTTATTGGGCATACTGTAATTACTAGGTTTTAACATTAACAAATCTCTCTCAGTATCCCAAGTTAATCCCAATACATTACTACATTTTGGTACTTCATCTCCAGGGTAAAATTTACTTATTTTATCCTTTAATTTGGTCGAATTACTGTTCCATTCCCTCAGAGGCATATTTGCACTTTGCATTATTTTATTAGCCACTCCATAAGTCATTAACAGTTCCTTTTCAGTTGACGTCATAGCCAGGAAATTGTCCACATAAAATTGTTTGCTCATTACTTTACTCAATGGACTTCCCGTACGTTTAAGGTGCGCATTTAGCATTTATCGTTGCTTGAAGTAGGAATGGACTGGATGTAGCTGTGGAAAATACTGTATATATTTTCCGGAAATACGGTAATTTATAGGTAAATAGATGGCCTATACTGTATTTAATAATATTTGTCATAGAAAACGGAAAGCCTGCGTCTGGAAAGGAGACTCGCCATCTTGATTTTGAATTTTGTACAAACGTTGGTGTAATGGGAAGAATTTTTCGTGCTCTAGAGGTTAAAATTGTGTTGACACCTCTCAAATAGGAGGTGAAATTGGTGGATGTGCATTCCTGCATAACTTGAGATATCAGACGACTGGACAAGACAGCTCCAGGAACCTCAGATAAGCTCTCTAGATTTGTGTGTAATTATGGCCAGCATTATTTTCATAGATTTAGTTAGAGTGAGGTTTTCTGAGTATGATACACATTAATCTCCAGTCAAATTGGTGAGTGATATTAAGATATATTTTCCTTCTGTTATGTAACTGTGTGTGTGTGTGTGTGTGTGTGTGTGTGTGTGTGTGTGTGTGTGTTGTGTATATATATTGTGATATATATATATATATATATATATATATATATATATATATATATATATATATATAATATATATATATATATATATATATATAACCATTTATTATTTTTAATATACAGTCCACAAATTTATATATTTACCAGTATTCCTGGTGTATGTATATTTCATTTAATTAATAGGTCCAGAGCAACTTGTTATGACAGTGGTAGGTATCAAAGGGGGACATTTTTTGCGACCTAGGTGTCCCAAATTCCTACTTGTCTATGTAACATTGATAAATAATAATTATCTTTCTAATCATTTACTGTTATGTACATAATTAGTTACATTCAGATAAATGCAATTTTCCACAGTAGCACCAAATAATACGCTCCTAAAGTGAAAGGTTTTCAGAGGGCTAAGTGGGTCACTAGGATTCTCAGGCCATAAGAATTGGGTACAAATTGTCCATATGCCATTCTGTAATTAGTGGGTAATTCTGGATGGTTCAGTCTCCATGGAAGTCGTACCCAGTATTGTCCAGATGCAAATTTTACATCTCTCAAGTACTGTTCCTGAGTAAAAGAATCGTCTGTACTTTCTTCATTTGCATTTATTCCAATGCTGTCTAATTCCCACAATTTATGCACTGGCTCAATACCATCCTCTATGGAAGAATTATATTGGGATACGATTTCATGAGTAAGACACACAGTTATAGTATTTATAGTTTCTTCTAGTCATGTATTATTATTACGAGGAATCCTACCATACATTACATGGCCTCCTGCAGTCTTCAAAAGGGTGACACCACATTTCTTTACCATACTCTTTACAAAGGAGGCATAATAGTCACTACCTATCAAAATATTTATTGGGCCTACAGAATCATCACTTACACCAGAAGGTGCTAAATTTACATTATGTGAAAGTCTTTCTATAGCTTTACTAAGCCCTATTGTATATATTTTCTCTGGAAGCCTATCTACAATTACTGCAATAATACGTTTTTTTCTCATTGCCCAAACTGAGTTACATAAACAGTGTCATACAATTGAGCCCTTTTATCTGAGAGAAAACCAGAGTTGTAGGATCTCCCATTTGTACTTTCATCCCATTAAGACATTTACGCTTTATGAAAGTACGCTGTGATCCCTGGTCTAATAATGCAGTTACATTTTTTTTATTTATGCCTTTTATCATCAATTTTTACCTCTAACACAGGTAAGGCTACTTCAGCAAAACCATCATTATTAACATTAGCAGCAATTTTTACATTAGCTACTGTTGTGTCAGGATTGTCAACATTTTCATTATTATCAACATTATCATATAGGCCTTTACACATGACTATATGGTGTCTTCCTTTGTGACATTGATAACAGTTGTTTAATTTGGCATGACAATCCTTTACATTGTGATTACCTAGACATCTGATACATCTGTCAAGTTCTTCCAATCTTTCAACTTTATCATTCCATGAATTGTATGCATTGCAATTCTTAGAAAAATGAGTACCCTTGCAGAAGAGACAATCTCTCTTTTCTTTGACTGGTTTCTTATTAACTAGGCTACTCTTAGGAGGGTACTTATTCTTCTTTCCTTGTGAAGAATCATTATTTCTGATTCCTACTACTTGATATGTACCTATGCAACTCTTTTTAGGAGATGAATTCTGATTATTAACATTGGGATAATTTTTCCCTATGTGAAACTTGACAGATACCTCAGAGTTATTATGTGTTGCATCTTTAAAATGAGTTGGTTGGCTGGTCTGCAACTGAACAATTAATTCTTGTAGACCTAGTATTATTTCCTCCAGACGAAAATAACCTTTGTGATACTTGTTCGAGAGCCATTCAAGTGTTTTACAGCTTAATTTATTTTGTTCAATGGCACTCAATAACCAGTCTGATTTCTTCAGATTATATTTATTACTTAAAGTTTTGAGAGTGCTCTCCAGTTTAACTCTAAACTGCTGTAAACCTTTGTAAGTGTGATCTGGAGTTTTTAAATTAACAATGATAGTTACTAGATCCAACCTACTTTGTTCTATATTGCCATAAGTGACCTTCAACAAATCAACTACTTCCTTGTAAGAGTCATCTACATTGGGAATGGCTTGTATGAGTATGTGAGCATCTCCTCTTATCTGTCCTTTGAGGTAAAATAATTTAGTAACACATGCTAAATCACTCCTATCATGCACAGCTGCTTTAAAAATTGACCGAAACTCCTCCCAGTTTTCTCCAGGATTAAATACAGATAAACATAATTCTGGGAGTTTTGGCAAAGACATCTTATTTGTTGGAATAGATTGATTAACTGCCTGGTTTACACCTTTTAATTTATTCAAAGCCTGACTTTTACAAGAAAGAATTTTTTCTTCTGATTCATAATACTGGTTAATCATAAGATCCATTTCTGTCTCATCTGCACAATTTACTAACAAATCTCCTTCATATTTTTTATAATATAATTTGTATGAATCATATCTATTCCCTAAAGCACTATTCAGTTTCCTGATTCATTAATTCCAAACATTTATTGTATGCCTTTGGTACATGACCCTTTCTAGCTTGTAATGATGCTTTCTTTGCTCTAAATTCTGTGTTTGTCCTCTACATTAATTTCCTTATTTTAACCCATAATGCAATGTATTAAATTCAACTTAATTAATAACACTGATTATGTACTTAATTATTCACTTTATAAAGGTAAATATTACAAATTTGAAATCCTAGCTACACTTGAGCTTAGCAATTACATGTAAGGAAATTATAATATAAATTCTAAATACATTAATATAAATCCTAGCTACACTTGGGCTTAGCAATTACACATGTAAGAAAATTATAATATAAATTTTAAATACATTAATATAAATCCTAGCTACACTTGAGCTTAGCAATTATATGTAAGGAAATTATAATATAAATTCTAAATGCATTAATATAAATCCTAGCTACACTTGAGCTTAGCAATTACACATGTAAGGAAATTATAATATAAATTATAATTACATTAATATAAATCCTAGCTACACTTGAGCTTAGCAATTATTATTGTAGTAATTATAATCCACTACTCATTAAGTAAATTTGTGGACTTAACATCCACCTCCTTCTGTCATTTCACATAATTATTAAGTAATTAATTCACTAATTAATGACTTCACTAATTACACCCGGTTCGATCAAGGACCAATGGGCAACTATATGGAAAATTTAAAATTATCTGGATGAACCTCATAAGATACATACCAGTAAATGGTAACAAAGATAATTATTCTTTATCAGGGTTACATAGTTAGTTAGTTTAGTTTAATATGTTTATTATGCACCCCATACCCATCCTGTGGGCGGTAGTCAAAAGATTACAGAGGTACATAATTGGTCCAGGGACTGGACTCCAAAGTTTTGATAGCTGAGCAAGTTACAGAGGTAATGAACTCACAATTTACAAAGGTAATGAACTCACAATTTACAAAGGTAATGAACTCACAATTTACAAAAGTAATGAACTCCAGGTAGGTCTGGTCACAATCATGACAAGTTACAAAGGTATTTACAGATTACAGAGGTACGTAATGGGTCCAGGGACTGGGCCCCCGAAGTTTTGATAGCTGAACTAGGTACAAAGGTAATGAGCTCACAAGTTACAAAGGTAATGAATTCTGTAAGAATGGTTACTTACATTTATACATGGCTACAATCATGAACAAATTATAGTGTAATGAGCAATTCACACTTCCACACCCGGTCACAACTGTAATGAGTTATTGGTGCAAATATTGATTGTTGAGACACATACACACACACACACACACACACACACACACACACACACACACACACACACACACACACACACACACACACACACACACACACAGAGGACCTAGTAGCGATCAGTGAAGAGGCGGGGCCAGGAGCTGAATCTCGACCCCTGCAACCACAATTAGGTGAGTACACATACATACACACACACACACACACACACACACACACACACACACACACACACACACACACACACACACACACACACACACACACACATACATACACATGCATGCACATACAACAGGCCTAGTGTCTAATCGACATGTGCCTAGGACCAAATGGTAACTAACACACACACACATTCCTACATAGACATGTAGGAATTTTAGGACACTCTAGGTCACAAAAAATGTCCCCCTTCGAAACTTACTGTCATATCTCCACAAGTCACTCTGGACCTATATTAATTTCAAATGAAATATACATCACCAGGAATTCTGGTAAACATTAATATTAATATGTGGACTGTATGTTAAATTTGATAAATGACTACATATACATTGAAGGAGAATTTATAATAATAACACACCAATTTGTCTGGAGATTACTTGGTGTATCATACACAAACCCCCTGCCTAAAATATGAAGAAAATACTGGCCAGAATTTCAACATAAATATACACATGACTTAGCTGGGGTTCCCTGACTGTCCTGTCCACTCGCCTAATTCTCACGTTCTGCAGGACTGCAAATCCAACAATTTTGGCTCCTATTTGAGAGGTTTTAAACACAACATAACATCTAGAGTGACGAAAATTCTTCCAATTTCCATTAACGCTCCTTCACGCAGTTCAAAACAATGGCGTCTCCCCAGCGATGCTCACCAATTTCGCTGGTTCTTCATTTATTTACAAATTAATTTTTGTTACCTACAATATATTCCATCAGTTTACATACAAAATACACTGTATTTTCGGAAAATATACAGTATTTTCCACAATAACTTTTACGTGGTCATGTATTATCCTGATAGCAGTTTCTTTGCACTGGGCTTGGGTTATGTCACTAGGAATGTGTGGGCTGTTTATTATAATTGCTGCAGACAACTTATCTTGTTCAGTTTTGTCATCTTGGAAATCAAGGTATTCATTCATTCGAGTGTGAATGTTCTGATTCCAGTCCTTGATTGCTTCTCCACATTTTACCTGGCCTTTCATCCTAACATGCCGTCGACATAATTAGTCACCCACCACCCTAGTTACTAACTACACAATCAACTGCACACTCACCCACCCAGTCACCTATCATCCAATCACCATCCACACTGAACCACCGTCAACCACACCTATCACTCACACCACTCCTCCACAGCTTCAAGCCTGCACAGCCCCACTCGCACACCTTACCCATTATGAAAATTTTATAAGGTTACCTGTATGAAATTCGTCATTGCATTCATACAAAAAATCTCATTGTGTGGTGACAACCATATATTGTTTACAGTAGTTACCCAGTGTAGAAGTGTGAGAAAACTTAAGCCACTCCTGGTAGCTCCAAGCGGCCCTTTGACCTCAAATCTTATCCACATCTATCCTAGACCAGTACCATAGATTAAGGTTGGATAACACCAATAGGCATGGTGTTACAAATTAGTTGTGGTCTGTATGTATAAAATAAGATTATCACTTACCCGATGATTGGTGGTCACTGGAGATCTTTGTAATGCCCACAGTACCTGTCCTATTATAACACCTAACTGGCCAGTTATGAGTTTTATATAATAAGAATGTTTACTTAACTGTGGGCGAGGAGGCAGCATTCCTTGGCTTCCTTTATTTCCTTCTTTGTTTAGATGTTCTGCTAAATCTATACGATTCCTTTTCCAGCAGGACTATAATATCACTTGTGTTGTCCCGAGTTTGGAGTCGAGACTCCAGTAGAACTTTGCAGTCTCGCACGGTTACATGTGTTTACTCGGAGAATGGCGACTCACTTCACTTCACACATTCCCTTAACTTAAAAGGCATTTCATCACTTCCTCCTCAATTCACAAGGCGACTTAGACTTAGCGTTCTTTTAATTTAACACATGTTAGAAGTCGATCCATTAAGATCTGAGCCCGATGAGTGTCGATTGAACAGTTGGATATTTTCTCCAATAAACTCGTTGATCTTGGCGTCATGTCATTCCCGGTTGGGCGTCCCTCACTATTCACTATTATTTTTTTTTTCATACTATTACGTTCCCTCACTCTTCACCAGGAACAACTACAAGACTTCCTATTATGAAGAGAGACCACTAATCACGTTTCGGCCGTCGGAACCGCCAAATTCCTGGTTCCATGTTAAAGAGGATAACGTGTCATAGGCCTATGACCCACGAGACTGCCCACGCATGCCCAAGCCTCCCCTCTCGGCCCTCAGCGCATGCGCAGGGCTTCTCTGTTGGTTCTCTAGCTTTCAAATGTATTTTAGCCCAACAGAAACACATTACATATTTACATGATACAATATAAATCTGAGAAATTTGCATCAAAATTTTCGACACCCATGCTTTCATTGGCTACACACCCTAACAGGCCATCCACACACCTAGTCACGTTGCCACTCCCATTCTAATTACCGCCCCCACAAACATAAT
>NC_069408.1:16276859-16336330 GCF_026875155.1 Cherax quadricarinatus | reverse complement strand
GGGAAAGTGAGTTTATTAGTTGTTATCCAAGTAGATATATTTGCAAGCTCAACATTGTGTGTTGTTTTCATGCACAGTGCTACTATAACTGTTGTAATTTCTGCTCACATTATCTTACTTTAGAACTTGGAAACAATAATGATATATTTATTAGTTAAATTATTACTTGCAGTAATAACATTACAGTTTTGACAGGGCCTCCTTGCAACACTGAATACTTGACCATTTAAAGACTATCCAACTATTAGAGAATATGAGGGTGGTAATACAGCGAGTGTGTCAGGCATCAGTTAAAGGTAAGTGATGAATGAGTAAAACTTTTCTAATTTATATAGTTAAATTTTAACATAAATTGAACCTTCTTTAAGGCTGCATCATATTAGCCTACTATGCTTATTTATACATTTCATGTTGCCATTATGTATATTTCTACCCTCAGTTGTTAATAATGACAAATTTGTATCCTATTCCTTGTATTGTTATCCCCTTTATATTAGTACTGCAAATCTTTCTTTTAATTCAGAAAGCACAATTATCCATATTTAGTAATCATTTAAATGTTTGTTTTTTAATTGATTTCCTCAGCATAATTTATACAGTCGGCCCCCTCTTAACATTTTCAGGGTACGTCCCGTAGATCTACGGCTTTACGTTCAGGGTCCAAACTGTAGATCTACGTCATGAGCTCAGCTCACTCTGATAAACTGTGAGTGGTAAATTTGGGCCTAGATATGAGAGAATGCATCTATGTGGTATGTGTGCACCACATAAAACAAATCCTGCAGCACACTGTGTATAATGAGAGAAAAAAAACTGAGACCGTGATTTTCGATTAAAACAGCGACTTTGCAGTGTTTTTTCGTATGTTTTTTATAGTTGTATTTGTGATTTCTTGGTCTCATTTGATAGAATAGCACTGGAAATGGCTTGAAACTGAGCTCAAAGTGGCGGAAATGTTAAATTTTTGCCGATGTTCAAGAGTAAACAAACAACCTCACACGTCTTATACACGCCAGCTGGTGGGTCTAATATACATTCACAAATGTGGTGATGATATTTATACAATTATTACAATATTGCATAACAGTAAATCTTCTATTTTTTGGTGTGAATAAAAATTCATTATGTGAATAAAAATTCAAAATGGAATTTATTTGTAAAGCCTCAAAACATAAATAATGAACAGAGGAAATGTTAGTTTAGTGCCAGGAATACCTACATTGTTTATTCTAGAACCTATTTTGAAATTGGGAAAATTTGAACTTTGTGTTAAATTGGCCAAATTACCCAAATTTTCGGTCACTTTATTTTGTAGTTGAAATGGTTGACTTGGCGATTTCTTGTGCTCAATCGATAGAATTTGAAGTAATACTAGTGAAATAGCTAAGAAATTGGTCGACTGGAATAATGTAATTGGCCTAAAATGGGAGTCAGAGTCGGCAAAATCGCCGATTCGTAAATTCGCTTGACACATCAAAATTCACGAAAGCATAATTTTGTCAATTTTCCATCAAATTTCGTACTTTTTGTTTTATTACCTTCAAAAAAAAGATTTCTCTACCATTTCATAAGAAAAATAATTTTTTTTTTTTTTTGAAAATTCTTGGACACTGGGGCACCACTTCAGATTTTGGCCTTGGACCCTGAAAGGGTTAACCCCTTCAGGGTCCAAGGCCCAAATCTGAAGTGGTGCCCCAGTGTCCAAGAATTTTCAAAAAAAAAATTTATTTTTTCTTATGAAATGGTAGAGAATCTTTTTGTGAAAGTAATAAAACAAAAAGTACAAAATTTGATGGAAAATTGACGAAATTATGCTCTCGTGGATTTTGATGTGTCAGCGATATTTACGAATTGGCGATTTTGCCGACTTTGACTCCCATTTTAGGCCAATTACATTATTCCAGTCAACCAAATTCTTAGCTATTTCACTAGTATTACTGCTATTCTATCAATTGAGCACAAGAAATCCCCAAGTCAACTGTTTCAACTACAAATTAAAGTGATCGGAAACTGTTAATTTGGCCAATTTAACACAAAGTTCAAAATATTCCAATTTCAAAATAGGGTCCAGAATAAACAATGTAGGTATTCCTGGAACTAAACTAACATTTCCTCTGTTCATTAGTTATGTTCTGAGGCTTTACAAATAAATTCCATTTTGATTTTTTATTCACATAATGAATTTTTATTCACACCAAAAAAATAGAAGATTTACTGTTGTGCAATACTGTAATAATTGTATAAATATCATCACCATATTTGTGAATGCATATTAGACCCACCAGCTGGCGTGTATTAGACGTGTGAGGTCGTTAATTTGCTCTTGAATATTGGCAAAAATTTAACATTTCTGCTACTTTGAGCTCAGTTTCAAGCCATTTCCAGTGCTAAAACCAACCAAAATCATCTCTATTTCTGTAATATGTCTTCCATTCTATCAAATGAGACCAAGAAATCGCAAATACACCTATAAAAAACATACGAAAAAGCACTGCAAAGTCTCTGTTTTAATCGAAAAATCATGATTTCAGTTTTTTTCCTCTCATTATACACAGTGTGCTGCAGGATCTGTTTTATGTGGTGCACACATACCACATAGATGTATTCTCTCATATCTAGGCCCAAATGTACCACTCACAGTTTATCAGAGTGAGCTGAGCTCATGACGTAGATCTACGGTTTGGACCCTGAACGTAAAGCCGTAGATCTACGGGACGGACCCTGAAAGGGTTAATGACCTACATGTATATAGGAACTGGAAGAATGGTTTAAGTGAGAAATAAGTTAATTAAAAATAATTTTCTCATTACCTAAAATGGTATCAATATGATAATAGTCAGTAGTAGTCAGGGCAGTGTGTGGTGTGAATATAATGCAGAGAATTCGTAGTTTGGAAGTTAGGAGGAGGTGTGGGATTACCAAAACTGTTGTCCACAGGGCTGAGGAAGGGTTGTTGAGGTGGTTCGGACATGTAGAGAGAATGGAGCGAAACAGAGTGACTTCAAGAGTGTATCAGTCTGTAGTGGAAGGAAGGCGGGGTAGGGGTCGGCCTAGGAAAGGTTGGAGGGAGGGGGATAAAGGAGGTTTTGTGTGCGAGGGGCTTGGACTTCCAGCAGGCATGCGTGAGCATGTTTGATAGGAGTGAATGGAGACAAATGGTTTTTAATACTTGACGTGCTGTTGGAGTGTGAGCAAAGTAACATTTATGAAGGGGTTCAGGGAAACCGGCAGGCCGGACTTGAGTCCTGGAGATGGGAAGTACAGTGCCTGCACTCTGAAGGAGGGGTGTTAATGTTGCAGTTTAAAAACTGTGTTGTAAAGCACCCTTCTGGCAAGACAGTGATGGAGTGAATGATGGTGAAAGTTTTTCTTTTTCGGGCCACCCTGCCTTGGTGGGAATCGGCCAGTGTGATAATAATAAAAAAAAAAAAAATAGCCAGTATCTAATTCCCATTTTGTTTTGAAAATCAGCCATAGGATTTCATTCAGATTAAGCTTGTTAGATTTCCCATGTCCAAAGCCATTTCCTTGTAGTGAAGTTTTTCTTATGAATGCCAGATTAAACCACTTTAGTGATAATTAATATTTTTTTTGGCACCCACTTTAAAAAGTTAGTCTTAGATGGTAGAAAACCTTTTTCTGAACATAATGACACTAACAGTACAAAATTTGATGGAAAACTTGCAGAATTAAGCAGGCACAGTTAGTGGTCTGAGGGCATTGAAGATTTTGTCGACTTTGGGTCCTATTTCAAGTCAGTTGCATTGCTCCATTTGACAAAATTTTTATTTTTCCCAGTATGCCTTCGATTCCATTGATTGAGAACAAGAAACTGCCTGTTCATCTATTTCACCTACCCCATAAAGTATATACAAAATAGTAATTTGGCCAGTTTTATACAAAATTAAAAAATACAAACTTAAAAAGAGTGCATTTCTAGCACTGAAACAGCATTTTTCCTGTTCCTTTATCATATCCCCAGGCCTCTTACATTACACTTGCCTTCCATTTTTAATTCATAATCACACAAAAATAGAAGATTTACTCTCATTTCCTGGATAACAGACTATAACCAGGAATGATTAGTCATGGCTTACAGCATCCCAGTACTTGAATCAGGACCATACCTGTCTTCAGGAAAATTGGGAAAAATCAGATATTTATGCTATTTTGAGCCCAATTTCAAGCTACTTCTGGTCCTGAAACCAATCAAAATTCTCTCTTATTTCAGTAGTATGTTTTCCATACTATCAAATGATACTAAGAAACAGCCAATAAAACCACACACAAAAAAAAAACTTGATAATGTGGAGAACTGTTTAGATAAGTAAACTTTCCTGCATGAAACAACTTATAGCAATTGGTACTTATCTGTTAACATAACAATATCCAGCTGCCTCTCCCTGGCCATCCGATTGGAGTACTGTTCCAGGTCAACTGTGGCTGTGGATTAACAAGTTTGTTAGTCCTATAATTTTCCCCAAAGGAGCGTATATCTCAGCACTTCATTATCATATGAAATGCTTAGTGGGACTCACTTGGTTTTGGGTGAATCACCCACATATCACAATATCTATTGGTAATTCCAGTCAAATCTCACACCTACCTATTAGCTGCAGCTAACATAATTAGGTGTGGGTATGGCTGGACTTATCTGGGTATTGTAACTGACCCAATTTCCCCTAGTTGTAAGGGAAGTATGACCCTGATATTGATGTCTTGAGTAAGCTGCTACAGATGTGTAATTATGTCTTCACTTGTTGATAAGGAGTCACTTTGGTCAATTTTTACATGGAAGGGTGACATCTTGTCCCTTTGTTCATAAAACCTGAATGCATACCGCAACACAAACTTTACACTTAATGGGATAATACCATGGATATTACAATAGTTTTCCTAGTGAAGACTGACAGTGCAGCAGACCATCATTTAGCACGGTAGCTATTATTCTTTTTTTTTTTTATTAGCACACTGGCCGATTCCCACCAAGGCAAGGTGGCCCGAAAAAGAAAAACTTTCACCATCATTCACTCCATCACTGTCTTGCCAGAAGGGTGCTTTACACTACAGTTTTTAAACTGCAACATTAACACCCCTCCTTCAGAGTGCAGGCACTGTACTTCCCATCTCCAGGACTCAAGTCCGGCCTGCCGGTTTCCCTGAATCCCTTCATAAATGTTACTTTGCTCACACTCCAACAGCACGTCAAGTATTAAAAACCATTTGTTTCCATTCACTCCTATCAAACACGCTCACGCACGCCTGCTGGAAGTCCAAGCCCCTCGCACACAAAACCTCCTTTACCCCCTCCCTCCAACCTTTCCTAGGCCGACCCCTATCCCGCCTTCCTTCCACTACAGACTGATACACTCTTGAAGTCATTCTGTTTCGCTCCATTCTCTCTACATGTCCGAACCTCCTCAACAACCCTTCCTCAGCCCTCTGGACAACAGTTTTGGCAATCCTACACCTCCTCCTAACTTCCAAACTACGAATTCTCTGCATTATATTCACACCACACATTTCCCTCAGACCTGACATCTCCACTACCTCCAGTCTTCTCCACGCTGCAACATTCATCACCCATGCTTCACACCCATATAAGAGTGTTGGTAAAACTATACTCTCATACATTCCCCTCTTTGCCTCCAAGGACAAAGTTCTTTGTCTCCACAGACTCCTTAGTGCACCGCTCACCCTTTTCCCCTCATCAATTCTATGATTCACTTCATCTTTCATAGACCCATCCACTGACATGTCCACTCCCAAATATCTGAATACATTCACCTCCTCCATACTCTCTCCCTCCAATGTGATGTCCAGTCTTTCATCACCTAATCTTTTTGTTATCCTCATAACCTTACTCTTTCCTGTATCCACTTTTAATTTTCTTCTTTTACATACCCTACCAAATTCATCCACCAACATCTGCAACTTCTCTTCAGAATCTCCCAAGAGCACAGTGCCATCAGCAAAGAGCAACTGGGACAACTCCCACTTTGTGTGATTCTTTATCTTTTAACTCCATGCCTCTTGCCAGGACCCTCACATTTACTTCTCTTACAACCCCATCTATAAATATATTAAACAACCACAGTGACGTCACACATCCTTGTCTAAGGCCTACTTTTACTGGGAAGTAATTTCCCTCTTTCCTACATACTCTAACTTGAGCCTCACTATTCTCGTAAAAACTCTTCACTGCTTTCAGTAACCTACCTCCTATACCATACACCTGCAACATCTGCCACATTGCCCCCCTATCCACCCTGTCATACGCCTTTTCCAAATCCATAAATGCCACAAAAACCTCTTTAGCCTTATCTAAATATTGTTCACTTATATGTTTCACTGTAAACACCTGGTCCACACACCCCCTACCTTTTCTAAAGCCTCCTTGTTCATCTGCTATCCTATTCTCCGTCTTACTCTTAATTCTTTCAATAATAACTCTGCCATACACTTTACCAGGTATATTCAGCAGACTTATCCCCCTACAATTTTTGCACTTTTTTGTCCCCTTTGCCTTTATACAAAGGAACTATGCATGCTCTCTGCCAATCCCTAGATACCTTACCCTCTTCCATACATTTATTAAATAATAGCACCAACCACTCCAAAACTATATCCCCACCTGCTTTTAACATTTCTATCTTTATCCCATCAATCCCAGCTGCCTTACCCCCTTTCATTTTACCTACTGCCTCACGAACTTCCCCCACACACTCACAACTGACTCTTCCTCACTCCTACAAGATGTTATTCCTCCTTGCCCTATACATGAAATCACAGCTTCCCTATCTTCATCAACATTTAACAATTCCTCAAAATATTTCCTCCATCTTCCCAATACCTCTAACTCTCTATTTAATAACTCTCCTCTCCTATTTTTAACTGACAAATCCATTTGTTCTCTAGGCTTCCTCAGCTTGTTAATCTCACTCCAAAACTTTTTCTTATTTTCAACAAAATTTGTTGATAACATCTCACCCACTCTCTCATTTGCTCTCTCTTTACATTGCTTCACCACTCTCTTAACCTCTCTCTTTTTCTCCATATACTCTTCCCTCCTTGCATCACTTCTACTTTGTAAAATTTCTCATATGCTAACTTTTTCTCCCTTACTACTCTCTTTACATCATCATTCCACCAATCGCTCCTCTTCCCTCCTGCACCCACTTTCCTGTAACCACAAACTTCTGCTGAACACTCTAACACTACATTTTTAAACCTACCCCATATCTATTCAACCCCATTGCCTATACTCTCACTAGCCCATCTATCCTCCAACAGTTGTTTATATCTTACCCTAACTGCCTCCTCTTTTAGTTTATAAACCTTCACCTCTCTCTTCCCTGATGCTTCTATTCTCCTTGTATCCCATCTACCTTTTACTCTGTGTAGCTACAACTAAAAAGTGATCTGATATATCTGTGGCCCCTCTATAAACATGTACATCCTGAAGTCTACTCAACAGTCTTTTATCTACTAATACATAATCCAACAAACTACTGTCATTTTGCCCTACATCATATCATGTATACTTATTTATGCTGTTTTTCTTAAAGTATGTATTACCTATAACTAAACCCCTTTCTCTACAAAGTTCAATCAAAGGGCTCCCATTATCATTTACACCTGGCACCCCAAACTTACCTACCACACCCTCTCTGAAAGTTTCTCCTAGTTTACCATTCAGGTCCCCTACCACAATTACTCTCTCACTTGGTTCAAAGGTTCCTATACATTCACTTAACATCTCCCAAAATCTCTCTCCTCTACATTCCTCTCTTCTCCAGGTGCATACACGCTTATTATGACCCAGTTTTCGCATCCAACCTTTACTTTAATCCACATAATCCTTGAATTTACACATTCATATTCTCTTTTCTCCTTCTATAACTGTTCCTTCAACATTATTGCTACCCCTTCCTTTGCTCTAACTCTCTCAGATACTCCAGATTTAATCCCATTTATTTCCCCCCACCGAAACTTTCCTACCCCTTTCAGCTTTGTTTCGCTTAGGGCCAGGACATCCAACTTCTTTTCATTCATAACATCAGCAATCATCTGTTTCTTGTCATCCGCACTACATCCATGCACATTCAAGCATCCCAGTTTTATAAAGTTTTTCTTCTTCTCTTTTTTAGTAAATGTTTACAGGAGAAGGGGTTACTAGCCCATTGCTCCCGGTATTTTAGTCGCCTCATACGACATGCATGGCTTACGGAGGAAAGATTCTTTTCCACTTCCCCATGGACAATAGAAGAAATAAAGAACAAGAGCTATTTAAAAAAAGGAGAAAAACCTAGATGTATGTATATATATGTACAGTGGACCCTCGACTAACGCTATTAATCCGTTCCTGAGAGCTCATCGTTAGTCAAAATTATCGTTAGTCAAGTTAATTTTCCCCATAAGAAATAATGGAAATCAAATTAATCCGTGTAGGACACCCCAAAGTACGAAAAAAAATAGTTTTTACCACATGAAATATTTATTTTAATACACACAAACTGAAGAAGATATGCACAGTTACATGACACTTACCTTTATTGAAGATCTGGTGATGATTGATGGGATGGGAGGAGGGGAGAGTGTTGATGGTCTTAGTGTTTAGAAGGGGAATCCCCTTCCATTAGGACTTGAGGTGGCAAGTCCTTTTCCGGGGTTACTTACCTTACTTAAATCTCTCAAACCAACCTATGCTGGCCTTAAATTCACTCACATCACCACTAGTTGCTGGCATTTTTTAAATTAAATCATCATGCAACTTCCTAGCCTTTTCACATATGATCGCTTGAGAGATGCTATCTCCTGCTATCTGTTTTTCGTTTATCCACACCAATAACAGTCTCTCAACATCTTCGAGTACTTGCGATCTCAGTTTCGAGAACATAGTTGCACCTTTAGCAAGAACAGCTTCCTTGTTTGCCGTTTTCTTGCCCACAATAGTAGCGATGGTTGATTTGGGTTTTGTGTACAACCTGGCCAGCTTGGAGACATGCACTCCATTTTCATACTTAGCAATGATCTCTTTCTTCATATCCATAGTAATTCTCACCCTTTTTGCTGTAGGGCTGGCACTAGAAGCTTTGTTGGGGCCCATGGTGACTTATTTTGCAGGTGCAATCACTAAAAATGCTGTGATAATATGAAATGTTCCGATTGTATGCTTGGAAGCTACCGCGGTGGCTGGCTGGCTTGTAAACACTGGCCAGAAGTGGACGCGTCTCAGACGGAACGAATAGTGTTGGTCGAGTTTTTTAGCGCTAGTCGAGGCAAAATTTTTGCGTTAAAATGTATCGCTAGTCTGGTTTATCGTTAATCGATGCCATCGTTGGTCGAGGGTCCACTGAATATGCATGTGCGTGTCTGTGAAGTGTGACCAAAGTGTAAGTAGGAGTAGCAAGGTATCCCTGTTATCTAGTTACGTTCCTGAAAATGCTGTGTTAGGTAAAATCGTGTTAGATGAACTGAAGAACTGATGGGAAAAATAGGGTTATGTTCCTTTGAGCCCCCATAAAGCCAAACAGCTTTTTTTAGGCCTCCACATCTTACAAAAATAAAACTGAATATATAATTGCAGCTCATTGTTGTGATGTATTATGTTGTTTTTACTGCTTAACCCTTAAACGGTCCAAACATATATATACGTTCTCTCGCGTAGCACCCTCAAACGTATATATACATTTTATTTTTCATTCATTCAAAATTGGCACGATAGGCCTGAGTCGCCTAGACATAAGAGAATGGGTGTGTGCACTCAATGTGCATGGTATGAAAAAATTGGGGACGCCTGGGTACCACATGGTAGGTCCAGTTACATTCAGCTCCATCTTGGGTCAGCATCATGGCACATTTTATTTTTATTTATTTATTTAGAAATTTTAGCATACTTACAGAGGTACAAAAAAAATACAGGTAAGAGCAGCATGCCAAAGCCACTTATATGCATAGCATTACGGGCTGGCTTAAAATTAACTTAAGATTAACTAAGCAATGATGAAATCAGTGATAAGACATTATTGTAAACAGATAACTATAAAGCACAAATGAGTATTACAAAGACAGGTCATATGGTTGCATGCATTGCTGTTCATTCAGTAGAATGGAGTATTCTGTTAGGTAGTGTATTTAAAAAAATAACAAAGTTAGATTGGGTCCTAGGTTTAACATTTATGTGATATAATTGTGAGTAACATTTTGGATATAAAATTTATAAGGTTCAGTATTCAGTATTTTTTTGGGTTTTTGAGTGAGTAAGTGAACTTTGAGAAGAGACTTGAATTTATAAACAGGTATGTTTCTTTTAGATTTACAGGTAATGAATTCCAGATTTTAGGGCCTTTTATGTGCTTTGAGTTTTTGCATAGCGTGAGAGGACACGAGGAACACAAAGAGTGATCTGTGCCTTGTTTTATGGTCATGTTTCTTTTTGGGGTTTGGCAAGGAGATGTTTGAGGGGAGGGTTAATATCAGAGTTAAGTGTTCTATGTAGTAATAGGTGCAATAATAAGTATGGATGTTTTGTATGGTGAGTAGGTTGAGTGTTTTAAATTTTGGGTGGAGTGTGTTGCCTGTAGTGAGAATTTATCATTCTAACTGCAGCCTTTGTTGGTAATTAGGGGGTCTGAGATGGTTAAATTGTTGTTGAGCCCCATGCACAAATTCCATAGATGAGATAGGGGTAAATAAGAGAGTGATAAAGGGCCAGGAGGGCTGTCTGTGGAAAAATAGTACCGTATCTTCGATAGTATGCCTACAGTCTTGGAAATTTTCTTAGAAATTGTTTTATATGTGTATGAAATTTTAGTATTATCGAGGTGGATTCCTAAGAATTTTCCCCCTGTTAGCTTTGTGATAGTGATCCGTTTATCGTTATGTTAAGAGGTACATCTGTAGCTCTGTTACCAAACTGAATGAAGTAGGTTTTGTCAATGTTTTAGTGTAAGCTTGTTTTGTCCTCATCTAGGTAGATATTTTCTGTAATTCGGTGTTTACAGTATTGCTTTGTGTGACTGGGCTCGGGTGAGAGAAGACGTATGTGTGTCATCTGCAAAAAGTTGGGTTGAGTAATTGTGAAGCATTTGGTAGGCATTTATGTATAGGAGAAAGAGAAGAAGGCCAAGGGCACTTCCCTGTGGGACACCAACTGTAATTGGTTGTGCGGGAAGAGCTTGCCCCATTTGCGTACACATATTGGCTTCTGTTGCTGAGTAAGACTTGAGGGAGTTGAGGGAGTGCCCTCTAATACCATAATGTGACAATTTTAAAGTGGAGCAAGTCATGGTCAACTGTATCAAAAGCTTTACGTAATCAATGAAGATCCCCAGTGGACTTCTTTTTTTCTCTATTGCAGTGTAAATACATCATAGATGTGTTAATAGCATCATTATTTTTTTTTTAGGCCTAAACCCAAAATTTGGCAGGATTAGAATGTTTTGGGGGTAGATAGGATAGATTCGTTTTAAATTTAATTTTTTTCGAAGATTTTTGAGAGAGGGTGTAAATTGGATTTGGAAAAGTTTTCAAACCTTTTTGGCTCCCCTTTAGGATCGGGGGTGCCCCTTTGCATTTTGAGAACTGTGGGGAAGGTGGGGATTCAAGGGATTTTTAAAGAGTTTTGAAATGTTTGGGTGATAGTACTTTTTCCTTTTTTTTGTATTTTAAAGGGTGGTAAGGTATTTAAATCCCCTCCCTTGTTTTTCGTGCATTGTAAAAAGGGGCTTCGTATGGGTTATCGGGTGGAAACAGTGTGTTGGGAGTTCCCAGTGGGGTAGTCTTGGGGGTGGGTATTGAGTTTGGGGATTTTTTTGGGCAGGTTTTGACCATAGTGGAGAAGAAATTTGAGTCTTTTTTGCTTTTTCTGTTGGGGGGATTTGGGGGTTCATTGTTTTGCAATTTATTTCCTAGTCGTGATATCTTTTTTTTTCCAGAATTTTGATGGGGCTTCCAGGCTTTTTTTTTCCCTGTAAGTTTGATAAACGTTTTCATAATACAATTTTTTTGCCCTTCTTATCAGGGTGGTTAGGATTTACGGTAAAGTTTTGTTTGGCTTGGTTATGTGACCCATTCTGTACTTTTTTCATATCGGTGTTTTGTTTTATGGATTTGAGAATGCTGGGTGTTAGCCGGGGTGTTCAGTCTCTTAGCGTCATCTGTTTAGTTTTTTTTTGGGCAGTGTTGTTATAAAGGTATTGGGCTTTTTAGAAAATTTTAAAACATTTGTCAAATCTGTATAATTTCTCCAGGGGGCCCGTCAATGTTTTTTACTGCTGTTGTGAAGTTATTAAAGGTGCCTCATTGTGAAGTTGAAGGGGACTTAGTAGGTCTTGGGTATTTTACCAAATTGTTATGAGGAAAATAGGGTATTGGGCTGTGGTATTACATAATTATGCCCGATTTTTAAAGGGGATATGGTGTTGGGCCCGATGTGATCAAGTAGGGAAAAATAGTCCAACTCTTGTAGGTTTTTTTTATGTTGGTAGCAAAAAACAGTTCTCATTTTTTTTGTGATTTAGTAACGTGTGGGTCCTGGTCTTGCAGGAGATTTATATTGAAGTCACCGAGAGTAGTAATGATCTTTGTTCATGCTGCTCAGTTTCATACTTCCTAGGTTTTGACAAATTGGGTAATGTTTTATTGTGGAAATCTGTAGTGTTTATCAATGTGAGAGGTTTTTGTAGGTTTTTGGGGTTTTTAAATTTTTGCTATTATATTTCCCCATGTTCATCCCCTTTTGGGAAGTATTAGTGATACATTCTAGTTGGCTGATGTATATAGCAGTGCCCCCCTTTTGGTCTGGCTACAGTTTTGTATGGTGTGTAAACCCGGAATGGCATAGACTCTGTAGTATAGGCTTTAGTCAGGTTTTTAGTTAGTGTTTAAAGATGGACATATTGGATGCAAGGGAAATTTTGTAATGTAGGAGGGCATTAATGCTTGTTAAGATTTGTATTGTAGTTTAAAGATAGTTATGTTGTTGTTGGCTTGAGAAGTGCCCCTTTTATTTTTTGCTGTGTAGTAATTTCAGTAACTGTTTGAATCATTTAAGTCATTAAATAAGAGGTTTATCAGGATCAATGTTGTTCAAAGATTTGTAGTGAATCATTTAGAATTAAGTAAAAAAAAAAAGAAAAATTTCTAAAGCTAAAAAAAAAAAGCCCTAAATTTTTTAACAAATGAAAAAATTTGAGTAAGGTATTTTTTTTAAAGCTAAAAAAAGGAGAAAAATAAAAGGGACAAAAATAATTTGTTAAAAAATAAAGTGATGATCAAATAATGGAGTTTGGGAATATGATAGTAGGTAGTACTTTTAAAAGCAATTTTTTAAAGTTAGAATTATATAAAAAATTATAAATAAAAGGGACAAATTAAGTTGGGTGAAAAAAAAAAGGGTAACAAATAAATGGGGCTTTGGAGTATAAGGGCAAAATAGTAAACTTATTAACTTTAGCACCTGAGAATAGCCCCTTTGATTATTTTAACAATTGTGAATATTTGAGCAAGGGTAGTTATATAAAGCTAAAATAAAGGAAAAAAAAATTTATAAGGGACACTTTTAAGTATGGTAAAAAAATTTAAAAAGGCCGATAGTCCATGAAAAAAATTTTTGGGTTTTTAGGGAAAGATCTGTTTGTAATATTAAATAAGTTGAGATTTTTATTGCCAAAAAAAAGAAAAAAAAAAATGAGGTATTTGGATAGCACAAAAGAAGTTTTGGTACTTGCAAAAAAATAATTGGAATATACACTAAATTTCACACCAATAAAAGTATAAAAAAACAATTTGGTAAACCAAAAATTAAATGGACAGGTAAGAACAATGAATAATATTAATTTGGAGTAAGATTTGACTTGTAACATAAAATTATGAGCAATTAATAGCAGTAAGAAAGAAGTAAAAAAGTATTGGAGGTAGTTAGCATTAGCTTGTGATGAAAAAAATAATAAAACTAATAATGCACAATATAATAGTAAGGTACACTATATCCTCATGATTCACTCACGCCTCATCGTATTAACACTACTATTTGAGGAAAGTGATATAGATCGAGAGTTTAGTGGATTTGGCACCAATAGGGCCAGTAATATTCAAGGAATTAGTGAAAAATGTCGACGATAACCCAGATGACCCTCACGCCATCACCTCTGGGGTAGCCACACCTGATCCTGGGCCAAGCACCTCTGGGGTAGCCAATTTGGCCACAACAGACCCTAGGCCAAGCACTTCTGGGGTGGCCAGTGTGGCCACACAAGGGCCTGGGCCAAGCACTTCTGGGGTGACCAGTGTGGCCACACAAGACCCTGGGCCAAGCACCTCTGGAGTGGCGAGTGTTACCCATAGGCAACTTCGCAAGAGGAAACTATCATTATCCCGGTGTTTTAGTGATAGTGACAGTGATGTAAGTGCCGATGAGATTGATTTTATGCCATTCGAAGATTCATTTAGCACTAGTGAAGTTCATTATTCACCAGTGAAGCGCACTTTTAGGCGTCGTTATCTACATTCAGGCAGTGTTCCATATGTAATCCCCAAGGGTTGTGGCAGGTCACTATCCAAAACCCTTGTCACTGATAGTGAAAGTGATCATGAAGGCAAGTATGTGGGGATGGAGGAAGTAGTGGTGGGTGGCATGGTGCCTGGACCACATGGTGCAGTGGGTGGACAGACAAAGGACCACCCAGCATCCCCTCAGCCATGTGCTGCGTCCACTCCTGTCCCCCCCTCCTGCTCCCCCTCGCCCCATGCCACAGGTCCACCCTGCACCATGTGGTCGTGAGTGGAACTGGACAGAAAGTATGTTCGTGCCACAGCCTTGTGATTTTGGTACGAGTTGAAGTGGTATCCAGCCAGAATGTCCCATAACAAATGAGTCTACAGAGTTAGGCTATTTCCAGTTGTACTTTGATGAGCCTATAATGAACTTGATAGTGACCCAGACAAACAATTATTACCAATATACCATAGACAACATAACAGAGGTTGGAGAATCATCATGGCTGCACAGGTGGAAGGACACAACAGTGGCTGAAATGTATTTATTCTTTGCCACTGTCATGCTTATGCCACATGTCTATAAGAACAATATACAGGTCTCCCTCAACATTTGCGTTTTCAACTTTCGCGGGCTTCACACATTCACGAATTCCCAACCGCCAATTTCCCAGCCTCCAAATTCCCAGCCGCCAAATCATATTTAAGTTTTCCACCACCTGCAAGTCCCTACTACCCTCCCTCCGACCCCTGCAACTGGCAGCCAGCCCTCCCACCAGTGTGGCGAGTGTTTTGTTTGTTCATTATTTGCTATTAAACTACAATAAAGTTGGTAGAATTACCGACAATATGTAAAGTAAAAGGACACAAGTGCAACTAATGTGACATTTTATTGTGGCAACGTTTCGCTCTCCAGGAGCTTTACAAGCCATTATGGCTTGAAAAAGTCCGGGGAAGCGAAATTTTGCCAAAATAAAAGTCACATTAGTTGCACTGTGTCCTTTTACTTTACATTTTAAACTACTTATAAATATGTAAACCCTTTTATGATGCATTTTGGGAAATGGCTATTTGGACAGGTATTGGACGGTGACATCATGTTTTTTTACTCTTAAAACAAGAAAAGAATCAACATTTCTGCTACGCTAAAAAATAACAATAGCATTTTTTAATAATAATAATACTAATAATAAAATGAAAACAAAAAATGCGATATGAATTGAAGAAGGAAATTGTAAAAAAATGCGGGGGAGGGTTGACACATGTCAGTGTGTTTTTGTTTATGTGGATAGAATTAGTTCCCTGCTCTTCCAAACTTTCACAATAATTCATTGTGTTTGGTGTTTGTAGATTGAGTGCGACTGGAGTGGTTGAGGGAGTGGTTGAGGAAGCGGGTTTGGGGGCAGGGGCGAGGGAGCAGTTGAGGGAGTGGGGTGAGCAGCGGGTGAGGCAGTGGGGGGGCAGTGGGGGAGACAGCAGTTGAGGCAGTGGGTGAGACAGCAGTTTTGGGGAGTGGGGGGAGGGAGTAGTTGAGGCAGTGGTATTTAAAAACCACATGTTTTAAAAATAATAATTAAAAAATGTTAATAATATTATTATTATTATTTATAAAAAATGTTATTAAATACCACTGCCTAACGCGCCTCCACCATTGCCAAAACCGCTGCCTCAACCCCTCCTAAACCGCTGCCTTTACCAGTGCCTGAAACCCCTGTCTCTACCAGTGCCTCAACCGCTGCCTAACCACTCCACACCCACTGCCTCACCCCCTCCTCACCCACTGCCTCAACCCTTCCCCAAACCCCTGCCCCTACCACTCCCCGTCGCACTCAATCTCAAGCACCAAAACAATGAATTAATTTTGAAAGTTTGGAAGAGCAGGAGACTAATGCTCACTCCAATAAACAAAAACCCCCACTGACGATGTGTCAACCACTCCCTCGTATTTTTTCCCTTCTTCTTCATCGCATTTTATTTATTATTATTATTATTATTATTTTTATTTTTTTATTATTATTTTTATTTATTATTATTTTATTATTATTATTATTATTATTATTGTTTATTATTGCAGTAGCAGAAATGTTGATTCTTTGCTGTGTTCAAAGTAAACACGTGATGTCACCGTCCAAAAACCTGTCCAAACACCCTCCCAAAATGCAGTCATGAAAGGTTTACATTATTTTTCGTAGTTTAATAGCAAATAATGAACAAACAAAAAACCACCAACTAGTGGGGGGAGGGGGTGGGTGCAGTTGCGGGTCGGAGGGAGGGTAGTAGGGACTCGCAGTGGTTGAGGAAGTGGTGGAGGCAGTGGTCCAGGCATTGGTGGAGGCAGTGGTATTTAATAACATACATGTTATTAAACCATAACGTGTATGTATTTAGTACAATTTACGACGTTTTCATGTATTTTATGATTGTTCGTGGTTCAACAAGTTAAGGAAGCAGTATTGTATTATATTTCCCTACAATATTTTGGGGCACGAAATGTTCGCGATTTTTCAACATTCGCAAGGCTCTTGATCCCCTAACCCTCGCGAATGTTGAGGGAGACCTGTACGTAATTACTGGTCCACAGACCACTTCATCAGTAGTGTAGTTTTCCATGACCACCTTCCCTGCAACAGATTCACTCTGTTGCTACGAATGTTGCACTTCTCAGAAATATGCCAAACGGCAATGACCTTCTGTACAAAAATCCGGGAAGTGTTTATGTATTTGAAGCAGAAATTCAGTGCATACTTTTATCCCTTTAAGAGCATTGTTGTTGATGAGTCCTTGATTCTGTTCAAGGGACGCCTGTCATTCAAGCAATATATACTGAGCAAACATAATCGCTTTGGTATAAAACTTTTTGTTATGTGTTACTGTGAGAGTGGTCTTGTGTTAGATGTTATTGTATACAATGGGAGAAATACACTTGATGATGACAGACGGATGTTGGACATTTCCGGTGATGTTGTTTGCAGGATGATGGAACCATACCTTGGCAAGGGCCATACATTGTACATAGACAACTGGTATACAAGCCCTATACTCGCTGATTTCCTAAGTGTGAACAATACTGATATATGTGGAACAGTGAGAAGGAATAGGAAACATATGCCAAGGTTCAGTGGAGGCAGTGTTGAAGGTGCAGTGCAAGTGTTTCATGCTAATGACATCATGGTACTGACATGGCATGACAAATAGGACATGACATTGCTGTCAACCATCCACAGAAACGAGATGGTACAGACAGACAGACTGAGCAAGTTCAACAAAGAACCTATTGTAAAGCCAGCTGCTGTCGTGGACTATACGGACAATATGCGACTAGTTGACATGTATGACATGATGACAGGGTTTGTGTGTAGAAGTCGCAAGTGGTATATAAAAGTGTTTTTTTCACCTTGTAGACATTGCAGTGCTCAGTGCATTCAGTATGTACGAAATGAAGACTGGAAAACGACAATGTTTTGCAGAATTCTCTCTGAATGTTGTCAAACAGATAGCAAGAAAGTGTGGTACCACACCTGTACCTTCCCCTCAACAGTGACCTGTCACACCACAACCTGTCCCCCAACCACAGCCAGTGGGGAAAGTGCCAGACTGAATCACTCCTAACTGTCACTGTCTGGTACCAATACCACCTACCCAAAAGAAGAAGAATGCCCAGAAAAAGTGTGTTGTGTGTGCTACCACCAAAAAACGACCCCAATAGCAGAAGGACACACGATTGATTTGTCACCAGTGTGGGGTGGCACTCTGTATGAATCCATGCTTCATGGAGTATCATACAATCGTGGAGTTCTAGAAACATAGTAGGACATGTAAATACTTGTATATAGTTGTAGATAATATAGGTAGTAGGTTGGTAGACAACAACCGCCCAGGGAGGTACTACCGTCCTGCCAGGTGACTGTAAAACTGAAGCCTGTAATTTTTTTACACGATGGTAGGATTGCTTGTCTTTTTTTTTTCTGTCTCGTACACATGCAAGATTTCAGGTACGTCTTGCTACTTCTACTTACACTTAGGTCACACTACACATACATGTACAAGCATATATATACACACCCCTTTGGGTTTTCTTCTATTTTCTTTCTAGTTCTTGTTCTTGTTTATTTCCTCTTACCTCCATGGGGAAGTGGAACAGAATTCTTCCTCCGTAAGCCATGTGTGTTGTAAGAGGCGACTAAAATGCCGGGAGCAAGGGGCTAGTAACCCCTTCTCCTGTATACATTACTAAATGTAAAAGGAGAAACTTTCGTTTTATCTTTTGGGCCACCCCGCCTCGGTGGGATACAGCCAGTGTGTTGAAAGAAAGAAGTTGTAGATAATAGAATGTGACTCAGCCAGGTGTGCAAAATCACCTGTCAGTGTGTACATGTGTGTTTATGACAATATGATGATAATTTTGTATATAATATTGGTGTATAAACAACAATTGGCATTGAAATCAAAGGATTTACTGCAAAACATAATTATCATACCATGAAAACCAAGAAAATAAAAAAAAAAAGGGGGGGGCAAATATGTAGAATTTCTACAAGCGGCAGTGCTCCATGTTGCCGTCAGGTGATCTCCAAGTGCCAACTTCGCGGCCTCATATCTCGGTAAGTACTGGCCCTAAAACTTTTTTTGTTTTTTTATTGTAAAACGCTTAACCCTTAAACGGTCCAAACAGATCGACGTTCAAATTCGTAGTGCTCCAAAAGTAGATCTACTTTTTTTTACATATTTTCAAATATAACAAAAAGAAATGTAGATAAAAGTTTTTTTACATGTTTTCAAATGTAAAACAAAAAAGATGATCTACATTTTTTTACATGCTTTCAGATGTTGAAAAAACGTATATATACGTTTGGACCGCTTAAGGGTTAAAAAAATGTGCTTTTTTTTTCTATATAAAAAAAAACTGATTATTTTTTTTTTTTTTTAAATATTTGGGGCGCTGCGCGAGTTAACATATATATACGCTTGGACCGTTTAAGGGTTAATACTACAGATGTAACAGAAATAATAGTATTTCTTACCTGGTGTTTGTGGATGATTGTAAAGAGAGTGGAGAGTTATGCTGTGGCCCTACTGGGCTGAAGTCGATGGTTGTGCTGGAGTGTCTAACTTTAAGTCACTCAGTAAGCCAGTCAAGTCACATCACCACTAGTTGCAGGCAATTTCTTTACCAAATCGTCATGCAGCTGCCTAGCCTTTTCACAAATAAGCGACGTCATAAGACTATCTCCTGCTAATTGTTTCTTGTTTATCCACACCATTAATAACTTCTCAACATCTTTGAGTACAGTAAGGCCCCGCTTTATGGCGTTTCGCCTTACGACGTTCCACTAATACGGCGATGTCAAATTATGACCAAAATTTGCTATATGGCAAGCGGTCTTTCAAATACGGCGCCCCCACCCAGTTTGTTTACATTTTCTGTGACCTCATCTATTATGTCAGGAAACTTTCCAAAATTTCAAGTGTTTTAAAGTTACTGCATATTTTATATGTACTCTGATAATTATACTTAAGTGTACCTGTACCTAAATATACTTACACACTGCGCTGGTGTGCAGGTACACATTAAAATCGCTAAGTCTCTCTCTACTCATGACGCCTATACTACGTAATAATAATCACTCTTGGGCACACTAAATGTCTTATTTAACATCAATATAGGCATTTTCATTAATCCATCTATGATATTTTCCTCAAAATTATATATGAAACCCATTACATAGCATATAAACATGATACATACACTCGCAGAATAAAAATTGATGTAAATATGAGATTTGTTTACAAAGCAGCTGTGTAGGTAGTGTCGGAAGAATTACGTTTTCTCTAGTCAAACTGGGGGATAACTGTAGAAAAATATTCTTTTCGTATGCCTTTACTCTATATATAGCAATTCACGACCCTTGTGGGTTTAGTGCTTTTTATAATAAATAATAATAATACTAATAATAATTTATTATTAATATTAATAATTATAATATTATTTAATATTATTATTATTATTAATAATATTAATAATAAATTATTATTATTATTTATTATCAAAAGCACTAAACCCACAAGGGTTGTGAATTGCTATATACAGGTCTCCCTCAACATTCGTGAGGGTTAGGGGATCAAGAGCCTCGCGAATGTTGAAAAACCGTGAATGTCTGGTGCCCCAATATATTGTAGAGAAATATATTACAATACTGCTTCCTTAACTTGTTGAACCATGAATAATCATAAAATACATGAAAACGTCATAAATTGTACTAAATATATACATGTTATGCTTTAATAACGTATGTTATTTAATAACATGTATGTTAATAATGTATGTTAATAACATGTATGTTATTAAATACCACAGACTCCACCACTGCCTCCACCACTGCGAGTCCCTACTACCCTCCCTCCGACCCCCCACAACTGGCAGCCAGCCCTCCCACCACTGTGTGGCGAGTGTTTTGTTTGTTCATTATTTGCTATTAAACTACAGTATAAATAATGTAAACCCATTCATGACTGCATATTGGAATGGCTATTAGGAAAGGTATTAGACGGTGACATCATGTGTTTACTCTTGAACACAGTAAAGAATCGAACATTTCTGCTATTGCTAATAATAACAATAGTAATAATAATAATAAAAATAATAATAATAATAATAATAATAATAATAAATACGATATTGAAGAAGGAAATTGTACAAAAATACAGTGGACCCCCGGTTAACGATATTTTTTCACTCCAGAAGTATGTTCAGGTGCCAGTACTGACCGAATTTGTTCCCATAAGGAATATTGTGAAGTAGATTAGTCCATTTCAGACCCCCAAACATACACGTACAAACGCACTTACATAATTGGTCGCATTCGGAGGTAATCTTTATGCGGGGGTCCACTGTACGAGGGAGTGGTTGACACATCGTCAGTGTGACTTTGTTTATGCTGGAGTGAACATTAGTCTCCCTGCTCTTCCAAACATTTCACAATATTTCAGCAGTTGAGGCAGTGGTATTTAATAACATATATGTTATAAATAATAATAGTACATGTTATTATTAATAACGTGTATTATTATTAACATGAATGTATTAATAACATATATGTTATAAATAATAATAGTACATATTATTAATAACATGTTAAATTAAATTTTTAACATGTTATGTTATTAAATTACCATTGCCTCAATCACTGCCTTACCACTCAGTCACACTCAATCTACAAGCACCCAAAAACAATGAATTATTGTGAAATGTTTGGAAGAGCAGGGAGATAATGCTCATCCAGCATAAACAAAGTCACATGACGATGTGTCAACCACTCCCCCGTATTTTTGTACCAAATTTTCCCTCTTCAATTATATTATATTTATTATTATTATTATTAATTATTTTTTATTAAATTTTTATTATTATTATTAATTATTATTACTATTGTTATTATTTTGCTGTAGCAGAAATGTTTAATTCTTTGCCCGTGTTCAAGAGTAAACACTTGATGTCACCATCTAATACCTGTCTGCATAGCCATTCCAATATGCAGTCATGAATGGGTTTACATTATTTATACTGTAGTTTAATAGCAAATAATGAACAAACAAAACACTCACCACACTGAGTGGTGGGAGGGCTGGCTGCCAGTTGTGGGGGTCGGAGGGGGGGTATTTAAGGGACTCGCAGGTGGCGGGAAACTTAAATATGATTTGGCGGCTGGGAATTTGGTGGCTGGGAATTTGGCGGTTGGGAATTCGCGAATGTGTGAAGCCCATGAAAGTTGAAAACGTGAATGTTGAGGGAGACCTGTATAGAGTAAAGGCATACGAAAAGAATATTTTTCTACAGTTATCCCCCAGTTTGACTAGAGAAAATGTAATTCTTCCGACACTACCTACACAGCTGCTTTGTAAACAAATCTCATATTTACATCAATTTTTATTCTGCGAGTGTATGTATCATGTTTATATGCTATGTAATGAGATTTGTTTACAGAGCAGCTGTGTAGGTAATGTCGGAAGAATTACGTTTTCTCTAGTCAAACTGGGGGATAACTGTAGAAAAATATTCTTTTCGTATGCCTTTACTCTATATATAGCAATTCATGACCCTTGTGGGTTTAGTGCTTTTTATAATTAATAATAATTTATTATTAATAATAATATTATTATTTAATATTATTATTATTACTATTATTATTGCCTTCATTCATTCTAAAAATGGTGTGTTGCTGTTTGTTTATTCTGAACTAACTTGTACAACTTGTACACAATGTAAGAGTATTTGTATTGTGAGGTAATTATTATTATAATAAAAAATATTGAGGTAAATGTTTTACAAACTCTTACAAATGGACGTGAATGAACTAAAAGTAGACACACATTAATGCACATTTATTTCGCCTGACCAAGTGATCGTCCACTACCTGTTCAGTTTGTGTTCTTACATTGTCTCAACTCTGTATCTCGTTCTCTCTCTCGTTTACTCTTTCGTTAACTAGTTGGCTCTCATTGACGATGGCGTCTAAGGTTAGCTGTGGTAAAAAGAGAAGTCGTAAGCCTCTTGCTTTAAGTGCCAAGTTAGAGGATGATGGTGTGCCATTCTGATTTTATTCAATAAACACCCTGCCACTCACCTCTCACACATTAATATTAATATTTTAAGGTAAGTAATAAGTGTACTCTGTGTGTATCTTACCTTTTATTGTGTTTTTAATGCCTATTTTTTATTGCTAACTTTATGTAAATTAGTGTAAACTTGTTGTCTGGCATCTATTGCATATTTTATGTGCTCTGATAATACTTGTGGATCTGTGTGGTAGCCGGGTGGAAGGACAACATTATGTTTTCTCTGCTCAGCCATCAGAGGAAACGTGTATGAATCTGCATTTGGCCCAGCCACTCCCTCACTCCGCTTTTGTTTACAATTTTCGGCATGAATTATTCATTACTTCTACCTTCGTTTATGATGGCATCTAAAGGTAGTTGTTAGAAATGATTAAATTCAGTGAACAAGGTACATCGATGTTAATAATATGGCTCTGGCCCACAGTGTAGGTAGCCGGTGGGTGTAGCCAGCAGGCTACACCTACCGGCTACCTACACTGACTCCCTACAAATAAATAATACTCACCTCTCTTCCTATATTAAGACTACACATATTTTAAGGTAAATAATGAATGTACTGTATGTGTATTTACTTCTCTGGGGTGTTTTAAATAAACGTATATTAAGTATGAGATGGGGAGCCAGGGCTACCTACACCTGGGCTACCTGCGCCTGACTTCCTACAAATAAGTACTACTCACCTCTCTCCCTACATTAAGATTACAAATACTTTAAGATAAGTAATGAATTTACTGTGAATGTATTTTACTTTGTGTGTTTTTAATGCCTAGTTCTATTACTAACTTAATATAATTTAGTGTAAACTTGTTGTCTGGCATTTATATGCATTTATAAATGGAAAAAAATGGCGTTCTGCCTTCCGGCAATGTCTGCTTTCCGGCGACAGCCTGGAACCTAACCCGCCGTATAAGTGGGGCCCTACTGTACTGGTGATCTCATTTTTGTCAGCATATTTACCCCCTTTGCAACAACAGCTTCCTTGATTTCCTTTTTCTTGGCTATGGTGGAAGATATGGTTGTACGGGATTTGTTATACATCCTGGCCAGTTCGCCCATATGCACGCCACTTTCATATTGTTCAATGATGTTTTTCTTAAATTCAATCGTATTTCTCACCTTCTTTACCAAGGGCTTGGCACTAGGAGCTTTCTTTGGAGCCATGGTAGCTTATTTAGCACTTTTTTTTTTTTTTTCAACAAGTCGGCCGTCTCCCACCGAGGCAGGGTGACCCAAAAAAAAGAAAGAAAATCCCCAAAAAGAAAATACTTTCATCATCATTCAACACTTTCACCACACTCACACATTATCACTGTTTTTGCAGAGGTGCTCAGAATACAACAGTTTAGAAGCATATACGTATAAAGATACACAACATATCCCTCCAAACTGCAAGCACTAAAATGAATGGAATATTATGAAATACTTCGTATGAAGACGTGAGGGGACCGTCGCTCACTGGTAAACAATGGCACACTGGCTGGGAAGGGAGGTCGAGGCGGCTCAGAGCGTGAGTACGCGTCCAGGACGAAAGATGATTAGCGAGTCAACGGACCATTTGCAAGCCAATGTTTAGACGAAATAACGGGACTCTTTCTGAAATGGACGGCTTTCAGGCTGGATGATTATTGAGGGACCACTGTAGTTGTCAGAAAAAATCCCATAGCTATTTTCATTCTTCCATTTGTTTTTTGGCCTTCTTTGTAAATATCACTAATGTAAGTAATATTGGCATTCACAAGACAGAATAGGTAGAACAAAATAGATCTGTGGGAAATCCATTAAGTTCATTTTGAAAGAAATTGTATAGTTAGTTTACAGTGTAGGAGTGCATGCCGACAAAGGAAAATGGTCATTGTGAAAAATCAAAGCTATTCATGAGATGCCCTTCACTAAAAAAAAAAAAGTATATTCAATCTAAATTATAAAGCTCATGATTTTTTTTTACCAATTTAAATACAGTATTGTTAATTACATTAAAAGTAAATAAGATATTATGGACAGAATTCTTCAGCTGGTTCACATGTGGCTCTATCTAATCATATCTATCCAAAACAGGTGATGTGTACTTGTGCTTTACATACTTAAAGTATAATTAATATCAACAGTGGGAGAGGAGGTGATCAGCTCTATTGGTCGAGGCCTGTGTGTTCTAATAGGCATTCACAAGAATGATACCCAGGCAGATATTGATTTCATGTAAGTTTTTCATATGAAGTAATCCACTTTTAACTGAGTTTACTTTTGCTTCTATACATCTGGTATAGAATTCAACCTGACCTAAGGTAAGTTGGGTAAGGTTAAACTATGTTGCATTAACTTTAGTAAGGTTAGCTTAGGTTCTTAAGTTAGTTTTGGTGCAGAAAAAAAAAAGGGATACACTGCTGTCAGAGGACGTGTGGTCACTGTCCAAAGCTTTTTGGCTTGGGGGGTGGGTTTTAAATGATACCTGCCTGCGAGTGTTTTTGGAATCCAGTTAAAGGTTGAAAAAGAAGGTTCCATTCTTCAGGGGAAAATGGAAGCTAAGCTTTGCCTAGAGGGGTTGGGGGGTGAGTGTGAGATCGTGGGAGCTGGTGAAAAAGATACCACAGTGACAAAGATTGCACGTTTTAAGTGGAAGTGGTTCACAGTTCGGGAAGGGAAGAAAGGAAGGTTAATAGAAAAGATTGGGGGTGGGAAATCGATTCTTGTCTTCGGGTGAGGTATTTCGGGGGTTAGTGGGGTTAGAGGACCACTGATCCCCTTAATCAAGGAAAGAATTTTTAATTGTAGGGATTCTGGGGTAAGATATAGGGACCGTGCTTTTGTAACAGGATAGGAAGGTCCCAAGGTCAGATAGAGGTATGGGTGTTTGTGGGAAACATCAGGTTCAGTATTAGGTTGAAAACATCAGAAATACCGGGGAACCCCCGGGGATTTTTTTTAACCCTTTTTGACTTTTTTGGGCCATAATATACTCTTAGACCAAATTTTTTACTTTTAATATGTGAAAAATTTTAACAGCTTAAAACAAGCGGGAGAAAGCTGGTAGGCCCACATGGGGAGATGATCTCCTGGCAGGGCCGTATAAAAAAAAATCGGGGGCCGTGGTGCTTTGTGGGAAACGTTTTTTCAGTAGCCCTTTGTTCAGCTGCCAGTGGCAAAAATTGACCCCCCAGTGAATCGGGCCTTTTTCCTCTTTCCAAGTAAAAGTCAACCAGATAAAAGTGAAAGGAAGAATTTCATGTTTTGAGGATTTTGTGCCCAAAAAGAAATGCCCCAAAAACCAAAAAAGAGGAGAAAAAAGAAAGATGAAAGAAAAAGAAGGAAAGGGAAAAAAAGGAAAAAGAAGAGAAAAAAAAGGGTGGTGGGTAGAAGGACAGTGGGGAAGGAGGCAGGGGGACCCCATGGAGTTGACAGGCACAAGATGTGAGTGATTATAATATGTCTTTTGACCCCCTGCACCCGGGGCTACACTTTTAGAAGCTCACACACACCACCCACACAAAAATTTAAAGGGGAAAGTGCAAAGGTTTGTAAAAAAAAATTTTGTTCCAGACTAAGAAAATTTCCCTACAAAAAAAGGGTTAGGGGGAAATTGGCCTACACCTGAGACAGGGGTCAGGGGGACATGATAACATACAAAATACTGCTTGAATAGAAAAGGTGGACGGAGACAGGATTTCCCAGAGAGGAGAGACAGAAAAAGGGGGTCCAGTTGGAAGTTAAAGACCCGATGGTAAAAGGGATTTGGGAAAAGTATTTTTTTCAGAATGAGTAGTCGGAAGGGGAATACCCTGCAAGTTAGTAGTGGAGGCGGGAACCATAAAAAGCTTTAAATGAGGTAAGATAAAGCCATAGCGGGGAGAGAGGGGACCTATACCCCAGTAAAAAGGAGGGCCAGGGCTGATCTCGCCCCCTTCAACCACAAAGGGTGAGTATACACCACACACGCATGACATGCCCACACACCATCACACACACATGCACCACACACATGCACACACATGCACACACACATGCACACACACATCAACAAAATGCACCACATGCCACACATGCCCCACACATGCCACCCACCCACACACACTGACACACACTCACCCATGCACACACAGCACACACACATGCACACCACATGCACACCAAGCACACACACATCACACACACGCACCACACATGCACCCCTCCCCCCAAAACATGCACTCACGCCCACATCACATGCACACACATGCACACACATCCACACACAACACACACACACACACACACACACACAACACACACCACACACCACACACACAAAAACCCACAACACCACACAGAGGGGTGGGTGGTTTTGCATTTTTTTGGACTGCAAGAGGCGTTTGACCATTTCCCACAAAGAGATTGGTGAAAAAAACTGGAGGACCAAGCGGGAAACGGGGAAGGCACTAAAATGGATCAGGAATACTTTTTCAGGAAACAGCGCGATCAGGGTACGTGGCGAGGTGTCGAGGGCACCTGTGCCAGGGGGGGGGTCCCACAGGGGTCATCCTGGCCCAGTGTGTTTCGGTATTGTGAACGACATGCGGAAGGAAAGACTCTGATTTTCCCGTTTGCAGATGACTGAAGTTGAGAAAATTCACTGACGAAGCCCCAGGCAAACTACAAAGGTCTGGACGGCTGCAGCCCTGGTCCAGCAAATTTACTCCTGGATTCAATCCCCCCAAGTCAAAGTCCTGAAGATTTTGGGGGGGAAGAAGACTGCAGACAGATACAGTCTAGGGGCCAGAGACTACAAAACCCCACTCAAGAAAAAAGATCTTGGGTAGTATAAAACCAGGACACTCCCGAAGCGCACATCAACCAAATAACTGCTGCAGCTATGGGGGGCCTAGCAAAACCCAGAACACATTCCCCATCTTAATAAGGAATCATTCAGGCCCGACACCGGGACGTTAGGCCCCTATTGGATATGCGGCACCAGTTTGGGCCCCACTAGCCCGCACGTAAAAAAACAGAGAAAGTGCAAAAGGTTTTCAAAAAGCTAGTCCCCCGAGCTAGAGGTATGTCCCCGAGGAGAGGTAAAAGGGGAAAAAAACCCGCGCCTGGAACAGGAAGATAGGGGGAATGATAACACATACAAAATCTGAGAGGAAATTGAAAGGGGGAAAAGACAGGATGTTCCGAGATTGGGAAAATTGGGGTTTAAGCACCGATGAATCACAGGGTTTAGGAGTATTTCTTCGCCACAGAGTATCAGTAAGTGGAATAGTTTGGGAATGATGTAGTGGAGGTAGGATCCATATATAGCTTTAAGCGAGGGATGATAAAAACCCGCCTTGGAGATGACCTGTAGCGTCAGTGAAAGGCGGGGCCAAGCTCGGGCTCGACCCCCCGCAACCTCAAAGGGGAGTCCACCCGCCACACGCACGACACACCTAGGCCGACCACTGCAAAAACCTCAATAGGTGGTTCACACACAAAACCAATTAGAGGAGTGCAAAAGGTTTTTTTAACAAAGTTATTCCAAGTAAGGAAATGTCCTACAAAGAAAGGTTTTCGAGAAATTGGCCTGATGACACTGGGGGACAGGAGGGTCGGGGGAGACATGATAACATAAAAAATTACTGCGTGGAATAGACAAGGTGGACGGAGACAGGATGTTCCAGAGAGGAGAGACAGAAATAAGGGGTCACAGTTGGAAGTTGAAGACCCAGATGAGTCAGAGGGATGTTAGGAAGTATTTCTTCAGTCATAGAGTAGTCAGGAAGTGGAATAGCCTAGCAAGTTAGGTAGTGGAGGCAGGAACCATACATAGCTTTAAGATGAGGTAAGATAAAGCTCATGGAGCAGGGAGAGAGAGGACCTAGTAGCACTCAGTGAAAAGGCAGGGCCAGGAGCTGAGTCTCGACCCCTTCAACCACAATTAGGTGAGTATACACACACACATGCATGCACATGCACACACACACATGCACACACACACACATGCACACACACACACATGCACACACACACACATGCACACACACACACATGCACACACACATGCACACACACATGCACACACATGCACACACGCACACACACATATGCACACACACATGCACACACATGCACACACATGCACACACATGCACACACACATGCACACACACGCACACACACATGCATGCACATACAACAGGCCAAGTGTCTAATCAACATGTGCCTAGGACCAAATGGTAACTAACACACAAACACACACACACACACACACACACACACACACACACACACACACACACACACACACACACACACACACACACACACACACACACTTTTCCAGAGCCTAATAGCAGTTCTGTGAAAGTGTGCTGTGACTATATATGTGTATATATATTATAGAAACCAGAAGGAAAGAAGGAAAAAAAGAACGAAGAAAGAAAGAATGAAGTGTTACATCCTCTGCTTGGACTCGAGGTTAATAATAATAATAATTTTTGGAGTGAGATAAATAAGTTGAGGAAGCCTAGGGAACAAATTGATTTGACAGTTAAAAATAAGAGAGGAGAATTATTAAATGGAGAGTTAGAGGTATCGGGAAGATGGAGGGAATATTTTGAGGAACTGTTAACCCTTTCAGGGTCGGCAGGCCTTCTCCCAAACCTGCTCTCAGGGTCGGTAAAAAATCGAAAAAAAAAATTTCTTATGATGGCAAAAAAAAAAAATTTTTTTTTTGCCATCAATACTTACCGAGATATGGAGGCGTGAAGATGACAGAAATTGAACCACATACGGCAACATCGCCGATTGCCGGTCACCCAGTAGTAGTTTTATTCTTTTTTTTTTTTTTTTTTTTTTTATTTTATTTTTTCAAGTAACTTGTATGGCCTCTGAGATCAATATAAAGGCTATTTGGTATATATTCACTCATTGTATACTACACAATAACAGCACAAACTTTGCTGTCATTATATTATTTACAAAACATGTTTACACAAACCAACAATAAAAAAATGTTGTTTAATACTATTTTTTTATCATATATATACTCAGAGTCACTGGACAGGTTCCTTAAAATCACAAACATCAGCACTCATTGCAGGCATTTTCTTTATGAGATCGTCATGTAACTGCCTTGCCATTTTACAAATTATCGACTGCATAACACTATCTCCTGCTAACTGTTTTTGGGTAATCCACACCAACAATAACCTCTCCATTTCTTTGAGGATTTACGATCTCTTCTTTGTCAGCATATCTACCCCTTTTGCAACAACAGCTACCTTAATTTCCTTTTCCTTCACCACGATCAAAGTGATGGTTGAATGGGGTTTGCAATACATCCTGGCAAGCTCTAAAACACGCACTCCACTTTCATATTTTTCAATGATTTCTTTCTTTAATTTGATTTTGTTTCTCATTTTCTTTACCAAAGGGCTGGCAATAGCTTTCTTTGGACCCATGGTGACTTATTTAGCAGTTGGAAGCCCAAAAAAAGAAAGGAATACTATTACACAATGTATCGCATGAATGTGTGCGATGGTGGTCACTTGCTGAAACAGTGGCACAGTGAGTGAATGGTGTGGAAAACTGGCTTTGTGTGCGTGCTGACGCTGGATATGTACCAGACAGTCACCGAATCACGAGACCAATCACGAACCGTGAGGCTATATTGTGCCGAAAAAAGTTGCTGAAAGCCACGGCTGCCGAAATGCTGGGGTTCACTGTACAGTGGAACCCCGAGTTTCGAACGCATCAACTTTTGAATGCTTCGAGTTTTGACCACTTTTTTTTGCACCAATCTTGTCCCCGTGTTTCAAACCGCATACCAGACGTGTCCGCCTGCCTGCGCCCCCTGCTCAGGCATCATGAGCCAGTCTGGCTTTGTTTATGCTTGAGTGAACACTAACCTGTGTGCTCATTCAAACATTTCACTATTAATTCATTGTGTTTGGTGTTTGTGCGACTGTGAAATAAGCTACCATGGTCCCAAAGAAACTTGCTAGTGGCACCCCTGTGGTAAAGAAAGTAAGAAACGCCATAGATGTGAAGAAGGAAATACAGTGGACCCTCGACCAATGACTTTAATCCATTCCAGAGAGCTAGCCTTTGGTCGAATTAGCCATTAGTCGAATTAATTTTCCCCGTGAGAGCTAATGGAAATACATAGAATTAATCTGTTCCAGACACCCAAAAGTATTAAACAGAATAATTTTTTAACATGAAATATACATTTCCCTACACAAAAATGAATGGGACATGCAAAATAAACAATAATTAAATGCCACTTACCTTTATTGTGGAGGTGTTGATAGTGATGTGCCAGCAGCAGGGGAGATTGAGGTCTTGTATTGTTTGGAAGGGATATCCCCTTCCATAAAGCCTTCAGGTACCAAGTCCTTTGGTGGGGGTTACCTGCCTTCTTGGTTTTTTAATGCCACTAGGACCAGCTTGAGTCACTGGACCCCTGTCACACCAAAAATCTGTCCAGAGAGCTCTGTTTCTCATGTGCCCTTAGGATTTCCCTAAAATGGAACACAAGAGTGTCATTGTACATGTTGCCAATACGGCTTGCAACAGCTGTGATAGGATAAAATTCATCGATAAATGCTTGCACCTTTGTAAACATTGTACACATTTCCTTAATCCTTGACGAAGGCATCTTCCTCCGTCTCTCATCCTCCTGCTCTGAAGAACATTCCTGAGCTGTGATCTGTTGCTGTTGCACCTCAAGCTCTTGCAGGTCTGCAGTGGTTAGTTCTTCATCATCGTTCTGCACCAACTCTTCCACATCCTTGCCACAAACCTCCAACCCCAAGGACTTCTCCAATGACACAATAGCTTCCACTACTGGCATAGGCTCCTGAGGGTTAGCCCCAAACCCTTCAAAATCCCTCTCTTGTACACATTGTGGCCACAGTTTCCTCCAAGCTGAGTTCAAAATCCTGCAAGTCACTCCCTCCCAAGCCTTACCTATAAGGTTTATGCAACTGAGGATATTGAAGTGATCTTTCCAAAACTCTTTTAGGGTCAATTCAGTATCTGAGGTCACTTCAAAGCACTTTTGAAACACTGCTTTTGTGTAGAGTTTTTTGAAGTTTGAAATGACCTGCTGGTCCATGGGCTAGAGGAGAGGAGTTGTATTAGGAGGCAAAAACTTAACATTAACGAAGCTAAACTCCCCTGCAATTTGCTCTTGTAAGTCGTAAGGATGGGCAGAAGCATTGTCCAGTACCAGGAGGCACTTGAGTGACAATTTTTTTTCCAGGTATTTTGTCACAGTGGGGCCAAACACACCATAAAACCAGTCCATGAAAAGTTTCCTAGTGACCCATGCCTTACTGTTTGATCTCCAAAGCACACACAAATTACCCTTGATGATGTGATGAATGGTTTTGAAAACCGACAAGTTGAAGAATTGAGACACTTACGCAACACATGGGAATCTTTATTGAAGAAACGTTTCGCCACACAGTGGCTTCATCAGTCCAATACAAAGTAGAAATGGTTAAGGAGAGAAGGAGTTCGAGGTAATCAGTCCCTCAACCTGGAATTGATGTGTTCAGTCCATCACTCTTGTAGGAAGTACAGTATAGGGCCAGAGAGGTGGCTTATATACTGCAGTCAGATGAGTCGAAGCAGGAGGCGGCGGGATCACGATGGGACCTGCCACTAGTGTAAGTAGGTCGTCATCCAAAGGTTGGCCCTATACTGTTCTTCCTACAAGAGTGATGGACTGAACACATCGATTCCAGGTTGAGGGACTGATTACCTCGAACTCCTCCTCTCCTTACCCACTTCTACTTCGTATTGGACTGATGAAGCCACTGTGTGGCAAAACGTTTCTTCAATAAAGATTCCCATGTGTTGCATAAATGTCTGAATTCTTCAACTTGTCAGTTTTCAAAACCATTCATCACATCTGTCAGACAATGCAACATCATGGGATCTTGGTACAAAGACTTCAACGCTTGTCCAACCTTTGGACAACGACCTACTTACACTAGTGGCAAGTCCCACTGTGATCCCCTCGCCTCCTGCTTTGAATCATCTGACTGCAGTATATAAACCACCTCTCTGGCCCTATACTGTACTTCCTACAAGAGTGATGGACTGAACACATCGATTCCAGGTTGAGGGACTGTTTACCTCGGACTCCTCCTCTCCTTACCCATTTCTACTTCGTATTAGGCTGATGAAGCCACTGTGTGGCGAAACATTTCTTCAGTAAAGATTCCCATGTGTTGCATGTGTGTCTCAATTCTGCCCTTGACGATATTGTTTTTCCTGAACACACTGGGAGTTTCAGAGTGATACACCAATAAAGGCTTCACTTTGCAATCACCACTAGCATTACTACACAACATTAATATCAGCCTGTCTTTCATAGGCTTATGTCCTGGGAGTGCCTTTTCCTCCTGAGTAATGTAGGTCCTGTTTGGCATTTTCTTCCGAAACAGGCCTGTTTCGTCACAATTAAACACTTGTTCAGGTTTTAATTTTTCAGTGTATGTACTCCTTAACCCTTAAATGGTCCAAACGTATATATACGTTTTTTCAACATCTGAAAGTATGTAAAAAAATGTAGATCTTTTTTTTTTGTTTTGCATGTGAAAATGTGTAAAAAAACTTTTATCTACATTTTTTTTGTTATATTTGAAAATATGTAAAAACAAGTAGATCTACTTTTGTAGCACTACGAATTTGAACGCCGATCTGTTTGGAACATTTAAGGGTTAAAGTCCTGCACATATTTTTCAGCCGCTTTTTTGTCTGAACTGGCAGCCTCACCATGCCTTACCACACTGTATATGCCAGTATGATTCTTAAATCTCTCAAACCAGCCTTTCCTGGCCTTAAATTCATCAATATCAACACTATTTGAAGCATTTTCTTAATGAAATCATCATGTGACTTCCTTGCCTTTTCACATGTTATTGACTGAGAGACACTATCTTCTGATAATTGTTTTTCGTTTATCCACACCAATAACAGTATCTGTACCTCTTCAATTATTTGGAGTCTCTGTTTTGAAAATATACTTGCACCTTTCGCAACAACACCTTCCTTGATTGCCTTTCTGTTTGCCAAGATAGTACTGATGATTGAATGGGGTTTGTTATACAGTGGACCCTCGGCTAACGATATTAATCCGTTCCTGAAAGCTCATCGTTAGACGAAATTATCATCACCCGAATTAATTTTCCCTATAAGGAATAATGGAAATCCAATTAATCCATTCTAGACAGCCAAAAGTATTAAATTTTTTTTTTTTCATGAAATATACATTTCCCTGCAAAGAAAACAATGAGACATGCACAATAACTATATAAATAAATGTTAAAATGACACTTACCTTTATTGAAGAGTATTGATAAGTGATGAAACACTGTTTTTCTTGAACGCTCTGAGATTTTCAGAGTGATACATGAGTAAAGGCTTCACTTTGCAATCCCTACTAGCATTACAACAAAACAAGAAAGTTGGCCTGTCTTTCATAGGCTTGTGTCCTAGGAGTGCCTTTTCCTCCTGAGTAATGTAGGTCCTGTTTGGCATTTTCTTCCAGAATAGGCCTGTTTTGTCACAAACACTTCTTGGGGTTGGAATTTTTCAGCTTCCCCATGCCTTATCACACTGTATATGCCACCACGATTCTTAAATCTCTCAAACCAACCTTTGCTGGCCTTAAATTCACCAATATGAACACTAGTTCCAGGTATTTTTTCCTGTTCACCTGGGTGTTAGTTGCATCCTGGGGGACAAAATTAAGGACCCCAATGGAAATAAGTTAGTCCTTGATGACTCACTGACTTGGGTTATCCTGGGTGGCTAACCCTCTGGGAGTTAATTGTTTCTCGGTAATTGTTTCTCGTTAAGCCACACCAACAACAGTCTCTCCACATCTTCCAGTAGTACAGCTGACAGTGGTGCAGCAACAGCTGACGGTGGTGCAGCAGCAGCTGACCGTGGTATGATAGTATTTCGATAGTATTTCTCACCCTTTTTACCACAGGGTTGGCACTAGAAGCTTTCTTTGGGCCCATGGTGGCTTATTTAGCAGTTACAAGCACTATAAACAATGGAATAATACAAAATGTATCGAATGTATGCATGAAACCAGCCACCCTGGCTTGTAAACAATGATGGCAGGGCAGCCTAGGTGCTCAGGCTGGACAGACAGGTTTGGGATGAATCACGTTGGGCGAGTTTTTTATCGTTAGGTGGGCCAAAATTTTTACGCTCAAACACTTTGTTAGGCGGATTTAATGTTATGTGATGCGTTCATTAGCTGAGGGTCCACTGTGTAGCCTTTCTAACTCAGACATACACACTCCACTTTCATATTTTTCAATGATCTCTTTCTTCATTTCCATTGTAATTCTCACCCTTTTTACCACAGACTTGGCACTAGAAGCTTTCTTGGGGCCCATAGTGGCTTATTTAGCAGTTACAAGCACTAAAAACACTGGAATAATACAAAATATATCGCAGGTGCACATGGAATCGACTGCAATGGCTTGTAAACATTGGCTCACTGAGTCTTGGAGTGGCTGGGCCCACTCAGGTCATGCTCTGGCCACCCTGTGGCCCACTTTGAACACTTTTGCAACGAACGCTGTTAGATGAGTTTTTTTGCCATTGGTGGAGCCATTTTTTACAAAAAAAGAGCACCATTAGATGAAATTTGGCATTACTTGATGTGCCGTTGGTCGGGCGTCCACTGTACAGTAGACCGTCATTTAGAACGAGTTTGTTTGGTATGATTTGGGTATAACATGATTGAAGAATTGTGGCACAATTTTATGTAACACGTAAAATTAATTTAACACAGTTCAGCTTGCAGAATGGAAAAAAAATTCCCTTTTCTTCAAGTGGCCACCTAGTTGTGGATCAGCGGGGGAGACCTCCCGCCATCCCCTGCCACGCCTACAGCACCACCCCATCATCCCAGCATTCGTACTTCATACGCGTCCAGTCTTTCTTCTCTGCTACAAGTTAGCTGTGTTTGTGAATTGTGTTTTGATCTTTTAATTACTATATCTTGAATCTGCCAAGCAATCATGACACCCAGTAGACTTACTAGTGCTGCTGAAAGTGGCAAGAAAAGGTATAAGCATTTAACCCTTTCAGGGTCCCCAGGCCCTCTCCCAGACCTGTTCTCAGGGTCACCCAAATTTCAGAAAAAAAAAAATTATTTTTTCTTATGAAAAGATAGACAATCTTTTCCCGATCATAATGACACCAAAAGTATGAAATTTGATGGAAAACTTATGGAATTATACTCTCGCGAAGTTAGCGGCCTCGACGATGTTTACGCATTGGCGATTTTGCCCACTTTGAGCCCTTTTTTCGGCCAATTCCAGTGTATTAGCCGACAAAAATCATAACTAGTATTTTGCTAGAACGCCATTTTTTTTCTATCGAATGAGTACAAGAAACCACCCATTTACCAATTTCAACTATCCAATACAGTGGTCAGAATTTAGCATTTGTGCCAATTTCACACAAATTTCAAAAGATGCCAATTTCCAAATAGGGTCCAGAATAAACAAGAAAGACATTCCTGGCACTAAAATAACATTTCCTCTGTTCATTAGTCACGTCCCCACACCCCTCTTACATTCTTTTGCTTTCCACTTTTAATTTTTATTCTCACAAAAAATAGAAGATTTACTGTTATGCAGACTATTGCATTAGTGTAGAAATGGTATAAATAATATCAGCGCACTTGTGAAAGAATATTAGGCTCACCAGTTGACGTGTATTGGACGCTTAGCATTATTTGTTTACTTTTTTAACGTAGGTAAAAATCGAACATTTCTGCTATGTTGAGCTCAATTTCAAGGTACTTTTCATTGTAAAACCAGTTAAAATCATCTCAGTTTCTATAATATGTTTTCCATTTATAAAATGAGACCAGGAAAACTAGAATACAACAATAAATACCATACGAAAATACAGTGCAAAGTCGCTGTTTTAATCCAAAAACACGGTCAAAGTTTTTTTTTTCTCATTATGCACTGTGTGCTGCAGGATTTTTTTTTATACTGTGCACACTGATTACATAGACCCATTCTTTCATATGTAGGCCTACCAGCTTTCTCTCACTAGATTTGAGGGCGCTAGAATTTAGACATACTAGTACGTCAAAAACCCTGGTGTGTAAGCCGTACTAGTACAGCGGACCCCCACCTTACAGTGGCATCGCGTTACGTTAAATCCGCCACACGATACATTTTAACGAAAAAATTTTGCCTCGCCTCACGCTAAAAAACTCGCCTTATGTGATTCGTCCGGAATGCATCCCACGTGTGGCCTCAGCACCAGTGTTTACAAGCCAGCCAGTGCGGGCACATCCACGTATACATTCGGTACATTTCACCCAGTGTTTTTTGTGCTTGTAACTGCAAAATAAATTACCATGGGCCCCAAGAAAGCTTCTAGTGCCAACCCTGTGGTAAAAAGGGTGAGAATTAGTATGGAAATTAAGAAAGATTTTGAAGGGTTTGGGGCTAATTCTGAGAAGGCTATGCCAGTTGTGGAATCTATTGTGCCTACTTCAAAGATTAAGGAAATGTGTGCAAAGTGAGTTGAAGTGCAAACCTTTATGGATGAAAATCACCCTAACACAGCTATTGCAAGCAGTGTTGGTGACTATTACAGTGACAATGTTGTGGCCCATTTTAGGCAAATCTTAAAGGAACAGGAGGTACAGAGCTCTATGGACAGATTTGTTGTGTGACAGGTTCAGTGACTCTCAAGCTGGTCCTAGTGGCATTAAGAGAAGAAGGGAAGTAACCCTGGAAAAGGACTTGCTACCTCAAGTCCTAATGGAAGGGGATTCCCCTTCTAAACAATAACAACTTCCACACACTCCCCTCCTCCCATCCCATCAATCATCACCAGATCTTCAATAAGGTAAGTGTCATGTATTCTATTCTTAGTAGAGTAGTAATTGTGCATGTCTTCTTCAGTTTGTGTGTATTAAAATTAATATTTCATGTGGTAAAATTTTTTTTTTTTCATCTTTGGGGTGTCTTGCATGGATTAATTTGATTTCCATTAATTCTTATGGGGAAAATTAATTCGCCTTACGATAATTTCAGCTTACGATGAGCTCTCAGGAACGGATTAATATTGTAAGGCGGGGTCCACTCTACATCCAAAACCCTGAAAGGGTTAAGTCTTAGAATTAACGAAGAAAACAAAGATATTAGACGAGAGATAACCTGTGGCGTAATGAAGTGTTACTTTGTACACATAAAAAGAGGTAAACATAAGTTTGTGTGCCTGACTGACTGACTGAGACTGACTGAATTACTTACTGACTTGAATTCATTTTCCAGGAGGTATTTCTTCACACTAAGGCCAAACACTTCATTGAACCAGTCAAGGAAAATTTCCCTCATGACCCATGCCTTACTGTTTGCCTTCCACATCACACACAGTTTAGTCTTGGCGACACTGTTTTTCTTGAACACACTGGGATTTTCAGAATGATACACCAGTAAAGGCTTCACTTTGAAATCCCCACTAGCATTACTACAGAACGTGAGAGTTAGCCCGTCTTTCATAGGCTTGTGTCCTGGTAGTGCCTTTTCCTCCTGCATGATGTAGATCCTCTGGCATTTTCTTCCAAAAGAGGCCTATTCCGTTACAGTTGAACACTTGTTGGGGTTGGAATTGTTCAGCCTCTGTGTACCCCTTGAATTCCTGAACATATTTTTCAACCGCATATTTGTCAGAACTTGCAGCCTCGCCATGCCTTACTACACTGTGTATGCCATTACGCTTCTTAAATCTCTCAAACCAGCCTTTGCTGGCCTTAAATTCACTGACATCAGCACTAGTTCCAGGCATTTTCTTGGAGATCATCATGCAACTGCCTTGCCTTTTCACAAATTATCAACTGCATAACACTATCTCCTGCTAACTGTTTTTGGTTGATCCATACCAACAACAAAGTCTCCACATCTTCGAGTATTTGCGATCTCTGTTTTGTGAACATATTTGCACATTTTGCAACAACAATTTCCTTGATTTCCTTTTTCTTGGCCACGATGGAAGTGATGGTTGTATGGGGTTTCTTATACAACCTGTCAAGCTGTGCCACATGTATTCCACTTTCATATTTTGCAATGATGTCTTTCTTGAATTCTATAGTATTTCTCACCTTTTTTACTAAAGGGCTGGCACTAGAAGCTTTCTTTGGGCCCATGGTGGCTTATTTAGCAGTTGCAAGCACAAAAAGAATGGAATATTACGAAATGTATCTTATGGCTGCGAGGGGTGACTGTCACTCGCTGATACACAATGGCAGACTGACTGTGAATGGTGTGGGGGGCCACTTGTACTCGTTTGGGATGAACAACTATTACCGAGGTAAATGACGATCACCAAGCCAATATTTTGAGGAAACAAACATTACGATTACCAAATATTACAAAATTTGATGACTACGATGGCTGGGGGTCCACTGTATAGAGTAATTTTCATCGACTGGATATTTAGCTAGTGTAGTGAAAAAAGTAGTAGTTTAACTTGTTACCAAGTGTGACATGAAAGCAGCATGAATGGTTGGGTGTCACTTTATATATTTTTAACTCTTACACCACTTTTTCTTCCTTTTCTGGTGGGTGTTTGCTAACTTTCTTTAAAGTAAAGACACAAGATAGTAATGAGGGGGAAAAAAAGACATAAGGTAGTGATGAGAGAAAATAAAAAAGGCATGTCAAAAAAAAAAAAATTATGAAACTTTGAGTAGCTACCTTGAAAGACACAGTACCTGAATATAGAAGTGTCCAAATAATTAATGAGTGGATGAGTAAATGATATAACTGATAAAATACAGTTTTTCTGTAATATCTCAGTATGTTATTTATTATGAAGATAAATTTCTTATGGTGGCAGAGTTCGAAAGATTCTCAACACCCGATTATTTGAAGATGGAAATGGCAAGCGGTGGCAACTGAGCGTTAAGGATGCTGGTCTGGAGGTCCTCACAGTTTCCCAGGTAAGCCAGGTAAATCATCTGTAGGAAGGTACTTTCTGGTGAAAATTTTTCTTTCAATAATATATGTCATTATTACTGAACTTTTAATTAAAAGATAATACAGTTTATACTACTACTGTATTTAAAAAGAAATATTATTTACTAGGAACATTGTGAAATATTCTATTTAGTTCTAGAAAATAGCTTGATTGGTTATGGGAAGAAATTACACATTATGTTTAAAGTAATGTTGCACAAATTTATGATTTCAGTTCACTTTATACTGCGATTTGAAGGGGAATAAACCAGACTATCGTCATGCTATGGGCGGTGAAGCAGCACAAGCATTTTATGAAGACTTCTTTACTCAGTTGTGCAGGCAGTACACCAGTGATAAGGTTAAAGGTAACATTTTTTGTTATCTTGGGCTCTTAGTAGTAACATTGGCATAGTAGGTTAGAAATTTTGTATGCACCAATAGCATTGATGAAGAAAAGACATTATTTACCTTTTCATACAGGACTTGGGTTGCAAAAAGCCTTGATTAGCTGGAGTGATTAATTGAAAGGTTCTTTAGCCACATTAACCATTTCACTGTCCAGACCCTTGAAATTAGTATTGCTTGGTGGTAGAGAATTGTTTTCTGAAGGTAATGACAAGTCCAAAGTTCGAGGTCTGGGCACAATTTATGCATCAGCGATTTTGCCTATTTTAAGTCCTGTTTTAACCCAGTTTCATTGCTCTGTATATCCAAGTTCTTACCTATTTCACTAGTCTGCCTGCCTTCCATTCTATCAATTGAGTACAGTAGGACCCCACTTACACGGCGGGTTAGGTTCCAGGCTGTCGCTGGAAAGCAGACATCGCCGGAAGGCAGAACGCCTTTTTCTTCTATTTATAAATGCATATAAATGCCAGACAACAAGTTTACACTAAATTATATTAAGTTAGCAATAGAACTAGGCATTAAAAACACACAAAGTAAAATACATTTACAGTAAATTCATTACTTATCTTAAAGTATTTGTAATCTTAATGTAGGGAGAGAGGTGAGTAGTACGTACTTATTTGTAGGAAGTCAGGTGCAGGTAGCCCAGGTGTAGGTAGCCCTGGTTCCCCATCTCATACTTAATATATGATATTTAAAACATCCCAGAGAGGTAAAATACACATACAGTACACTCATTATTTACCTTAAAATATGTGTAGACTTAATATAGGAAGAGAGGTGAGTAGTATTTATTTGTAGGAAGTCAGTGTAGGTAGCCGGTAGGTGTAGCCCGCCTGGGCTACACCTACCGGCTACCTACACTGTGGGCCAGAGCCATATTATTAACATCGATGTACCTTGTTCACTGAATTTAATCATTTCTAACAACTACCTTTAGATGCCATCATAAATGAAGGTAGAAGTAATGAATAATTCATGCCGAAAATTGTAAACAAAAGTGGAGTGTGGGAGTGGCTGGGCCAAATGCAGATTCATACACGTTTTCTCTGATGGCTGAGCAGAGAAAATGTAATGTTGTCCCTCCACCTGGCTACCACAGCTCCACAAGTACTGTTATCAGAGCACACAAAATATGCAATAAATGCCAGACAACAAGTTTACACTAACTTATATTAAGTTAGCAATAGAAATAGGCATTAAAAACACAATAAAAGGTAAGATACACACAGAGTACACTTATTACTTACCTTAAAATATTAATATTAATGTGTGAGAGGTGAGTGGCAGGGTGTTTATTGAATAAAATCAGAATGGCACACCATCCTCTAACTTGGCACTTAAAGCAAGAGGCTTATGACTTCTCTTTTTATCACAGCTAACCTTAGACGCCATTCTCAATGAGAGCCAACTAGTTAACAAAAGAGTAAACGAGAGAGAGAACGAGATACAGAGTTGAGACAATGTAAGAACACAAACTGAACAGGTAGTGGGCGATCACTTGGTCAGAGGAAATAAATGCGTATTAATGTGTCTACTTTTAGTTCATTCACGTCCGTTTGTAAGAGTTTGTAAAACATTTACCTCAATATTTTTTTATTATAATAATAATTACCTCACAATACAAATACTCTTACATTGTGTACAAGTTAGTTCAGAATAAACAAACAGCAACACGCCATTTTTAGAGTGAATGAAGATGATGATGATAATAATAATACAGTGGAACCTCAAAAATCGAACGTATCACATATCGAACGTTTCGAAAATAGGACCATTTTTTCGGACAAACTGTGTCCCCTACTATCGAATGCGCCCCTATTTTCGGACCGCCGCGTATGGGACCTGTCTGCCGCCCGCTCTGTCCGCGTCCCCACACAGGCGCCGTGAGCAGTCTAGCTTTGTTTATGCTTGAGTGAACACTAACCAGTGCTCTCATTCACGCATTTTACGATTATTTCATTGTGTTTAGTGCTTGTGGGACTGTGAAATAAGCTGCCATGGGCCCAAAGAAACTTGCTAGTGGTACCCCTGTGGTAAAGAAAGTGAGAAACACCATAGATGTGAAGAAGGAAATAATACAGAAGTATGAGAGTGGTGTGAGACTTGTTGAGCTTGCCAGGATGTATGGGAAAAACAAGTCGACCATCGGTTCTATCCTGTCAAAGAAAGAACAAATCAAGGAAGCTGATGTTGCGAAAGGTGTTAAAATAGGGAGTGGATGAGGTGCCTTCTTCAAAGATTTAAGAGATTTGTGCCAAGTGGAATGATGTCCAAATGTTTGTGCAAAAGTACCACCCTGAGCAAGCTGAAACAAGCAGAACCATGTCCCATTTTAGGGAAATGTTAAATAGGTGCCAGAAACAGAGGACTGTGGACAGTTATTTTGTGAGACAGGGGTCCAGTGACTCTCAAGCTGGTCCTAGTGGCATTAAAAGACAGAGAAGAGAAGTAACCACAGAGAGGGCTTTACCTGAAGTCCTCATGGAGGGGGATTCTCCTTCCAAACACTAACCCTAACTCCCTCTCTCCTCCTCCCTATCTTCCAGATGCCATCACCAATCTTCAATAAAGGTAAGTAAAAGTGTCCTTGGCCCTCTTCTCTTTCTCCTATACATAAATGACCTACCAAATGCTTCGCAATTACTCAAATCCACACTTTTTGCAGATGACACTACATACGTCTTCTCTCACCCGAGCCCAGTCATGCTAGCCAATACTGTAAACACCGAATTACAGAAAATATCTACCTGGATGAGGACTAACAAACTTACACTAAACATTGACAAAACCTACTTCATTCAGTTTGGTAACAGAGCTACAGATGTACCTCTTAACATAACAATAAACGGATCACCTATCACAAAGCTAACAGAGGGAAAATTCTTAGGAATCCACCTCGATAATAGACTCAAATTTCATACACATATACAACAAATTTCTAAGAAAATTTCCAAGACTGTAGGCATACTATCGAAGATACGGTACTATGTTCCACAGTCAGCCCTCCTGGCCCTTTATCACTCTCTTATTTACCCCTATCTCACCTATGGAATTTGTGCATGGGGCTCAACGACAATTAACCATCTCAGACCACTAATTACCCAACAAAAGGCTGCAGTTAGAATGATGATAAATTCTCACTACAGGCAACACATTCCACCAATATTCAAAACACTCAACCTACTCACCATACAAAACATCCATACTTATTATTGCACCTATTACATACATAGAACACTTAACTCTGATATTAACCCTCCCCTCAAACATCTCCTTGCCAACCTCAACAGAACACATGACCATAACACAAGGCACAGATCACTCTTTGATGTTCCTCGTGTCCATCTCACGCTATGCAAAAACTCAGTGCACATAAAAGGCCCTAAAATCTGGAATTCATTACCTGTAAATCTAAAAGAAACACTACCTGTTTATAAATTCAAGTCTCTTCTCAAAGATCACTTACTCACTCAAAACCAAATAAATACTGAATAACTGAACCTTATAAATTGTATATCCTATATGTTACTCACAATTATATCACACAAATGTTAAACCTAGGACCCAATCTAACTTTATTATTTTTTTAAATACACTACCTAACAGAATACTCCATTCGACTGAATGTACAGCAATGCAAGCAACCATATGACCTGTCTTTGTAATACTCATTTGTGCTTTATAGTTATCTGTTTACAATAATGTTTTATCACTGATTTCATCATTGCTTAGTTAATCTTAAGTTAATTTTAAGCCAGCCCGTAATGCTATGCATATAAGTGGCTTTGGCATGCTGCTCTTACCTGTATTTTTTGTACCTCTGTATGTATGCTTAAATTACTAAATAAATAATAAATACATAATTAAAAACTATAGTATTTGTTGTATGTAAAACTGTAATTAATCTCTCTAAAATGTATTTTTTGTGTGAATATTTTTGGGTTTCTGGAATGGATTAATTGTATTAACATTATTTCTTATGGGAAATATTGCTTCGAATTTCAGACTTTTGAATTTAGAACTAGCTCCTGGAATGGATTAAGTTTGATTTTTGAGGTTCCACTGGAATAATAATAATAACAATAATAATAATAACAATAATAATAATAATAATAATATTATTATAATAAAAAGCACTAAACCCACAAGGGTCGTGAATTGCTATATATAGAGTAAAGGCATACAAAAAGAATATTTTTCTGCAGTTATCCCCCAGTTTGACTAGAGAAAACGTAATTCTTCTGACACTACCTACACAGCTGCTTTGTAAGCAAATCTTATACACCTACCATCCGACTTACGACCGAGTTCAGTTCCGAGAAACCGGTCGTAAGTCGAAATGGTCGTAAGTCGAACTTTACCACTGAACATCAACAAAACATTTTTGTAATGACTTTATTTTGTTTTATTTTGCTATTTCATGTTTTACTTTACTTTTTATGCTGTTAGTACTGTATTTTATACTGTAAGGTTTAGGATAAACACTGTGTACAACACAAATAGTTGTTTATTTCCCAGAAATTTGGCATAAAAAACAAGGTCGTAAGTCAAGTGGTCGTAAGTCGAGCAGGTCGTAAGTCGGATGGTAGGTGTATTTACATCAATTTTTATTTTGTGAGTGTATGTATCATGTTTATATGCTATGTAATGGGGTTCATATATAATTTTGAGGAAAATATCATAGATGGATTAATGAAAATGCCTATATTGATGTAAAATAAGACATTTAGTGTGCCCAAGAGTGATTATTATTACGTAGTATTGGCATCATGAGTAGAGAGAGACTTAGCGATTTTAATGTGTACCTGCACACCAGCACTGTGTGTAAGTATATTTAGGTACAGGTATACATAAGTATTATAATTATCAGAATACATATAAAATATGCAGTAACTTTAAAACACTTGAAATTTTGGAAAGTTTCCTGACATAATAGATGTGGTCACAGAAAATGTAAACAAACCGGGTGGGGGGGGGGTCGCTGTATTTGAAAGACCGCTTGCCGTATAGCAAATTTTGGTCATAATTTGACATCGCCATATTAGCGGAACGCCGTAAAGTGGGGCCTTATTGTATAAGAAAATGCCCATTAAACTACCTTATGAAGTGCATAGAAGTCAGTACAGTGGAACCTTTACTTGCGAGTTTAATCCGTTCCATGACCTTGCTCACAACTGGAGTTGCTCGTTTGCAGAGTCAATTTTCCTCATTTAACCCTTTGAGGGTCGACAGGCCCTCTCCGAAACTCGTTCTCAGGGTCGGCCAAATTTCAAAAAAAAAAAAAAAATATTTTTTCTTATGAAAAAATAGTTTTTTTTTTCTAAACATTATAGGCTAAACAAAAAAATTTTAACGTCAATACTTACCGAGGTATGGAGGCGTGAAATTTGCCAAAATTGAACAACGTATGGTAACATCGCCGACTGCCGTCACCCGGTATTTTTCTATTTACTTTTTTATGTACTATTTTCAATTATTTTTCAATTTTTCTTTTTCTGAGTAACTTTTATGGCCTCTGAGGCCAACATGATCAGTATTTTGTAAGTTATTTCTTTTTCAATACTACACAATAAGGGCATAAACACTGTTGTCATTATTTTGTTTACAGAAAATATTTATACAAACAAACGATATGAAATGTTGTTTATTACTATTTTTCTATATTTTATATACACATATACAGTCACAGGGAATGTTTCTAGAAGTTCTGCAGCCTGTGGAACTCTTTGAAACATGGTGTCATACACACTGGTGTTTTACACTCCTCACACATAAAACGAGTGTCTCTGCGTTGTTGTGTGCGTTTTTTTGTGTGCACAGACGTAACACCTCTTCTGAGCCTTTTTCTTCAAAGCAGTAGCAGGCAGTTTTACCAGGAAGTGATCCCCAGCTTCAGACGGCAGGTGGGTTGTTGAAAATTTGGTGGGGGGTCAATTGCGGTGCTGTTCCTTGGTACTTGAAATATTTGTCGATGACAGAAAAACGAATTTCGCCGTATGTGTTTGTTTCTGGTGCTAATCTTATAATTTATAAGCATTGAGCATGGAAAATGTCCAAAAAGGGGAAAAACTTTTGTTTTGTCCCACTTTAACTTTGCAAAAACAATCAGAAACCCCAAATCTGCATGTCACATTTGCCCCATAAATGCTGTTAAAGGGTAACAATCAAAGCTGCAGGTTTTAGAAGGGGTTTCATTTTCTCTCTATGCTGCCTCCACTGTTGCATTTTCATTGGGGTGAATTGATGAAACAGTGTGACATCGTTTGTCTGCCACCGAAATGCATGATGTCATTTTGGGAGCAAACGCCTGCACTCCCCCTTCGAGTGCCCGCGTCAAAACCCGGGCTATGTTTCCCTTTGCACGCCCCTGTGCCCCACATCTGTATGTTCACTCGCAAAAATATGGTGAGGGGCTTGTGTACCAGTTATCTGTAAAAATATATGCCCCTTACCAAGGGATGGTTTATTTATTTTTCGAACCACATCACCGAGATGCCAATAACTTCCTGGTTTTTTGCAAGTTAACTTCCGGGACACATAAAATTTCCCAAAACCGCCACTGTAAAAATCACAAAAAAAAAACAACTTTTACCAAAACGTTTCCTCTTGTTGGGATGTATGCTTGAAAAAAAGATCTTCCTTTTAACAGAATCAAAGACCGTCAATTCAAATTCCTGAAGGGGTAAAAATGCGATGAATTTTGTTTCAGATACACAAAAACTTTTTCCTATCTTATATAACCCGTAGTTTGTCAGGGCCCGGGTTTTTTCTGAGAAGGAAACATAGTAACATTGCACAAATCGATTCACGGCATTATATACTGAAACCTGGTGTTGCAATCAGGGGGTTGTGACCAGTTGTTTTACTTTGTGCTTTTATAAAGTGGCATAAGTTATTGTGGCAAAGAAAAGTACATCTCAGCACAGTTGCCTCCCCTTTCCCCTGGTTTTAGATGTTTTGGTTTAAAATAATTGTTTGCCATGGTTTTACTCGTGTTGTGTTGCTTTCCATGACAATAATTTTCATCAGTTTCGTTTTAAAGAATAAATCGAAAAAATTCAGTTTAGTGGATTGTTCCCAAGTGCCAAAATGGCCGTATTCCTTTGGCGTCATCAAATGGTGGGGGTTTGGAAAAAATTGACGCTTCCTGCCAACCCCTGTGCGGTCTGCTGGGGGGGTACTGGACTTGCAGGTGGTTGTGGTTTTTTTGGGGTTGTGGTTGGGGGAGGCTGGTGTGGTGGGTGAGTGGGGGATGGTGGCCTTTGTTCTAGATCAGCTGAGGCAGCGGCATGGGTGGCAGCATGGCCCACTGCTGGTGCCTCACTGCCGGCACCACTACCACCATGCACATTTTCCATCCCAATTGCAACAGTATCTTCGTCATTTTCACTGTCTGTTCCTGTTTTTACAGCCACGGGATGTACTCCGAGATACACTCCTTCCCCTTGGTATAACATATGGCACACTACCAGAGCGCATATATCATCGTATATACTGACGCTTCACTGGGGAATATTGCACTTCACTATCACTACTGGAACTAGTTTGAAGAGCTTGTAGTTCATATTCACTATCACTATCATCACCCATGCTCTCATCTGAGTCTGGGATTTGGGAAAATAGAAGTTTCCTCTTGGGTTCTGGAACAACTGAACGTGAACAAGAGGGCCCAGCACCAGAGGTGGAAGGCTGAGGGTCGTCTGGGTTTTCCTCACTATTACCGATATTATGGTCATTAGTTTCGGTCAAAACCTCACTAAAACCACGAAACTCATCTTCACTGGCACTTCCATCACTATTAGAACTGTCACTGGGGAACAAAAGTGTCCCAATTCGCCGAAAAGTGAGGATCTTCTTACCGCGAGGCATGGTGGCCATTGTTTACTAAGAGGGCATTCCCACAATGCACCACTGGGTCCCAGATTTTTTTTCTACCGCGCACACCGACCCCGCAGACCCATTCTCTCACACCTAGGCCTACCAGCCTTTTCGCGCGAGATTTGAGGCTGCTAGAATTTATGTGTACTAGTACGTCAAAAACCCCTACGCGTAAGGCATATTAGTACGACCAAAACCCTCAAAGGGTTAAATTAATTGAAATGCAATTAATCCGTTCCAATGGAATTCTGAACTTCAATAATTTTGCTAATATCAACTCTACGGCTTATTTATCCATCTCATTTCATCTAATATGACATAAACAATATAAATAACATAGAAACATGATATATATATTCTAGAATGAATAAAATGTCATTCATGTAGTGGTATAGGCGGTGTCGGTGGTAGACAAGAGTTTGTCTAGAGACCGGGCAAAATACTTCATGAATAATTTTGCTATCATCTATATGGCTTATTTATCTATCACAGTTCATCTAATATGACATAAACAATATAAGTAACATAGAAACATGATATATATATTCTAGAATGAATAAAATGTCATTCATGTAGTGGTATGGGCAGTGTCGGCGGTGGACAAGAGTTTGTCTAGAGACCAGGCAAAATACTTCATGAATAATTTCACTAATATCTTCTGTACGGCTTATTTATCTATCACAGTTCATCTAATATGACATAATATAAATAACATAGAAACCTGATATATACTCTAGAATGAATAAAATACGTCATTCATGTAGTGGTATGGGCGTTGTCGGCGGTCGACGGGAGTTTGTCTGGAGACAGGACAACATACTTCTTGAATATTTCGCTATCATCAACTCTACAGCTTATTTATCTATCACAGTTCTTCTAATATGAAATAATAAACAAAATAAATCACATAGAAACGTGATATATACTCTAGAATGAATAAAATATGTCATTATGTAACAGGTGGAGGCAGCCACAACCGTTCCCTTTTTGTTGTGGTAAACACTGCCATCTAGCGACGGCCCTTTGAAGCCGTCTGTTATTATAATTGTTATATGTAGAGTTATTATTGAAAGAATTAAGAGTAAGACGGAGAATAGGATAGCAGATGAACAAGGAGGCTTTAGGAAAGGTAGGGGGTGTGTGGACCAGGTGTTTACGGTGAAACATATAAGTGAACAGTATTTAGATAAGGCTAAAGAGGTCTTTGTGGCATTTATGGATTTGGAAAAGGCGTATGACAGGGTGGATAGGGGGGCAATGTGGCAGATGTTGCAAGTGTATGGTGTAGGAGGTAGGTTACTGAAAGCAGTGAAGAGTTTTTACGGGATAGTGAGGCTCAAGTTAGAGTATGTAGGAAAGAGGGAAATTTTTTCCCAGTAAAAGTAGGCCTTAGACAAGGATGGTGATGTCACCGTGGTTGTTTAAATATATTTATGAGGGGGTTTGAAAGGAAGTAAATGCGGGGTTTTGGCAAGAGGGCGGGGGTTTAAAAAGATAAAGAATCACACAAAAAGGGGGGTTATCACAGTGCTCTTTGCTGAGACACTTGCTTTGGAAGTTTCTGAAGAGAAGTTGCAGGATTGGGGGATGAATTTGGTAGGGTTGCAAAAGAAAAAAATTAAAGGTGATCAGGAAAGAGTAAGGTTTTGAGGATAAAAAAAGATTAGGTGATGAAAGTTAAAATATGTTTGGAGGGAGAGAGTATGGGGAGGTGATGTATTCAGATTTTTGGGGGAGTGGACATGTCAGGGAGGGTCTATAAAAGATGAGGTTAACATAGAATTGATGAGGGGAAAAGAGTGATGGTGCACTTAGGAGCGGGGAGACAAAGAACTTTGCCCTTTGGAGGCAAAAGGGGAATGTAGAGATATAGTTTTACCCAAAGTCTTTAGGGGGTGAAGCATGGGGGAAAGAAATTTTCGCGGGAGAAGGCTGGAGGGAGTGGAGATGTCTTCTGAGGGCAATGGTGGGGTGAATTTAATGCAGAGAATTGTTTGTTTTTGGAGTTAGGGGAGGGCGGGATTTTCCCAAAAAAAATGTTGTCCCGAGGGTGAGGAAGGGTTTTGAGGTGGTTCGGGGCATGTAGAGAGAAGGAGCGAAAAAAGAATGACTTCAAAGTGTATCAGTCTGTGTGGAAGGAAGGCGGGGTAGGGGTCGGCCTAGGAAAAAGGGTTTGGGGGGGGGGTAAAGGAGGTTTTGTGTGGAGGGGCTTGGCTTCCAGCAGGCATGCGTGAGCGTGTTTGTAGGGGAAAGGGCAAATGGTTTTTAATTTGAGTGTGTTGGAGTGTGAGCAAAGTAACATTTTTGAGGGGTTCAGGGAAACCCGGGAGGGCCCGGGCTTGGTCCTGGGATGGGAAGTACAGTGCCTCACTCTGAAGGGGGGTGTTTAATGTTACAGTTTAAAAACTGTAGTGTAAAGCACCCTTCTGACAAGACACTGATGGAGTGAATGATGGTGAAAGTTTTTCTTTTTCGGGCCACCCTGCCTTGGTGGGAATCAGCCAGTGTGATAATAAAAAAAATAATAAAATGTAGTACATTATTATTATGTATTATTATTATATATATTATATTATTATTGTATTATTGTACTATTATTATACGTATTATTATTATACATATTATTATTATTATTTTTTTTCTCCAACAAGTCGGCTGTCTCCCACCGAGGCAGGGTGACCCAAAAAAGAAAGAAAATCCTAAAAAGAAAATACTTTCATCATTCAACACTTTCACCACACTCACACATCATCACTGCTTTTGCAGAGGTGCTCAGAATACAACAGTTTAGAAGCATATACGTACAAAGATACACAACATATCCCTCCAAACTGCCAATATTATTATTATTATATAACTTGTAATTTTTATTCACACAAAAAATATAAGATTTACTGTTATTTCTTATTGCAATAATTGTATAAATAATGTCAACCCATTCACGACTGCATATTGGAATGGACAGTGTGATGTACAGTGGACCCCCGGTTAACGATTTTAATCCGTGCAAGAGGGCTCATCGTTTGCGAAATAATCGTTATGCGAATGAATTTTCCCCATAAGAAATAATGGAAATAAAATTAATCCGTGCAAGACGCCCAAAAGTATGAAAAAATTTTTTTTTACCACATGAAATGTTAATTTTAATACACACAAACTGAAAAAGGCATGCACAATTAAATGACACTTACTTTTATTGAAGATCTGGTGATGATTGATGGGATGGGAGGAGGGGAGAGAGTGTGTTAATGTTTTAGAAGGGGAATCCCCTTCCATTAGGACTTGAGTGTAGTAAGTCCTTTTCTGGGGTTACTTCCCTTCTTCTTTTAATGCCACTAGGGCCAGCTTCAGAGTCACTGGACTTCTTTCGCACAAGATATCTGTCCATAGTGGCCTGTACCTCTCGTTCCTTTATGACTTGCCTAAAGTGTTTCACAACATTGTCAGTGTAATAATCACCAGCACGGCTTGCATAGCTGTGTGAGGGTGATTTTCATCCATGAAGGTTTGCACTTCAAGCCACTTAGCACAGATTTCCTTTATCTTTGTAGTAGGCAACTTCTTCAATTTCTCTCTCCCCTCCTCTGAACCAGTTTCCTCAGGTCTGGCCTCTTGCTCTTGAAGTTGATCTATCAGTTCATCAGTGGTTAGTTCTTCATTGTCCTCCTCCACCAACTCTTCCACATCCTCCCCACTAACCTCCAACCCCAAGGACTTTTCCAATGCCACAATGGATTCCTCAACTGGCACAGGATTCTCAGGGTTAGCCTCAAACCCTTCAAAATCCCTTTTGTCTACACATTCTGGCCACAGTTTCTTCCAAGCAGAGTTCAAGGTCCTCTTAGTCACTTCCTCCCAAGCCTTACCTATAAGGTTTACACAATTGAGGATATTAAAGTGATCTCTCCAAAACTCTCTTAGAGTCAGTTGAGTTTCTGAGGTCATTACAAAGCACCTTTCAAACAGAGCTTTTGTGTACAGTTTCTTGAAGTTGGAAATAACCTGCTGGTCCATGGGCTGCAGGAGAGGAGTGGTATTAGGAGGCAAAAACTCACCTAAATGAAGCTCATGTCCCCATAAAGTCGCTCTGCCACGTCTGTAGGATGACCAGGGGCATTGTCTAACACAGGAGGCACTTAAGTTCTAATTTCTTTTCAGTTAGGTAATTTTTCACATTGGGGGCAAATGCATGGTTGTAACCAGTTATAGAAAAATTCCCTAGTGACCCATGCCTTACTGTTTGCCCTCCACAGCACACACAAATTATCCTTGAGGACATTCTTTTGCCTGAACGCTCTGGGAGTTTCAGAGTGATACACTAATAAAGGCTTCACTTTGCAATCACCAGTAGCATTGGCACACATCAACAAAGTAAGCCTGTCTTTCATAGGCTTATGTCTGGGAGTGCCTTTTCCTCCTGAGTAATGTAGGTCCTGCTTGGCATTTTCTTCCAGAACAGGCCTGTTTCATCACAATTAAACACTTGTTCAGGTTTCAGTCCTTCAGTTTCTATTGTACTCCTTGAATTCCTGCACATATTTTTCAGCGCTTTGTGGTCCGAAACTGGCAGCCTCACCATGCCTTATCACACTATGGATGCCACTACGCTTCTTAAATCTCTCAAACCAACCTTTGCTGGCCTTAAATTCACTCACATCATCACACAGTTGCAGGCATTTTTTTAATTAAATCCTCATGCAACTTCCTAGCCTTTTCACATATGATCGCTTGAGAGATGCTATCTCCTGCTATCTGTTTTTCATTTATCCACACCAATAGAGGTCTCTCAACATCTTCCATCACTTGCGATCTTTGTTTCGAAAACACAGTTGAACCTTTGGCAAGAACAGCTTCCTTGATTGTCTTTCTGGTGCCCACAATAGTAGCGATGGTTGATTGGGGTTTCTTGTACAGCTTGACTAGGTCGGCTATACGCACTCCACTTTCATACTTATCAATTATCTCTTTCTTCATCTCTATAGTAATTCTTACCCTTTGAGGTGTAGGGTTGGCATTAGAAGCTTTCTTGGGGCCCATGGTCACTTATTTTCCAGAAACAGCACCGAAAATACTGTAATAATACGAAATATTCCGAGTGTATGCTTGGATGTTACCGCGGAGGCTGGCTGGTAAACAATGGGACGGGGCGGCACATGTGAGGCTGGCTGAGGGCACATTGGACGCGTCTCGGACGAAAATCGGTAAGCGGGTTTTTAATCGGTATGCGCGGCAAAAATTTTGCGATAAAAGTAATCGTTATGCGGAAAAATCGCTATGTGATGCCATCGTTATGCGGGGGTCCACTGTAATTTGTTTACTCTGAAACATAGCCATGGACGATTTCTCCTACGTTGAGCTCAATTTCAAGGTACTTTTCGTTGTGAAAGCAAACAAAATCATATCTATTTCTGTAATATATCTTCCATTCTATCAAATGAGACCAAAAAAAAATGAGAATACAACCATAAAAACCACACGAAAATACCGCTAAGGGATGGCTAATTGCTGAGAAGTGAACTTCATTATTTATGCTTAGATTTCTTTCATTTTTGGTGTACGTTAAGAAGCATCTTTTCATCATGCATTGCCCAAGTTTCAATAAGATAGTCCAACAAACAAATGAGATACAATTCCCAAGATCAAGAGCAAGAGCCCCTCACCAGTGTCAAGGAACCTGACTGAGGTCTGCTCGCTTATGGAAATTTTGCTCATGTATGAAAGCAAAAAATCGACCCGTCGACTGCTCGTATTTGGAAAAGCTCGCACGTGGACACGCTCGCAAGTAGAGGTTCCACTGTAATTTGGCCAATTTCACACAAAATTAAAAAAAAATACTAATTTAAAAATTGAGTAAAAAATAAACAGTGTAGACATTTCTGGCACTGGCACATTTCTTCTGTTCATTAATCATGTCTCCAGTCCTCTTCTATATTACACTTAACTTCCATTTTTGGATTCATAATCATACAAAAATAGAAGATTCACTCTATTTCCTGGATAATAAAATATAACCATGAATGATTGGTCATGATTTATAACATCTCAGTAATTGAATCAGACCTACCAAAACTCCATAAAACAGACCGGGGGCAGGAGTGTAAGGGGGGAACTTTACCTGTCCTAAGGAAAATCGGCAAAAATCAAATATTTCCGTCAGTTTGAACCCAGTTCAAAGCTACTTCCTCTCCTGAAACAAACCAAAATCATCTGTATATCTATTGTATGTTCTTTAACCTATCAAATTATACTAAGAAACAACTAATAAAACCAAAAATAAAACATTGTAGAAAACGCCTCAGATTCACTATTAAATTTAAACCAAATACAAGGTCTGAGCTTTGCTTTTCATATAATGGACTGTGTGGGGCAGGATTTTTTTTTTATATTGTGCACACTCACCACAGAGACCCATACACTCATATCTAGGTCAAAATTTATCACTTGCAGCTCATATGGGTGAGGGACCCTGGCTTCAGTGGCATAGTTCTGCATGATGGCCACTAAGTTAATTTTAAAGTGCAGCCTCTGAATATCAACATGTTGAGTATAGTGTTTATTCATTGAATTGTGTTGTGTGTTTTTTCTCACCGAGTAATGTTTAGTCTATTTTCTCACTGAGCTACAGTTTGTCACGGCCATGCTGGCGGGAGATTCGTCTGTAAAAACTTGCATTTGTGGTCACAGTGGTGCCTATGCTAACCTTCCTATGGTGTATAAATATACCTAGTTGGATGAATCTTATTGTAGTAGCTGGCCCAGTGGCTAACGTGTCGGTCTGGAGTTTGACTCTCTGACCGCTGGTTCTATCCCTGCCTGTGGTATGGTTTGCTAAGTAATAAAGCAACAATTTATATATAATGAATCTACTGTCATGGCACTGACAACCTTTTGCCAAATATTCTTAAATTAATTTCTAGACTCCTTGTACCAATGAGTGGCTCTTGATCCAAGTAAGTGAACTCTCCTGCCTTGGATCAAACCTGAATGCCTCTCCCCTGGTTGTTATATGACTCCTATGGATTTAGTGCTCCCTCTGATTAAAATAAATAACTTTAGAACGGTTCACTATTAACCCACAAATTGTATATGAAAACAGGTATGTGTCCTGGATGTCTGCAATAGTCATGAATGAAAAAATTTGAAGGAATCCAGAAGCCTTGTCAGTGCATGCGCCAGTGATGACACTCTATAAGTACATAATTTCATTTACAGACATGCACATACATTCTGATTTTAACCCTTTCACTGTCCAGACCTCCAAAATTAACCCTTTTGCTGTCTGTCATGTAGAATTATGGCTTTGAGCTCAGGGTCCCTCACAGGGTCAACTTACTTATTTAAGCTGTGGGTGGTAAATTTTGGCCTAGATATGAGAGAGTGGGTCTGAGGTGAGTGTGCACCCTATAAAAATAATCCTGCTAAATGCAGTGCATAATGGGAAAACAAAGCTGTGACTATGTACATAGTTTAAAATAGCAATTATGTGGTATTTTCCCAGATGGTTCTTATAGTTTTATTGGATGTTTCTTGGTATCATTCCATAGAATGGAAAACATGTTACTGAAATAGAGATGATTTTGACTGGTTTCAGGACTGGAAGTAGCTTGAGGCTGAGCTCAAAGTAGTGGAAATATTCGACTTTTGCCATTACAGTGGACTCCCGCATAACGATATTAATCCGTTCATGAGAGCTCATTGTTATGCGAAATTATTGTTATGTGAATGAATATTCCTCATAAGAAATAATGGAAATCAAATTAATCCATGCAAGACACCCCAAAGTATGAAAAAAAAACCATTTTTACCACATGAAATATTAATTTTAATACACACAAATTGAAAAAGGCATGCACAATTACATGACACTTACCTTTATTGAAGATCTGGTGATGATTGATGGGATGGGAGGAGGAGAGAGTCTTATTGTTTAGAAGGGGAATCCCCTTCCATTAAGACTTGAGGTGTCAAGTCCTTTTCTGGGGTTACTTCCCTTCTTCTTTTAATGCCACTAGGACCAGCTTCAGAGTCACTGGACTTCTGTCGCACAATATATCTGTCCATAGTGGCCTGTACCTCTCGTTCCTTTATGATTTCCCTAAAGTGTTTCACAACATTGTCAGTGTAATAGTCACCAGCACGGCTTGCAATAGCTGTGTGAGGGTGATTTTCATCCATAAAGGTTTGCACTTTCAGCCACATTGCACAGATTTCCTTAATCTTTGTAGTAGGCAACTTCTTCAATTTCTCTCTCCCCTCCTCCGAACCAGTTTCCTCAGGTCTGGCCTCTTGCTGTTGAAGTTGATCTAGCAGCTCATCAGTGGTTAGTTCTTCATTGTCCTCCTCCACCAACTCTTCCACATCATCCCCACTAACCTCCAACCCCAAGGACTTCCCCAATGCCACAATTGATTCCTCAACTGGCATAGGATTCCTAGGGTTAGCCTCAAACCCCCAAAACCCCTTTGGTCTACAATTCTGGCCACAGTTTCTTCAAGCAGAGTTCAAGGCCTCTTTTCACTCCCTCCCAAGCCTTACCTAAAAATGTTTACAAAATTGGGATATTAAAGTGCTCTCTCAAAACTCCTTAGGTCATTTAGTTTGAGGTCACTAAAAAGCACTTTAAAAAAGAGTTTTTGTGTACATTTTTTTTAAAATTTTGCAAAACCCTTTGGGGCCCATGGGCTGAGGAGAGGAGTGGTTTAGGAGGCAAAAACTTCCCCTTTAAAATAAAGCTCATGTCCCCTAAAGTCGTTTGCCACGTCGTAGGTGCCGGGGGCATTGTCTAACCCCAGGGGGACTTAAAGGGTTAATTTCTTTAGTTAGGTATCTTTCACTTGGGGGAAATGCATGGTGAAACCCGTCAAGAAAAAGCCCTAGTGCCCCTGCCTTACTGTTTGCCCCCCACAGCACCCCAAAATTTAGCCTTGAGGATTCTTTTGCCTGAACGCCGGGGATTTTGAGTGATCATAATAAAGGTTTCACTTTGCAATCACCATAGCATTGGAACACTTAACAGAGTAAGCCTGTCTTTCATAGGTTTTATGTCCTGGGGTGCCTTTTCCCCCTGAGAAGTGGGGTCCCTGTTGGCATTTTTCTTCCAAAAAGGCCGTTTCATCAAAATTAAACACTTGTTCAGTTTAGTCCTTCACTGTTATGTACCCCTTTGAATTCCTCACATATTTTTCAGCTGCTTTGTGGTAACTGGCAGCCTCCCACCCCTTATCACCATGTATCCACCGCTTTTTAAATCTCTCAAAAACCCAAACCTTTTTTGGTTAAATTAAAATCATCATATTTTAAGGATTTTTTTAATTTAAAAGAGCAACCTAGCCTTTTTACTTTTGATCACTTGAGAGGGGCTTCTCCTGCAAATTTTTTTCATTTATCCCCACCAATAAGAGCTTCAACTCTTCCTATTGCGATCTCGTTTCGAAACACGTTGAACCTTTGGAGAACAGCTTCCCTTTATTGGGCCTTTTTTTTGCCCACAAATAGTTTTTCCCCATGGTTTACTGGGGTTTATTATACAACCCGGGCCCGCCGGGGACACGCACTCCACTTTTTATACTTTCAATGTCTTTTTTTTATCTCTTATAATTTCACCCTTATTGCGAGGGTTGGCACTAGAAATTTCTTTGGGGCCCCTGGGCACTTATTTGGCAGATAAAATCACCAAAAACACTGTAAAATACGAAAAATTTCCCAATTGTATGCTTGGGTGTTACCGCGGGGGCTGCTGGTAAAAAAATGCCCCGGCGGAAATGTGGGCTGGCTAGGGCCCCCACATTAGAGCGTCTCGGCAACACGTTGAGCGGGTTTTTTTAGCGGTTAGCGAGGCAAAATCTTACGATAAAATGATCGGGATGCGGGATTTTTCGTTATGAAGGCCACGGATCGGGGTCCCCTGTACAGTGGGCCCCCGTTTTTTGTAATTTAAACCCTTCCGGAAATGGGGCTATTACGAAAATTGACGATTTTCTAATCCATTTTCCCCCATAAGAAATAATGTAAATCCAATTAATTCATTCCAGAGACCCAGAAGTATCAACAACAATCTTTTTTTTTTTTACCTTAACCCTTTGACTGTCGTGGCCGTGTATATACGTCTTACAAGGTACCGTGTTTGACATATACTCATAAATTCTAACGGCTTCAAATCAAGCAGGAGAAAGCTGGTAAGCCCAGTTGTGAGAGAATGGGTCTGTGTGGTCAGTGTTCACCATATAAAAAACATCCTGGAGCACGCAGTGCATAATGAGAAAAAAAAAACTCCGATGTTTTTTTTTAATTAAAATGCCGACTTTGTGGTCTGTTTTCGTATAATATTTATGGTTGTATTTTCGTTTTCTTGGTCTCATTTGATAAAATGGAAAACATATTATAGAAATAGGGGTGATTTTGATTGATTTTACTATAAAAAGAACCTGGAAATCGAGCTCAAAGTAGGGGAAATGTTTGATTTTTGCCAATGTTCAAAAGTAAACAAATGATGTCATTGTCCAATAAATGTCCAACTAGCCATTCTAATATGCAGTCATGAATGGGTTGATGTTATTTATACAATTATTACAATATTGCAGTAGTCTGCATAATAGTAAGTCTTCTATTTTTTGTTTGAATAAAATTCAAATAGAAAACAAGAGTAATATCAGAGGGGCCTTGAGACATGACTGATGAACAAAGAAAATGTTATTTTAGAGCCAGGGATGTCTGCATTGTTCATTCTGGACCTTATTTTGAAATTGTCATATTTTTTAATTTTCGTGAAATTGGCCAAATTGCAAATTTCTGACCACATTATTGGGTAGTTGAAATCGGTAAATGGGCAGTTTCTTGTACTCAATCGATAGAAAAAATGGAGTTCTAAAGAAATCACTATGAGTTTGGTCGACTGAAACAGCAGAATTAGCTGAAAATAGGGCTCAAAGTGGGCGAAATCGCTGATTTGTAAATATCGCCGAGGTCGCTAACTTCACGAGAGCATATTTCCATCAGTTTTCCATCAAATTTTGCTTTTTTGGTGTCAGTACAATCAGGAAAAGATTCTCTTATCATTTCATAAGAAAAAATAATTTTTTTTTTTAAATT
>NC_069408.1:16274909-16276359 GCF_026875155.1 Cherax quadricarinatus | reverse complement strand
GGGAGACCATAATTTTATGTGCGGGTTATTTGTGCATCGTTCCAGTCACGGTATTGTGCCTTTTTTGTTATTTATTCGTCAATTTTTAATCAAATTTCATACTTATTATTTTATTATCTTCAGAAAAAGATTCTCTACCATTTCCTAAGAAAAAATAAGATTTTCTTTTTTAAATTCTTGGACCCTGCAGGGAATTTTCAAATTGGGGCTCTTGACCCTCAAAGGGTTAATACTGGACATACTTAATTTTTGCACTATTTTTGCTACCCCTCTTTTTGTAATAATGCGTACCTAAAACTGTACCATTCAATACCTATGTACAGTCTTAACTCTTCCAGGGTTTCGGCCATACTAGTACGGCTTACGCACCAGGGTTTTTGACGTACTGGTATGCCTAAATTCAATTCTAACGCCCTCAAATCTAGTGAGAGAAAGCTGGTAGGCCTACATATGAAAGAATGGGTCTATGTGGTCAGTTTGCGCAGAATAAAAAAAATCCTGCAGCACACAGTGCATAATGAGATAAAAAAAACTTTGACCGTGTTTTTGGATTAAAACAGCTCAAAGTAGCAGAAATGTTTGATTTTTGCCAAAGTTCAAAAGTAAACAAATCATGCTAAGTGTCCAATACATGTCAACTGGTAAGTCTAATATTCTTTCACAAGTGCGCTGATATTATTTATACCGTTTCTACACTAATGCAGTAGTCTGCATAACAGTAAATCTTCTATTTTTTGCGAGAATAAAAATTCAAAGTGGAAAGCAAAAGAATGTAAGAGGGGTGTGGGGATGTGACTAATGAACAGAGGAAATATCATTTTAGTGCCAGGAATGTCTTTCTTGTTTATTCTGGACCCTATTTGGAAATTGGCATCTTTTGAAATTTGTGCGAAATTGGCATTTTAAAATTGCTAAATTCTGACCACTGTATTGGATAGTTGAAATCGGTAAATGGGTGGCTTTTTGTACTCATTCAATAGAAAAACTGGAGTTCTAGCGAAATACACCTACCATCCAACTTACGACCTGCTTGACATACGTCCACTCGACTTACGACCGTGCATCTGGCAGCTAGGCTGAGCCAGCTGATGCACACCGCTGTACAATATTTGACAATACTCACGGCGGCAATGCGCCATGCAGGCAGCATCAGTTTGAGTAACCCTGCCCTATCAGCTGCATCATACTGTATTAACTGGACTAACTGGACAGTCAATTTCACCACGGCCCCTAAGATGAAGTCTGAATCTTGCACTGGAGATTGTGGCAAGAAAGGGGTCTTACTCTCGAACTCTCTATTTGGTTTCGCTGTTGCACACAAACCTGTCTGTATCTGTCTGCCTGTATATCTGTGTGTGTCTGTTTATCTGTCTGTTTACCTGTGTGTCTTTCTGTCTACCTGTGTCTATGTCTACCTGAGTGTCTGTCTTTCTGTCTACCTGTGTGTCTG
>NC_069408.1:16179909-16269909 GCF_026875155.1 Cherax quadricarinatus | reverse complement strand
ACCTGCAACAGTAACAGAGCACAGCTGAGGAAACTGCTTCAGAGGAGGAAGAAAGATGGAAGAAGGTGCCTTCCTCAAAGATTAAGGAGATTTATGCAATGTGGAGTAGGGTGCAAACAGTTGTGGAGGAACATTACACTAACGAAGCTGTTGCAAGCCGTGTCAGTAACATGTACAATGACAATGCCATGTCCACTTCAGGCAAATCTTTAAGAGATGCCAGAAACAGATCTCTCTGGAACAATATTTTGTGTGACAGGGGTCCAGTGACTCTTAAGCTGGTCCTAGTGCCATTAAAAAACAAAGAAGGGAAGTAACCCTGGATAAGGACTTGGTGCCTGAAGTCTTTATGGAAGAGGAATCCCCTTCCAAACACTAAGTCCTCCCTCTCCCCTCCTCCCTGTCTTCCATACACCAACAAGAGTCTTCAATAAAGGTAAGTGTCATGTTAAATGTTCATTTATACATGTTATTAGTGCTTTATAACATATCCATCATTCTTTTCTGAATGTAAATCTACATTTAATCTCTAAAAAAAAAAATAATTTTTGTTAATACTTTTGGGAGTCTAGAATGGATTAACCCCTTCAGGGTCCAAGGCCAAAATCTGAAGTGGTGCTCCAGTGTCCAAGATATTTTGAAAAAAAAACAAAAAATTATTGTTTCTTATAGAATTAAAGAGAATATTTTTGTGAAGGTAATAAGACAAAAAAAAAATTCTGATCAGTACTTACCGAGATACAGCGGCGGGAAGTTGACCCAAAATGACCAGGTGGCGGCAACATCAGTGACTTCCGCAAAATCCCATTTTTTTATTTTACGTTTTTTATACTTTTTTCTTTTCTTTTCTAATTTTTTTCTTTTTCTAATAACATTTGTGGCCTGTGAGACCAGTATAATGTATATTGTATAAGTGTACACTCATTGTATTCAACACAATAACTGCACTAATTTGTTTATCATTATATTGCTTACAAAACTTGTTTACAAGTTTATTGTAAACAAAATGATGAAAATATTAGTGTGGTTATTGTGTTGAATACAACGGCACTATATGGTACAATGGTGCTATAGGGTGCAATGGTACCATATGGTACAATGACACCATATGAAACAATGGTACCATATGGTACAATATGGTACAATGGCACATGATACAATGGTACCATATGATATAATGGTACCATATGGTACAACAGTACTACATGGTGCAATGGTACCTTATGGTACCATATGATGCAATGGTACCATACAGTACATTGTACCATACAGTACAATGATACCATATTGCAATTGTACCATATGGTACAATGCAATATGTAATGGTACCATATGGTACATTGTACCATACAGTACAATACCATATTGCAATTGTACCATATGGTACAATGGCACATGATACAATGGTACCATATGGTACAATGGCACATGATACAATGGTACCATATGATGCAATGGTACCATATGATACAATGGTACCATATGGTACAATGGCACCATTTGGTACACTGGTACTATATGATACAATGGTACCATATGGTGCAATGGTACCTTATGGTACCATATGGTGTAAAGGTACCATATGGTACATTGTACCATACAGTACAATGATACCATATGGTTCACTGTACCATATGGTACTGTTGTATTCAACACAATAAACACACTAATATTTTCATTATTTTGTTTACAATAGTTGTTTACAACAAAAATATGCAAAAATGTTATATATTAGTAATGTTCTATTATATATTTACAAGTGTACAGGAACTTGACGTGTTCCTTGAGGTGGATGACAAAGCACTTTGTCTCGGAAACTGTTGAGTCAGTAGCTAGCTTGCATCGCCACTCACTCAGTCTTGGCTGGTGTCTCATGCCACCAACACCTATTGACCATATGGTACACTGTATCATATGTTACAGGGTACCATATGGTACATTGTACTATATGGTATAGGGTACCATGCAGTACAGGATAACATATGATGCAGGGTACCATATGGTGAAGGGTACCATATGGTGAAGGGTACCATATGGTGCAGGGTACCATATGGCACAGGGTACCACATGTTACAGGGTACCATATGGCACAGGGTACCATATGGAACAGGGTACCATACAGTACAGGACACCATATGGTACAGATACAGGGATAACTATGGAAATAAGTCACCCTGACTTTCTTGGTTATCCTAGGATTTTATACATATGCTGCTATGTATGATAATCTATGTAATTGTATTTCTGTACACCTGAATAAACTTACTCAAGTGCATGTGGCATCATAAGTAAGTTTATTTAGTTATACACAAATAAAGTTACATAGAATATCATACTTAGCAGCATATGTTTGGAGAACCTAGGATAACCCAAAAAAGTCAGACAGACTTATTTCCATTAGGGTCCCTGTACCATATGGTATAATGTACCATATGGTACAATATACTATATGGTACATTGTACCATATGGTACCACTCTACCATACAATACCATTGTACCATATGATACCATTGTATGACATGGCACCATTGTACCATATGGCACAATGGTACCATATGGTTCAAAATCATAGAATTTGTCTTCATCTCCACTTCCATCAGTCTTAGAACTGTAAGTTGTGAAGAGGAGAGTCAGAATTCACCCAGAGAGTGAGTGGGGAGTGAGAGCTTCCTTGCCGCCAGCCACAATGAACAAAGCTACTTTGCCGGCGCTCCCACAATGCCATGCGGGCGTCCAGATTTTTTCTATGGTGTGCACACTGACCACCCAGACCCATTCTCTCAGATGTAGGCCTACCAGCCTTCTCGAGCTAAATTTGACGCCGCTAGAATTTTGGCATAGATCTACGGTTTGGACCCTGAACGTAAAGCCGTAGATCTACGGGACGGACCCTGAAAGGGTTAATTGGATTTAAATTATTTCTTATGGGGAAAACGGTTTCAGTGTCACATTTTGCCAGACTCTCTGGAATGGATTAATGATGAAAAGGGAGGGTCCACTGTACACGTAAACTACACGTTTATTCTGCATAAAGCAATAAAATTTTTGTTTTTGTTTATTCACAGCTAATACTGCCTCACATTTTTTATTACAAATATTCTTCCTTGACTCTCAAATACATGCAATTATGCTTGAAAGTTCTGCATTACATAGTTTGAAAGTTTTAAGAAGCAAAAACAGTTTTCTGGTGAGGGAGGATTAGCTGATCAAGTAGCCACCTCAGCTATACCTAACTCAGCACAGTACCTTCATGTTAATCCGACTCACACTCCTCAAGTACTTCAAGTAATGATTAACAGAATTTGAAGTGAGTCATACAGTAGTAATTTTTAACCCTTTCAGGGTCCATGCCGTAGATCTACGGCTTTACGTTGAGGGTCCAAACCATAGATCTACGCCATGAGCTCGGCTCACTCTGATAAGCTGTGAGCAGTAAATCTGGGCCTAGATATGAGAGAATACATCTATGTGGTATGTGTGCACCACATAAAACAAATCCTGCAGCACACAGTGCATAATGAGAGAAAAAACTGAGGCCGTAATTTTCTATTAAAACAGCGACTTTGCAGTGTTTTTTTTGTAATTTTTTTTATAGTTCTATTTGCAATTTCTTGGTCTCATTTGATAGAATGGATATATTACAGAAATAGAGATGATTTTGATTGATTTTAGTACTGAAAATGGCTTGAAACTGAGCTCAAAGTAGCGGAAATATTAAAATTTTGCCGATGTTCAAGAGTAAACAAATAATCTCACACGTCTAATACAAGCCAGCTGGTAGGCCTAATATACGTTCACAAATGTGGTGATATTATTTATACAATTATTACAATATTGCATAACAGTAAATCTTCTATTTTTTGGTTTGAATAAAAATTCATTATGTGAATTAAAAATCAAAATGGAATTCATTTGTAAAGCCTCAAAACGTAACTAATGAACAGAGGAAATGTTAGTTTAGTGCCATGAATGCCTGCATTGTTTATTCTGGATCCTATTTTGAAATTGGAATATTTTGAACTTTGCACTAAATTGGCCAAATTACCAATTTCCAATCACTTTATTTTGTAGTTGAACCAGTTGAGTTGGCGATTTCTTGTGCTCAATCGATAGAATAGAAGTAATACTAGTGAAATAGCTAAGAATTTGGTCGACTGGCATAATGTAATTGGCCTAAAATGGGAGTCAAAGTCAGCAAAATCGCCGATGCATAAATATCGTTGACACATAAAAATTTGTGAGAGCATTATTTCATCAAATTTTCCATCAAATTTCGTACTTTTTGTTTTATTACCTTCAGAAAAAGATTCTCTACCATTTCATAAAAAAATAACAAAATTATTTTTTGAAAATTCATGGACACTGGTGCACACTTTGAAATTTGGCCTCTGGACCCTGAAAGGGTTAACTAGTAAAATAACAATAAAACTGGGTGGCACATTTAGATGTGAATGGAACATCAGCCTATTTTTCCCATATGTTCTTTAATTTACATAACACTACAGTGGACCCCCGGCTTACGATATTAATCCATTCCAGAGAGCACATCGTAAGATGAAATAATCCCAAGTCGAATTAATTTTCCCAATAAAAAATAATGGAAATCAAATTAATCCATTCAAGACACCCAAAAGTATTAAAAAATACTTTTTACCACATGAAACACAGTGGAACCTCTACTTGCAAGCGTATCCACGTGCGAGTTTTTCCAAATACGAGCAGTCGACGGGTCGATTTTTTGCTTCCATAAGTGAGCAAAATTTCCACAAGCAAGCAGACCTCAAGGCAGGTTCCTTGACACTGGTGAGGGCTCTTGCTCTTGATCTCGGGAATTGTATCTCATTTGTTTGTTGGACTATCTTATTGAAACTTGGGCAATGTATGATGGAAAGATGCTTCTTAATGTACACCAAAAATGAAAGAAATCTAAGCGTAAATAATGGAGTTTACTTCTCAGCAATTAGCCTCCCCTTAGTGGTAATTTCGAATGGTTTTTATGGTTGTATTCTCGTTTTTTTGGTCTCATTTCATAGAATGGAAGATATATTACAGAAATAGATATGATTTTGATTACTTTCACGATTCAAAGTACTTTGAAACAGAGCTCAACACAGGAGAAGTGGTCCATTGCTTGGCTGTTTCAGTGTAAACAAATGACGTCACAGTAAATTTTATATTTTTTGTGTGAATAAAAATTACAAATTATTTATATAATAATAATAATAATAACAATAATAATAATAATAATAATAATAATAATAATAATAATAATAAATTAAAGAAATCTAAGCATAAATAATGGAGTTTACTTCTCAGCAATTAGCCACCCCTTAGTGGTAATTTCAAATGGTTTTTATGGTTGTATTCTCATTTTTTTTGGTCTCATTTGACAGAATGGAAGATATATTACAGATATAGATATGATTTTGATTGCTTTCATGACGAAAAGTGCCTTGAAATTGAGCTCAACCTAGGAGAAATGGTCCATTGCTTGGCTGTTTCAGAGTAAACAATATGCAGTCGTGAATGGGTTGACATATTTATACAATTATTGCAATAAGGAATAACAGCAAATCTTATATTTTTTGTGTGAATAAAAATTACAAATAATTTATAATAATAATAATAATAATAATAATAATAATAATAATAATAATAATGATAATAATAATAATATGTATAATAATACATATTATATGAATATGTAATATGAATAATAACAATAAGTATAATAATAATAATAGTATAATACAATAATAATAATAATAATAATATATGCATAATAATAATATATAATAATAATGTACTACATATAATAATTATAATAATAGACGGCTTCAAAAGGCCGTCACTAGATGGCAGTGTTTACCACAACAAAGAGGGAGCGGTTGTGGCCGCCTCCACCTGTTACATAATGACATATTTTATGCATTTTAGAGTATATATCGTGTTTCTATGTTATTTATATTGTCTGTTATGTCATATTAGATGAACTGTGATATATAAATAAGCTGTATAGATGATATTAGCGAAATTATTTCTATGCTATTTATATTGTTTATTATGTCATATTAGATGAAGTGAGATAGATAAATAAGCCGTAGAGTTGATATTAGCGGAATTATTGAAGTACAGAATTCCACTGGAGTGGATTAATTGCATTTCAATTAATTTAACCCTTTCAGGGTCCAAGGCCAAAATCTGAAGTGGTCCCCTCAAGGAGGGCTCCTTGACGCTGGTGAGGGGCTCTTGATCTAGGGAATTGGATCTGTGCTCCAGTTCCCTGAATTAAGCCTGAATGCCTTCCATCCCCCCATAGGCGCTGTATAATCCTACGGGTTTAGTGCTTCCCCCTTGATTATAATAATAATAATGAAGTGGTGCCCCAGTGTCCAAGAATTTTCATAAAAAAAAATTGTTATTTTTTCTTATGAAATGGTAGAGAATCTTTTTGTGAATGTAATAAAACAAAAAGTACGAAATTTGATGGAAAATTGACGAAATTATGCTCTCGTGAATTTTGATGTGTCAGCGATATTTACAAATCGGCGATTTGCCGACTTTGACTCCATTTTAGGCCAATTACATTATTCCAGTCGACCAAATTCTCAGCTATTTCCTAGTATTACTTTATTCTATCGATTGGCACAAGAAATCGCCAAGTCAACTGTTTCAACTACAAAATAAAGTGACGAATTGGTAATTTGGCCAATTAACACAAAGTTCAAATATTCCAATTTCAAAATGGGTCCAGAATAAACAATGTAGGTATTCCTGGCACTAAACTAACATTTCCTCTGTTCATTAATTATGTTTTGAGGCTTTACAAATAAATTCCATTTTGATTTTTTATTCACATAATGAATTTTTATTCACACCAAAAAATAGAAGATTTACTGTTATGCAATATTGTAATAATTGTATAAATATCACCGCCACATTTGTGAATGTATATTAGACCCACCAGCTGGCGTGTATTAGACGTGTGAGGTCGTTTGTTTACTCTTGAACATCGGCAAAAATTTAACATTTCCGCCACTTTGAGCTCAATTTCAAGCCATTTCCAGTGCTAACACCAATCAAAATTATCTCTATTTCTGTAATATGTCTTCCATTCTATCAAATGAGACCAAGCAATCACAAATACAACTATAAAAAACATACGAAAAAACACTGCAAAGTCGCTGTTTTAATCGAAAATCATGGTCTCAGTTTTTTTCTCTCATTATACACAGTGTGCTGCAGGATTTGTTTTATGTGGTGCACACATACCACATAGATGTACTCTCTCATATCTAGGCCCAAATTTACCACTCACAGTTTATCAGAGTGAGCTGAGCTCATGACGTAGATCTACGGTTTGGACCCTGAACGTAAAGCCGTAGATCTATGGGACGGACCCTGAAAGGGTTAAATGAGGAAAATTGACTCTGCAAACGAGGAAATCCAGTTGCGTGCAAGGTCTTGGAACGGATTAAACTCGCAAGTAGAGGTTCCACTGTATACATTTTCCTACACACGAAAAGAAGGATACATGCACAATATATATTGTGCATGTATATACTGTGCATGTACTAGTGTACTAAATGAAGAATAAATGACACTTACCTTTATTGAAGATGTGGTGATGAGTGATGAGACACTGTGTTCTGGGAGTGCCTTTTCCTCCTGAGTAATGCAGGTCCTGTTTGGCATTTTCTTCTAGAACAGGCCTTATCATACTGAGTATGCCACTATGATTCTTAAATCTCTCAAACCAACTTTTGCTGGCCTTAAATTCACCAATATAAGAACTAGTTCCAGGCATTTTTTCCTGTGCACCTAGGTGTTAGTCAACTGGTGTGGGTCACATCCTGGGGGACAAGATTAACCCTTTCATGGTTGGTGCCATACTAGTACGGCTTGCATGCCAGGGTTGGTGCCGTACTAGTACTCATAAATTCTAGCTCCTTCAAATCTAGCGAGAGAAACATACACAAATAACCCGCACATAAAAGACAGAAGCTTACGACGACGTTTCGGTCCGACTTGGACCATTGACAAAGTCACACTAACAGAGGAGGAGCAGGACGGCTATATATAGGCAGGAAGAGGTGGAGGTAGTAGTAGTGGTAGTAGTACAAGAATTGTATATAATACCGACAGGATGAAATGACACATGCACAACACCCGGGCATCCCCACCGTAGACGTTTCGCCATCCAGCCAGCCACTGGATGGCGAAACGTCCACAACAAAGACAACCAGACGCCGCACATGTGTCTAATTTCATCAGTAGATGTTGTAGAAGAAGAAGAGGTAGTAGTAGTGGTAGTGGTAGAAGTGGGAAATAAGGAAGACGAGCCAGTCAAATACAAAGGAAGGGGAGCACTGCAAGAGAGCTAGAAACCCACAGAGGGAGAGCAAGCGCACCGAGGTGCGTGAAAGGGGAAGTGGTGAAATAAAATAAAGAAGGAACAGAAACACGAGACAGGAGAGAGAAAGACAACCCAGAGGAGAAAAGGAGAGAGGAAAGGGAAGAGGAAGAAGAAAAAGAGAAGAAAGAAGAAAAAATGAGGATTCAGGTTAAGTCACGGGTGTTCTGAAGTTTGGAGCATTTTACAATGTAGTGGGAGAGGAAGGCATCTACAGAGACGAAGCCAGGGCTAAGGTTCATACAAGGAAAGTTGTGTATAAGAGAGGATTCAACTAAACGGCGACTGTTCGAGTTGGAAGTAGGGAAGACAGTTTTAGCAGAAGACCAGTCAATAGGATGGCTATGATCTCTGACGTGACAGAAAAGAGCATTGTTAGTGTCGGCAAGCCTAACACTATTTTTGTGCTCCCTAAGTCTGTCAGAAAGAGATCGACCAGTTTCTCCAAAGTATTGAAGAGGACAGGAGGAGCAAGAAATAGAGTAGACACCAGGAACATCTGTAGAGGGAGGAGAGGTATGAACGAGATTAGTGCGAAGAGTGTTAGTCTGGCGGAAGGTAAGCTTGATGTCTAAGGGACGGAGAGAATTGTTGAGATTAGAAAGACCGGAAATGTAGGGAAGGCAGAGGATAGAAGAGTTCCCATGAGTAGAGAGTTTGGGAGAGAAGAAATTGCGTTTAGCACGTGCTAAACGCAATTTCTTCTCTCCCAAACTCTCTACTCATGGGAACTCTTCTATCCTCTGCCTTCCCTACATTTCCGGTCTTTCTAATCTCAACAATTCTCTCCGTCCCTTAGACATCAAGCTTACCTTCCGCCAGACTAACACTCTTCGCACTAATCTCGTTCATACCTCTCCTCCCTCTACAGATGTTCCTGGTGTCTACTCTATTTCTTGCTCCTCCTGTCCTCTTCAATACTTAGGAGAAACTGGTCGATCTCTTTCTGACAGACTTAGGGAGCACAAAATAGTGTTAGGCTTGCCGACACTAACAATGCTCTTTTCTGTCACGTCAGAGATCATAGCCATCCTATTGACTGGTCTTCTGCTAAAACTGTCTTCCCTACTTCCAACTCGAACAGTCGCCGTTTAGTTGAATCCTCTCTTATACACAACTTTCCTTGTATGAACCTTAGCCCTGGCTTCGTCTCTGTAGATGCCTTCCTCTCCCACTACATTGTAAAATGCTCCAAACTTCAGAACACCCGTGACTTAACCTGAATCCTCATTTTTTCTTCTTCTTCTTCTTTTTCTTCTTCCTCTTCCCCTTTCCTCTCTCCTTTTCTCCTCTGGGTTGTCTTTCTCTCTCCTGTCTCGTGTTTCTGTTCCTTCTTTATTTTATTTCACCACTTCCCCTTTCACGCACCTCGGTGCGCTTGCTCTCCCTCTGTGGGTTTCTAGCTCTCTTGCAGTGCTCCCCTTCCTTTGTATTTGACTGGCTCGTCTTCCTTATTTCCCACTTCTACCACTACCACTACTACTACCTCTTCTTCTTCTACAACATCTACTGATGAAATTAGACACATGTGCGGCGTCTGGTTGTCTTTGTTGTGGACGTTTCGCCATCCAGTGGCTGGCTGGATGGCGAAACGTCTACGGTGGGGATGCCCGGGTGTTGTGCATGTGTCATTTCATCCTGTCGGTATTATATACAATTCTTGTACTACTACCACTACTACTACTACCACTACTACTACCTCCACCTCTTCCTGCCTATATATAGCCGTCCTGCTCCTCCTCTGTTAGTGTGACTTTGTCAATGGTCCAAGTCGGACCGAAACGTCGTCGTAAGCTTCTGTCTTTTATGTGCGGGTTATTTGTGTATCGTTCCAGTCACGGTATTGTGCCTTTTTGTTATTTATTCTAGCGAGAGAAAGCTGGTAGGCCTACACATGAAAGAATGGGTCTATGTGGTCAGTGTGCACAGTATAAGAAATATCCTGCAGTACACAGTACATGAGAAAAAAAAACTCTGCCCGTGGTTTTGGTTTAAAACAGCGACTTTGCAGTGTATTTTTGTATGCTATTTATGGTTGTATTTTAGTTTTCCTGGTCTCATTTTATAGAATGGAAGACATATTACGGAAATTGAGATGATTTTTATTGGTTTCACAATGAAAAGTACCTTGAAACTGAGCTCAAAGTAGCAGAAATGTTCGATTTTTGCCAAAGTTCAAAAGTAAATAAATCAAGCCATGCGTCCAATACACATCAACTGGTGAGTCTAATATTCTTTTACAAGTGCGCTGATATTATTTATACCATTTCTACACCATTTCTACACTAATGCAGTAGTCTGCATAACAGTAAATCTTCTATTTTTTGTGAGAATAAAAATTCTAAGTGGAAAACAAAAGAAATGCAACAGAGACCTGGGGATGTGACTAATGAACAGAGGAAATGTTATTTTAGTGCCAGGAATGTCTGTCTTGTTTATTCTGGACCCTATTTGGAAACTGACATCTTTTGAAATTTGTGTTAAATAGGCAAAATTGCCAATTTCATACCACTTTATTGGATAGTTGAAATCGGTAAATATGGGTGGTTTCTTGTACTCATTCGATAGAAAAAAAATGGAGTTCTAGCAAAATAGTTATGATTTTTGTCGACTGGTACATTGGAATTGGCCGAAAATAGGGCTCAAAGTGAGCGAAATCGCCGATGCGTAAACATTGTCCAGACCGTTAACTTCACAAAAGCATAATTTCCGTATGATCGGGAAAACATTCTCTATCATTTCATAAGAAAAAAATATTTTTTTTTTCTTTTCAAAAAATTTCCGACCCTGAGAACAAGTTTAGGAGAGGGCCTGCCGACCTTGAAAGGGTTAAGTACCCCAATGGAAATAAGTTAGACAGTCCTCGATGACACACTGACTTTCTTGGGTTATCCTGGGTGGCTAACTCTCTGGGGCTAATTGTTTCTCAGTATTTTCGATAAGCCACACCAACAACAGTTTCCGACATCTTCAAGTAGTACAGCTGACCGTGGTACAGCAGCAGCAGCAGCTGACAGTGCTACAGCAGCAGCAGCAGCTGACTGTGGTACAGCAGCAACAGGTGACAGTGCTACAGCAGCAGCTGATGGTGGTACAGCAGCAGCTGACCATGGTACAGCAGCAGCAGCAGCTGACCATGGTATAGCAGCAGCTGACAGTGCTACAGGAGCAGCTGACCGTGTTGCAACAGCAGCTGACCGTGGTGCAGCAGCAGCTGCCCATGGTACAGCAACAGTAGCAGCTGATGGTGCTACAGCAGCAGTTGACCATGGTACAGCAGCAGCAGCAGCAGCAGCTGACAGTGCTACAGGAGCAGCTGACCATGGTGCAACAGCAGCTGACTGTGGTGCAGCAGCAGCTGCCCGTGGTACAGTAGCAGCAGATGGTGCTACAGCAGCAGCTGACCATGGTGCAGCAGCAGCAGGTCACTGTGGTACAGCAGCAGTAGCAGCTGACCGTGGTGCAGCAGCAGCAGCTGACAGTGGTATGATAGTATTTCGATAGTATTTCTCACCCTTTTTACCACAGGGTTGGCACTAGAAGCTTTCTTATTTAGCAGTTACAAGCAGCTTATTTAGCAGTTACAAGCACTAAAAACACTGGAATACAAAATTTATCGAATGCATGCGTGCAACCATCCACCCTGGCTTGTAAACAATGTCACACTAGCTCAGCTGAGGCACTCAGGCCAGACAGCTGCGTTCAGGACGAATGATGTAAGTCGAGTTTTTCAATGTAGGATGGGGTCAAATTTTTACGCTGATAAGCATCATAAGTCGGTTTTATCATAGGTTGAGGCCCTCCTAAGTCAGGGGTCCACTGTACAGTGTATTACATTATATCGGTCGGCTATCACTAATCCAGCAATCGGTTATCCAGTTCCATCAGTAATGCGGCACTAATTTCAGCTAGCATAATTTCAAATTTCATCATTATACTGACTCAGAAATTGTGCAGATGGTTGTAAATCCACAGCAGCAAGCTAGTGGAGGAGACAGCAGTGATGAAAATGAGGAAGATGTAGCAAATAGGTCGGGATCAAATTTTTACGCTGATATGCATCATAAGTCGGTTTTATCATAGGTTCAGGCCCTCGTAAGTCGGGGGTCCACTGTATTACATTATATAGGTCGGCTATCACTAATCCAGCAATTGGTTATCCAGTTCCATCAGTAATCCGGCACTAATTTCGGCTAGCATAATTTCAAATTTCATCATTATACTGACTCAGAAATTGTGCAGATGGTTGTAAATCCACAGCAGCAAGCCAGTGGAGGAGAAAGCAGTGAAAAAATGAGGAAGATGTAGCAACTAGAATCTCTATTGATAGGTTAATTAAGTGTATTCTAACCTAACCACTCTGTAATCCGGAAAACTCACTAATCCGACACACTACAGATCCCAAATATGCCGGATTAATGAGGGCCAACTTATATATCAATTTTGAGGGATATACCAAAACCCACATGTTGTGAGAGGGCAAAGCAAATAAGCAAACAAAACTGATCAAGGAATGTCAATATGCTATACATAATATTGGTATAATGTATTGTGAGCAGAACAGTATACAAATTGTAAATACTTTTCAAAAAGCACTAAAATTAGCCTGAAGATCCCTCAAATATTCAATTTCCAAACTACTGCATTGAATATAAAATATGAAATATACAGCCACTATAATACGAAATGTACCTTTCACAGTCAAATTACCCTGATGAGGAGTCAGAAAGTCTGATTGCTGGCGATGTAGTTTCAGGAGGATGGGAGATGGACTAACCAAAAAATCTTGAAGGTAATTAATGCATGTGCCAGCAATATTTGGAAACTTGCTGGCAAGTTTACCTAAGCCCTGTAAGAGGAACAAAAATTAATAGAGTATTGTATTCAAGACTTTTTAAAAGGTACAAGTGCCTCATGCTAATTTCCATATCTGCCTTAGTGTCTGTCAAAAATCAGACTGTGAAAATGACATTCCCTGCTCTTATGTTCTTTGTAGTTAAATTTAAAATATATTTTGTGAATCCACCACAGTAATTAATTTTTTTTAACACACTGGCCATCTCCCACCAAGGTAAGGTGACCCAAAAAAAAGGAGGAAAGACATTCACCACCATTCATTAAATCAGTCCCACAAGAAGTGTAGTGATATCACAGTTCAGATGACCATCCTAACTGCGACACCCTCACTCCTCCTCCAGAATGCTGTAGGTACTGTACTTCCTACCTCTAGTACTCAAGTCTGGCTAAATAGTTTCCTTGAATTTCTTCATATACGTTATTTTGCTTACACTTCAACAGCACATTCCACCCACAAAAACCACCTGTCTCCACTCACTCTAATCTAATGCGTTAACACAAACTTATTGGATGTTCAAGCTTATAGCACTCAAAACCTCTTTTACCCACACCCTCCAACCATTCCTGGGATAATCTCTAATGCTCCTTCCTTCTACTGCAGATTTATATATCCTTTTAATCATCCTATTCTTCTCCATCCTTTCCAAATGCCCAAACCACTTCTGAATTATGCATCTGGAACCCCACACCATATAATATTCACATCATATATAGCATCACCACTGCCTCCAGCCTCTTCCTCCCTGCAGCATTTAAAGTGTTTGCATGTTCCTGATTTTTTTTATTATTATTAACACACTGGCCAATTCCCACCAAGGCAGGGTGGCCCAAAAAAAAGAAAAACTTTCAACATCATTCACTCCATCACTGTCTTGACAGAAGGGTGCTTTACACTACAGTTTTTAAACTGCAACATTAACACCCCTCCTTCAGAGTGCAGGCACTGCACTTCCCATCTCCAGGACTCAAGTCCGACCTGCCGGTTTTCCTGAATCCCTTCATAAATGTTACTCTGCTCACACTCCAACAGCACGTCAAGTATTAAAAACCATTTGTCTCCATTCACTCCTATCACACACGCTCACGCATGCCTGCTGGAAGTCCAAGCTCCTCGCACACAAAACCTCCTTTACCCCCTCCCTCCAACCTTTCCTAGGCCGACCCCTACCCCGCCTTCCTTCCACTACAGACTGATACACTCTTGAAGTCACTCTGTTTCGCTCCATTCTCTCTACATGTCCGAACCACCTCAACAACCCTTCCTCAGCCCTCTGGACAACAGTTTTGGTAATCCCGCACCTCCTCCTAACTTCCAAACTACGAATTCTCTGCATTATATTCACACCACACATTGCCCTCAGACATGACATCTCCACTGCCTCCAGCCTTCTCCTCGCTGCAACATTCATCACTCATGCTTCACACCCATATTTATTTATTATTTATTTATTTAGTAATTTAAGCATACAAACAGAGGTACAAAAAATACAGGTAAGAGCAGCATGCCAAAGCCACTTATATGCATAGCATTACGGGCTGGCTTAAAATTAACTTAAGATTAACTAAGCAATGATGAAATCAGTGATAAAACATTATTGTAAACAGATAACTATAAAGTACAAATGAGTATTACAAAGACAGGTCATATGGTTGCTTGCATTGCTGTACATTCAGTCGAATGGAGTATTCTGTTAGGTAGTGTATTTAAAAAAATAATAAAGTTAGATTGGGTCCTAGGTTTAACATTTGTGTGATATAATTGTGAGAACATATAGGATATACAATTTATAAGGTTCAGTTATTCAGTTTTATTTGGTTTTGAGTGAGTAAGTGATCTTTGAGAAGAGACTTGAATTTATAAACAGGTAGTGTTTCTTTTAGATTTACAGGTAATGAATTCCAGATTTTAGGGCCTTTTATGTGCATTGAGTTTTTGCATAGCGTGAGATGGACACAAGGAACATCAAAGAGTGATCTGTGCCTTGTGTTATGGTCATGTGTTCTGTTGAGGTTGGCAAGGAGATATTTGAGGGGAGGGTTAATATCAGAGTTAAGTGTTCTATGTATGTAATAGGTGCAATAATAAGTATGGATGTTTTGTATGGTGAGTAGGTTGAGTGTTTTGAATATTGGTGGAGTGTGTTGCCTGTAGTGAGAATTTGTTATCATTCTAACTGCAGCCTTTTGTTGGGTAATTAGTGGTCTGAGATGGTTAATTGTTGTTGAGCCCCATGCACAAATTCCATAGGTGAGATAGGGGTAAATAAGAGAGTGATAAAGGGCCAGGAGGGCTGACTGTGGAACATAGTACCGTATCTTCGATAGTATGCCTACAGTCTTGGGCTAGTAACCCCTTCTCCTGTATAAATTACTAAATTTAAAAAGAGAAACTTTTGTTTTTCTTTTTGGGCCACCCTGCTTCGGTGGGATACAGCCGGTTTGTTGAAAGAAGAAGCTTGTCTGAGTGAGCCAAGCTTATGGTGTTGTACTGTGAGATCAACACTAGCTTCAAAGCTGTTATATAATGGGACCGACACAGAAAGGGTTAAGCACATAAAAGATATATAAATTTTTTTCAAAACACCCAGAATTTCATACTTATTCTTCTTTTTGGCAATTCCAGCATCACCAATACATGTATTCCTCTTGGATACATTAGTTAACCCTTAAACTGTCCACACAGATCGACGTTCACATCCGTAGTGCTCCAAAAGTAGATATAGGTTTTTTTTTACATTTTTTTCAAATACAGTGGTCCCTCAATAATCGTCCGGCCTGAAAGTCATCCATTTCGGAAATAGTCCCGTTATTTCGTCTAAACATTGGCTCGCAAATGGTCCATTAACTCGCTAATCGTCCTTCGTCCGGGACGCGTACTCACGCTCTGAACCGCCTGGGCCTGCCTTCCCAGCCAGTGTGCCATTGTTTACCAGTGAGTGACGGTCCCCTCACATGCTCCTACGAAATATTTCATAATATTCCATTGATTTTAGTGCTTGCAAGTGCTAAATAAGCTACCATGGCTCCAAAGAAAGCTTCTAGTGCCAGCCCTTTGGTAAAGAATGTGAGAAACACATATAATTTATGAAAAAGTTTGTAGAAAAATACAAAGGTGGTGGTGGAAGAGTGGAAGCAGTTGTGATAGTGGTTGATGGTGGTAGAAGGTAGTAATGATGGTGATAACAGTTGTAATAGTGGTAGAAGGTCATAGTGATGGTGGTAGAGGGTTCCTTCTTTAGTGATTCAGCGATTCTACCAACTCATCCAATGTTTTGGAGTTATATAGGGCTACAGAAAACACCACCGCCTCAGCTGCTGCTTCACCACCATTATGGATGGCTTACTCTCAGTGGCCTTTATTACACAGCATCACAAGCCAGCACTATCCTAAACAATGCTAAAAGTCTATCAGTACTTAACTACAACATCAGGTCCTTAAGCAAACACTATGATGACCTCCTAGCACTCCTTGAATCACTAAAGACACCCTTCTCCTGCATTATTCTTACTGAGACCTGGCTTAAGCAGGACACAATAGATATCTACCCTCTACCAGGATACACAGCAATCCACAACTGCAGACCATACCAAGTTGGGGGTGGTATTGCAATCTATTACTCTAACCAGTAATCTTGTATTAGCACCACTTGCTTTAGTGATGAATATGGGGAATATATTTTTGCTAATTTTACTGTAAAAAACCTTAAGACACCTATAACAATCGGTGCCATTTACCAGATACCCCACACAAACATCCCAAATTTCAGTGAGAAATTAAAGGCATTAATAACAAACAAACAGACAAATGAATAAGCACCACCTATTCTTAGCTGGAGACTTCAACATTAACCTTGGCCTACTAGATGATCAGCCTGTAACTGATTTCATCAACAATATGAACAACACACTTCTCATACCAACAATAACTAAACCAACCAGGCTCACTGAGACAAGTGCAACCATAATAGACCACATATGGACCAATATACTAGCCCCCCTTAAATCAGGGATAATCACAGATACACTACCTTCCTCTTGACAAACATTAGTAAACCACCACTTGAATACAACAAAGCTTCATTTAGATTCCATGATGAGGCCTCAATAAGGAAGTTCACAGCTGACCTAGAGACTGTTGACTGGCCTACAGAATTCTCCAAGGCCAATGGTATTGATGACTGGACAGACATTTTTCTTAACAAATTACTTAGACTATACAACAAACATTGTCCTATAAAAACGAAACAGATCACAAACAAACAGCTTGGTTGTCCGTGGCTAACCAGCACCATTCTGAAATCCATTGATAAGAAACACCAATATGAAAAGTAATATAGACAGGGCTTAATACACAAAGATATTCTTAAACACTATTCATCAGTTCTCACCAAAGTAATAAAGAAAGCCAAACAACTATACTACTCCAGTAGATTCACTGACACAAGAGGAGATATAAAAAAGACCTGGAAAACACCCTCTCAGATTCTAGGGACCCACAAACTGAAAAAAAAGCAAGAATATTGTACTAACTAAACCTAATGAAACACCACTGCATCCCACTGACACAGCTAACAAGATAAACGACTTCTTCTCAACCATAGGATCTAATCTCGTCAATGAAATCCCATGTACCAATGCCCATGCCGGGGACTACATAGATGGGAATTTCCCAAATTCCTTCTATCTTGCACCAACTGAGCCCATGGAAGTCACCGAGATTATAAAGTCACTTAAAAATAACTCAGGGAATCTATCTCATGTCCCACCATTATTGTACAAGCGAGCGGCCCATGTCCTTTCGCATGCTATTTCATTACTTTTTAACAAGTCACTAGAAACTAGCACCTTCCCGAAACTACTCAAGACGGCAAGGGTTACACCAATACATAAAGGTGGTGACCCTACAGATTTAAACAACTATAGGCCAATATCAAACTTACCATTGCTATCCAAAATCTTTGAGAAACTCGTGCACAGGAGACTATATTCATTTATAACGGCACAAAACATACTCAACCCGTGCCAGTTTGGATTCAGCAAAAATAAAAGCACTAATGATGCAATCATAAAAATGCTAGATCTGCTTTACACAGCATTGGAAAATAAGGAATATCCACTAGGAATTTTTATTGACCTAAGAAAAGCTTTTGACACAGTAGACCATGGCATCCTACTCCACAAACTTGACCATTATGGTATAAGAGGCCATGCGCTTGCATATTTCAAATCTTACCTTACTAATAGGTATCAGTATGTCACCATTAAAGACACGGCATCAACAACACGGCCACTTGATACTGGAGTTCCGCAAGGAAGTGTCCTTGGTCCCCTGCACAGTAGTAAGTGTGGATGTACTGAACTCCCTGATCAGTACATCCACACTTACTACTGTGCAGTCTACATCTACAGGACCTTAAATTCCAATATTAACCTTGACCTAAAATGCTTTCTTGATAGTTGTGACAGAACCCACAGACACAACACCAGACACAAACATCTCTATGACATTCCCCGTGTTCGACTAAACCTTTACAAAAATTCAATGTATGTCAAAGGCCCTAAAATCTGGAACACCCTACCTGAAAATTCTAAAACTGCAGACACATTCATCACCTTCAAAACTACCATCAGAAAACATCTTATCTCCCTGATACACCCTGTCAACTAATTACACGAATACCACCTGGTGGTTAACACTTACACTCACTCACCCATTTGACCATAAACAGAAATATCAATCTCAATCTCAAAATAAAGAATCTTAACTAGTCATAAGTTGGCCTGGGATACTCCAATACTGAAACTATGTATAGTGCCAAAACAAAAGCATTCACATTGCTAAACTCACAAACTAGTATTTAGTCACTTAGCCATAATACCAACTTACCTGATAATTTTGTAATATTTTAAACTTAAGATTTAATATAAGTCTGCCCGAAATGCCTAGCCATGCTAGGTGTTCTAGTGGTACACTCTGTAATTATTATTTTACTCATGTAAACCACACAATAACCAAATTCTGTAAACTCAGCATTGTAATCCTTATAGAGAATAAACTTTGAACTTGAATTTGAATTTGAATATACATCAATGATCTTCCAAACGTATCCCAACACCTGAACCCCATTCTCTTTGCTGACGACATGACTTATGTCATCTCTCACCCTAATCTTGCCACCCTCAACACCATTGTTAACGAGGAGCTGATCAAAATATCGACTTGGATGACAGCCAATAAACTTACGCTTAACACTGACAAAACCTACTACATTATGTTTGGTAGCAGAGGCGGAGTTGCGCAAATTAACATTAAGATCGACAACACTCTAATTGCCAGACATAATGAGGGCAAATTCCTAGGCCTATACCTCGACAACAACCTGAATTTCAGCACCCATATCCAACTAAAAAAGTATCCAAAACGGTTGGGATCCTCTCCAAGATACGATACTACGTGCCGCAAAATGCCCTTCTCGCACTGTACCACTCACTTATTTATCCATACCTCACTTATGCTATTTGTGCCTGGGGATCAACTGCAGCAACACGCCTGAAGCCAATAATAACCCAACAAAAAGCTGCAGTAAGAATAATCACTAAATCCCATCCCTGGTAACACCCCCCCCACTCTTCATAGATCTAAACTTAATCCCTGTTCAGTACATCCACACTTACTACTGGGGCAATCTACATCTACAGGACCTTAAATTCCAATATTAATTTTGACCTAAAATGCTTTTTTGATAGTTGTGACAGAACCCACAGGCATAACACCAAGACAAAAAAACATCTCTTGACATTCCCCGTGTCCGACTAAACCTTTACAAAAATTCAATGTATGTCAAAGGCCCTAAAATCTGGAACACCCTACCTGAAAACTCTAGAACTGCAGACACATTCATCACCTTCAAAACTACCATTAGAAAACATCTTATCTGCCTGATACACCTTGTCAACTAATTACACGAATACCACCTGGTGGTTCACACTTACACTCGCTCATCCATTTGACCATAAAAAGAAATATCAATCTCAATCTTAAAATAATGAATCTTAACTAGTCATAAGTTGGCCTGTAATTCTCCAATACTGAAACTATGTATTGTGCCAAAACAAAAGCATTCACATTGCTAAACTCACAAACTAGTATTTAGTCACTTAGCCATAATACCAACTTACCTCACACTTTGTAATATTTTAAATTTAAGATTTAAACTAAGTTTGCCCAAAATGCCTAGCCATGCTAGGTGTTCTAGTGGTACACTCTGTAATTATTATTTTACTACATGTAAACCACACAATACCCAAATTCTGTAAACTCAGCATTGTAATCCTCATAGAGAATAAACTTTGAATTTGAATTTGAACAACAACACAACACCTCTCGTGACATACATAATGACTTATTTTATTCATTCTAGAGTATATTCCATGTTTCTATGTTATTAATATTGTTTATGATGTCATATTAGTTGAATTGCGATAGATAAATAAGCCATAGAGTTGATATCAGTGTCATATTCTCCAACAATAAACTTGCCATCCCTCCCTCACACAAACAAGTCTTCAATAAGAACATAAGAAAGGAGGAACACTGCAGTAGGCCTGCTGGCCCATACTAGGCCAGTCCTTCACAAATCTAACCCACTAACAGAACAAATGCTACCCAAGCAATAAGCTCAGGTGCAAGTCCAACTCAAATCCAACCCCTCTCACTCATGTATTTATCCAACCTACATTTGAAACTACTCAATGTTTTAGCTTTAATCACCCTACTAGGCAGACCGTTCCACTCATCAACTACCACTATTACCAATGTTCATTTATACATTTTATTAGTGCTTTACATTTTTTTTGGCATTTTTTTCTGCATGTAAATCTATATTTATGCTAGGGAAGTGACCCCTGAAGTGACCTAGAGTCCTTATGGAGGGGATTCCCCTTCCAAACAATAACCTCTCTTCCCTCTCTCCTCCTCCCTGTCTTCCATTCATCAACAACAGCCTTCAATAAAGGTAACTATCACGTTGAATGTTTATTCTTTTGTGCATGTAAATCTATCTTTTAGATAAAAAAAAAAAAATTTTGTTGATACTTCTGGGTGTCTGGAACGAATTAATTGGATTTACATTATTTCTAATGGGGAAAATTGATTCAAAAATCGTCTATTTCGATAATAGTCCCACTTCCAGGAACGGATTAAGGACGATAATTGAGGGACCACTGTATAGCAAAAAAAAAAGTAGATAAAAGGTTTTTTACATGTTTTTAAATGTAAAAAAAAAAAAAAAAATCTACATTTTTTTACATACAGTGGACCCCCGCATAACGATGGCATCACATAGCGATTATTTCGCATACCGCTTACTTTAATCGCAAAATTTTTGCCGCGCATACCGATTAAAAACCCGCTTACCGATTTTCGTCCGAGACGCGTCCAATGTGCGCCCTCAGCCAGCCTCACATGTGCCGCCCGTGCCATTGTTTACCAGCCAGCCTCCGCGGTAACATCCAAGCATACACTGGGAAATATTTCATATTATTACAGTGTTTTCGGTGCTGCTTCTGGAAAATAAGTGCCTTGGCCCCAAGAAAGCTTCTAGTCCCCAACCGAACACCAATAAGGGTAAGAATTCCCATTGAAATGAAAAAAGAGATCATTGATAAGTATGAAAGTGGAGTGCGAATCGCCGACCTAGTCAAGTTGTACAAGAAAACCCCCAATCAACCATCGCAACTATTGTGGGCACCAAAAAGACAATCAAGGAAGCTGTTCTTGCCAAAGGTTTAACTGTGTTTTCGAAACAAAGATCGCAAGTGATGAAGATGTTGAGAGACTCTTATTGGTGGGATAAATGAAAAACAGCTAGCAGGAGATGCGTCTCTCAAGCGATCATTTTGTAAAAGGCTAGGAAGTTGCATGAGGATTTAATTAAAAAAATGCCTGCAACTAGTGATGATGTAGTGAATTTAAGGCCGCAAAGGTTGGTTGAGAGATTTAAGAAGGGCGTAAGTGGCACCCAAATAGTGTGATAAGGCATGGTGAGGCTGCCATTTGGGACCACAAAGCGGCTGAAAAATATGTGCAGGAATTCAAGGAGTACATAGAAACTAAAGGGACTGAAACCTGAACAAGTGTTTAATTGTGATGAAACAGGCCTTTTTCTGGAAGAAAATGCCAAGCAGGACCTAAAATACTCATGGGGGAAAAGGCACTCCCAGGACATAAGCCTATGAAAGACAGGTTTACTCTTCTCATGTGTGCCAATGCTACTGGTGATTGCAAAGTGAAGCCTTTATTAGTGTATCACTCTGAAACTCCCAGAGCGTTCAGGCAAAAGAATGTCCTCAAAGGATAATTTGTGTGTGCTGTGGGGGGCAAACAGTAAGGCAGGGGTCACTGGGGAAATTTTTTTCTATAACTGGTTACACCATGCTTTGCCCCCAATGTGAAAGATTACCTAACTGAAAAGAAATTAGAACTTAAGTGCCTCCTGGTGTTAGACAATGCCCCTGGTCATCCTACAGACGTGGCAGAGCGACTTTAGGGGACATGAGCTTCATTAAGGTGAAGTTTTTGCCTCCTAAAACCACTCCTCTCCTGCAGCCCAAATGGACCACAGGTTATTTCCAACTTCAAGAAACTGTACACAAAGCCTTTTTTGAAAGGTGCTTTGTAATGACCTCAGAAACTCAACTGACCTAAGAGAGTTTTTGGAGAGATCACTTTAATATCCTCAATTGTGTAAACCTTATAGGTAAGGCTTGGGAAAAGTGACTAAGAGGACCTTGAACTCTGCTTGGAAGAAACTGTGGCCAGAATGTGTAGACAAAAGGGTTTTTGAAGGGTTTGAGGCTAACCCTGAGAGGATTATGCCAGTTGAGGAATCCATTGTGGCATTGGGAAAGTCCTTGGGTTGGAGGTTAGTGGGGAGGATGTAGAAGAGTTGGTGGAGGAGGAAAATTTGAAGAACTAACCACTGATGAGCTTAAGATCAACTTCAAGAGCCAGAGCAGACCTGGGGAAATTTGTTTCAGAGGAGGGGAGAGAGAAAATTGAAGAATTGCCTACTACAAAAAATAAGGAAATCTGTGCAAAGGGCTTGAAGGCCAAAACCTTCATGGATGAAAATCACCTCACCACAGCTATTGCAAAGCCGTGTTGGGTCAAAACCTGTACACTGACAATGTTGTGAAATACTTTTAGGGAAGGGGATAAAGGAAAAGAGATGTTACAGGCCACTATGGACAGATATCTTGTGAAAGAATTCCAGTGGACTCTGAAGGGCCCTAGTGGCATTAAAAAGAAGAAGGGAAGTAACCCCAGAAAAAAACTTGCTACCTCAAGTCCTAAGGAAGGGGATTCCCCTTCTAAACAGAAAGAAAGATAATGCCTCCCCTCCTCCAACCCATACAATCATCACCAATCTTCAATAAAAGTAAGTGTCATGTAAGTGTGCATGCCTTTTTCAGTTTGTGTGTATTAAAATTAATATTTCATGTGGTAAAAAAAATTTTTTTTCATACTTTTGGGTGTCTTGCACGGATTAATTTTATTTCCATTATTTCTTATGGGGAAAATTCATTCACATAACGATTATTTCGCATAACAATTACCCCTCTTGCACGGATTAAAATCGTTAACCGGGGGTCCACTGTACTTTCAAATGTTGAAAAAACGTAGATCTACGTTTGGACAGTTTAAGGGTTAATATCCAGAGATGAAATGGTGTGATGAAAAGCTAAAAATCAACAGAATCACGCATAGCTTAATAAGATATAGGACATGTACATGTGGTGAACTAGCTGCCTGGGAGGTTATATACATAAAGAGTGAGATTGCGGGAGGCACAGTCTCATGGCAGTTAATCTGTAGGCTAGCTGCCTTGCAGAGGAGGAAAGATTCCACAGTGTGACATATTTTCTCCTAAATTTATGGTGTGCTATATATCTTCCCCATGTGAACTGTGAAATTTGGCACAAAATTTCAACTGCACCTGATTAGTCTCTATCAAACAAATGTGAACTCTCTACACACACATAAAATGAAAATTCACAAAATATTAATTCACTTGGTAAACATCTAAAAAAAATTATTTATTTACAATAATCTTTGTTTGAATATTTGCAATAATTATAACTGCAGATCAGCATTCTTTAGTAATTAGTCGGTTCCAAAGTGCCAATACAGGAGGGCCCCACTTTACAGCATTTCGTTAATACAGTAGTTTTCAATTATACCTATTCTTTATTTATTTATTCAGACTTATACAATAAATATATTCATCACTAACTATAAGCTAAGGACTAAAATATTTTGTGAATTTTCATGTATATGCATTTTTTAGGCCTAGCTATATTGCTCACTTAATACATGATAACGTAGACATGTTATCTGGCTTTTATATTCATTTAAAAGTGAAAAAAAAAAAATGCTATGATTCACTTGACAGCAGTAGCCTGGAACCTAACTTGCTGTAAAAGTGGGGCCTGCCTGTACTATTAGTGAGGAACATTGTAAGTCAGAGCCCTACTGTATATTACAATGCTCTTAACTTGTTTCCCACAGAGTAACACTGCCTCACAACTAAATCTCAACAGTAGTGTCTTTATCTCACCTCTAAACACACCAACAATAGTGGCATATGAGCCAAAACAAGCCGATGGCCATGAGGAACATTTGCTTTCTCTGTTAGACGACTGCACAAACTCTCAGCCTCTGAAAATACAATATATGCAGATGGTTTAAAAACTTGACAGTAATTTATAAAACAGATTATATAATTCAACAGTAATAGCCCAAGTAGTAATACCATTTGATCAAATGAATGAGATGTTTACACTTATAAATTCTAATTACAGTAATATTATAAGTTTTATAAATTAAGAAGGAAAATTTAACAGGTAAAAAGTATTATATCATAGAAAAAAATAAGGCCCTTATTTGTTAATCCTTCAGCGTATGAAAGGGCTGTGTTTTGAGCAGGTCAATGAAAGGGACACATAGAAAGCTTAAGTTTTTATGTAAGGCATATTACATTTGCATATCAAATTTATGAATGAATTAAAAAATTTAGTATCCACAAGAAATCTAAATCTAGTGATTATAAGGAGGAAACCACATCATCCCGTTACTTTTTCACCAGATCAGCCAATGCTACAAGTGAAATAAAATTTGCCAATAAATTTATTTTCCAATGAAAATAATAATAATTAATATATATATATATATAAATATATTTTTTATAATATATATATATATAAAAAATATATATATATTATATAATATTTTTTTTTTTTTTCAACAAGTCGGCCCGTCTCCCACCGAGGCGGGTGACCCAAAAAAAAGAAAAAAAAATCCCAAAAGAAAAATACTTTCATCATCATTAAACACTTTCACCACACTCGCACATTATCACTGTTTTTGGCAGGGGTGCTCAGAATACAACAGTCTAGAAGCATACACATATAAAGATACACAACATATCCCTCTAAACTGCCAATATCCCAAAAACCCCTCCTTTAAAGTGCAGGCATTGTACTTCCCATTTCCAGGACTTTAAGTCCGACATATGAAAAAAAACCGGTTTCCCTGAAACCCTTCACTAAATATTCCCTGCTCACACTCCAACAGATCGTCAGGTCCCAAGTACCATTCGTCTCCATTCAAATCCTATCCTAACACGCTCACGCACGCTTGCTGGAAGTCCAAGCCCCTTGCCCCCAAAACCTCCTTTACCCCCTCTCCCCCAACCCTTTCAAAGGGCGAACCCTACCCCGCCTGCCTTCCCCTATAGTTTATATGCTTTCCATGTCATTCTACTTTGATCCATTCTCTCTAAATGACCAAACCACCTCAACAACCCCTCTTCCTGGCCCTCTGACAATACTTTTATTAACTCCACACCCTTTTCCTAATTTCCACACTCCGAATTTTCTGCATATATTTACACCACACATTGCCCTTAAACAGACATCTCCACTGCCTCCAACCGTCTCCTCGCTGCTGCATTTACCACCCAAGCTTCACACCCATATAAAGGTGTTGGTACTACTATACATTTCATACATTCCCTTCTTTGCCTCCATAGGTAACGTTTTTTTACTCCACATATACCTCAACGCACCACTCACCTTTTTTCCTCATCAATTCTATGATTAAAACCCCATCCTTCATAAATCCATCCGCCGACACGTCAACTCCCCAAATATCTGAAAACACTCACTTTTTCCATACTCCTCCTCCCAATTTGATATCCAAATTTTTCTTTATCTAAATCAATTGACCCCCCCATCACCTTACTCTTTTCTAAGTTCACTTTCAACTTTCTACCTTTACACACATTCCAAAGTCATCCACTAACCTTTGCAATTTTTCTTTAGAATCTCCATAAGCACAGTATCATCAGCAAAAAGTAACTGGTTTAATTCCCCATTTTGAAAAATTTTATTCCCCATAATTTTAAACCCACCCCTCCCCCAAAACCCTAAAACATTTACTTCCTTTACAACCCCATCTATAAATATATTAAACAACCATGGTGACATTACACATCCCTGTCTAAGACCTACTTTACCCAGGAAGTAGTCTCCCTCTCTTCTAAAACACCCTAACCCGAGCCTCACTACCTCATAAAAACTCTTTACGGGATTTAATAACTTACCACCTATTCCATATACTGCAACATCTGCCACATTGCTCCTCTATCCACTCTATCATATGCCTTTTCCTAAATCCCTAAAATTCAATAAAAACTTCCCTATCTTTATCTAAATACTGTTTCAAAATATATGCTTCAATGTAAACACCTGATCTACACATCCCCTACCCACTCTGAAACCTCCTTGCTCATCCGCAATCCTACAAATTTTGTCTTACCTCTAATTCTTTCAATTATAACCCTACCCTACACTTTTCCTGGTATACTCATAAGCTTATTCCCCCTATAAATTTTTACAGTCTCTTTGTCCCCCTTTCCCTTAATAAAGGGACTATACATGCTCTCTGCCAATCCCTAGGGACCCTTTCCCCCCTTTTATACATTTATAAACAAAAGTACCAACCACTCCAACACTATTTTCACCCCCCTGCTTTTAACATTTCTGTCATGATCCCATCAGTTCCACTGCTTTACCCCCTTTCATTTTACGTAATGCCTCACGTACCTCCCCCACACTTACATTCTGCTCTTCTTCACTCCTAAAAGATGGTATACCTCCCTGACCAGTGCATGAAATTACAGCCTCTGTTTCTTCCTTAACATTTAAAAGTTCCTCAAAATATTCTCACCATCTACCCAATACCTCCATCTCCCCATCTACTAACTCCCCTACTCTGTTTTTAACTGACAAATCCATATTTTCCCTAGGCTTTCTTAACTTGTTTAACTCACTCCAAAATTTTTTCTTTTTTTATTTTTATTATCACACTGGCCGATTCCCACCAAGGCAGGGTGGCCCGAAAAAGAAAAACTTTCACCATCATTCACCCATCACTGTCTTGCCAAAGGGTGCTTTACACTACAGTTTTTAAACTGCAACATTAACACCCCTCCTCAGTAGTGCAGGCACTGTACTTTTTCCCTCTCCAGGACTCAAGTCCGGGCCTGCCGGGTTTTCCCCGAATCCCCTTCATAAATGTTACTTTGCTCACACTCCAACGCACGTCAAGTATTAAAAACCATTTGTCCATTCACTCCTATCAAAACAAAGCTCACGCATTGCCTGCTGGAAGTCCCAAGCCCCTCGCACACAAAACCTCCTTTACCCCCCTCCCTCCAACCCTTCCTAGGCCGACCCCTACCCTGCCTTCTTTCCACTACAGACTGATACACTCTTGAAGTCATTCTGTTTCGCTCCATTCTCTACATGTCCGAACCACCTCAACACCCTTCCTCCCCCCTCTGGGCAACAGTTTTGGTAATCCCGCACCTCCTCCTAACTTCCAAATACGAAATTCTCTGCATTATATTCACACCACACATTGCCCTCAGACACACATCTCCACTGCCTCCAGCCTTTTCCTCGCTGCAACATTCATCACCCACGCTCACACCCATAAAAGAGCGTTGGTAAAACTATACTCTCATACATTCCCTCTTTGCCCCCAAGGACAAAGTTCTTTGTCTCCCACAGACTCCTAAGTGCACCACTCACTCTTTTTCCCTCATCAATTCTAAAGATTCCCCCTCATCTTTCATAGACCCATCCGCTGACACGTCCACTCCCAAAAATCTGAATACGTTCACCTCCTCCATACTCTCTCCCTCCAAATCTGATATTCAATCTTCATCACCTAATCTTTTTTTTATCCCATAACCTTACTCTTTCCTGTATTCACCTTTAAATTTCTTCTTTTGCACACCCTACCAAATTCATCCACCAATCTCTGCAGCTTCTCTTCAAATCTCCCAAGCACAGTGTCATCAGCAAAGAGCAGCTGTGACAACTCCACTTTGTGTGTGTTCTTTATCTTTTAACTCCACGCCTCTTTCCAAAACCCTCGCATTTACTTTCTTACAACCCCATCTATAAATATATTAAACAACCACGGTGACATCACACATCCTTGTCTAAGGCCTACTTTTACTGGGAAAAAAATTTCCCTCTTTCCTACATACTCTAACTTGAGCCTCACTATCCTCGTAAAAACTCTTTACTGCTTTTTAGTAACCTACCTCCTACAACCATACACTTGCAACATCTGCCACATTGCCCCCCTATCCACCCTGTCATAAAGCCTTTTCCAAAACCATAAATGCCACAAAGACCTCTTTAGCCTTAAACTAAATACTGTTCACTTATATGTTTCACCTGTAAACACCTGGTCCACACACCCCCTACCTTTCCCCAAAGCCTCCTTGTTCATCTGCTACCTATTCTCCGTCTTACTCTTAATTCTTTCAATTAATAACTCTACCATACACTTTACCAGGTACACTCAACAGACTTATCCCCCCATAATTTTGCAAATCTCTTTTATCCCCTCTGCCTTTATACAAAGGAACTATGCATGCTCTCTGCCAATCCCTAGTACCTTACCCTCTTCCATACATTTATTAAAAAAATTGCACCAACCACTCCTGCTTTTAACAAATTTTTATCTTAAACCCATCAATCCCCCGGGTGCCTTACCCCCTTTCATTTTACCTACTGCCTCACGAACTTCCCCACACTCCCCAACTGGCCTTCCTCACTCCTACAAGATGTTATTCCTCCTTGCCCTATACACGAAAATCACAGCTTCCCTATCTTCATCAAAAATTTAACAATTCCTCAAAATATTCCCTCCATCTTTCCCCAAAACCTCTAACTCTCCATTTAAAACTCTCCTCTCCTATTTTTTAACTGACAAATCCATTTGTTTTTCTAGGCTTTCTTAACTTTTTTAATCTCACTCCAAAACTTTTTCTTATTTTCAACAAAATTTGTTGATAACATCTCACCCCTCTCTCATTTGCTCTCTTTTTACATTTCTTCAACCCCTCTCTTAACCTCTCTCTTTTTCTCCATATACTCTTCCCTCCTTGCAATCACTTCTACTTTGTAAAAACTTCTCATATGCTAACTTTTTCTCCCTTACTACTCTCTTTTCATCATCATTCCACCAATCGCTCCTTTTCCCTCCTGCACCCACTTTCCTGTAACCCAAACTTCTGCTGAACACTCTAACACTACATTTTTAAACCTACCCCATACCCCCTTCAACCCCATTGCCTATGCTCTCATTAGCCCAACTATCCTCCAATAGCTGTTTATATCTTACCCTAACTGCCTCTTCTTTTAGTTTATAAACCTTCACCTCCTCTTCCTGATGCTTCTATTCCCTTGTATCCCATCTACCTTTTACCTCATGTAGCTACAACTAGAAAGTTTATCTGATATATCTGTGGCCCCTCTATAACATGTACATCCTGAAGTCTACTCAAAAGTCTTTTATCTACCAATAAAATAATTTCCCAAAAAACTACTGTCATTTCGCCCTACATCATATCGTGTATACTTAAATTTATCCTCTTTTTCTTAAAATATGTATTACCTATAACTAAACCCCTTTCTATACAAAGTTCAATCAAAGGGCTCCCATTATCATTTACAAATGGCAACCCCAAACTTACCTACCACACCCTCTCTAAAAGTTTTCTCCTACTTTAGCATTCAGGTCCCCTACCACAATTACTCTCTCACTTGGTTCAAAGGGCCCCTATACATTTCACTTAACATCTCCCAAAATCTCCTCTCTCCTCTGCATTCCTCTCTTTTCCAGGTGCATACACGCTTATTATGACCCACTTCTCGCATCCAACCTTACTTTAATCCACATAATTCTTGAATTTACACATTCATATTCTCTTTTCTCCTTCCATAACTGATCATTTAACATTAAATGCTACCCCTTCCTTTGCTCTAACTCTCTCAGATACTCCAGAATTTTAAACCCATTTATTTCCCCCCCCACTGAACTCTCCTACCCCCTTCAGCTTTGTTTCCCCTTAGAGCCAGGACATCCAATTCTTTTCATTCATAACATCAGCAATCATCTGTTTCTTGTCATCCGCACTACATCCACGCACATTTAAGCATCCCAGTTTTATAAAGTTTTTTCTTCTTCTCTTTTTTAGTAAATGTATACAGGAGAAGGGGTTACTAGCCATTGCTCCCGGCATTTTAGGTCCCCCTCATTACGACACGCATGGCTTACGGAGGAAAGATTCTTTTCCACTTCCCCATGGACAATAGAAGAAATAAAAAAAGAACAAGAGCTATTTAGAAAAAGGAGAAAAACCTAGATGTATGTATATATATATATATATGCATGTGCGTGTCTGTGAAGTGTGACCAAAGTGTAAGTAGGAGAAGCAAGATATCCCTGTTATCTAGCGTGTTTATGAGACAGAAAAAGAAACCAGCAATCCTACCATCATGCAAAACAGTTACAGGTTTTTGTTTCACAGTCATTTGGCAGGACGGTAGTACTTCCCTGGGTGGTTGCTGTCTACCAACCTACTACCTACAAATTTTTTCTTATTTTCTTATTTTCTTATTTTCATTAAAATTTCTTGACAGTGCCTCTCCAACTCTATCATCTGCTCTCCTTTTGCACTCTCTCACCACTCTCTTTACCTTTCTTTAACTCTCCATATACTCTGCTCTTCTTATAACACTTCTGCTTTGTAAAAACCTCTCATAAGCTACCTTTTTCTCTTTTATCACACCCTTTACTTCATCATTCCACCAATCACTCCTCTTTTTCCTCCTGCCCCCCCCTCCTATAACCACAAACTTCTGCCCACATTTTATAATACTGCATTTTTAAAACTATTCCCAACCCTCTTCAACCCCCCCACTACTCATCTTTGCACTAGCCCACCTTCTGCCAATAGTCGCTTATATCTCAAACCCGAACTTCCTCCTCCCTTTGTTTTAACACTTTCACCTCCCTCTTACTTTTTGTTGCCACCTTCCCTTTTTCCCATCTACCTCTTATCCTAACTGTAGCTACAACTAAATAATGATCCGATAATTTTCAGTTGCCCCTATAAACATGTACATCCTGGAGCCTACCCCTCAACCTTTTATCCACCAATACATAATCTAATAAACTACTTTCATTACGTGCTACATCATACCTTGTAATATTTATTTATCCTCTTTTTCATAAAATATGTATTACTTATTTCCAAATTTTCTTTCTACACATAGCTCAAAAAAAAAGGCTCCCCCTTTACATTTACCCCTGCACCCCCCAAATTTACCTATACTCCCTCCATAACATTTTTACCCACTTTAGCATTGAAATCCCCAACCACCATACCTCACACTTGATTCAAAACTCCCCACGCATTCACTCAACATTTCCCAAAATTCTCTCTCTCTCCCCCTACACTTCTCTCTTCTCCAGGTGCATACACCTTATTATAACCCAACTTTTCACATCCAATCTTTATTTTACTCCACATAATCCTTGAATTAATACAAATTTTTTAGTCCCTCTTTTCCTGCCATAAGCTTATCCTTCAACATTATTGCTACTCCTTCTTTAGCTCTAACTCTATTTGAAACCCCTGACCTAATCCCATTTATTCCTCTCCACTGAAAATCCTCCCACCCCCTTCAGCTTGTTTCACTTAAAGCCAGGACATCCACTTCTTTCATTCATAACATCCACAATCATCTCTTTCTTATCACTGCACAACATCCACGAAAATTCAGACTTCCCACTTTGACAATTTTCTTCTTCTTTATATATATATAAAATATATATAATATATATATATTTTATATATATATATATATATTTATATATATTATATATACACAACATATATATATATATATATATATAATATATATATATATTTATATATATATAAATATATTTATATATATTAATATATTTAAAAAAATGCCTTCTCTGGGCAAAAAGAGGTCAAAGATATAAACACAATCAAGACAGCTTAAGCTAGGATTTGTGTTAAGCAATACCTTGGAAAATTACAGTTTTGCACCCCCCCTCCTCCCGCTAAATGACAATTAACTTTATTTGAATTTGCTTGTATGCTGTGTCCTACTTCTCTTGATAATTTTGTATAAATGATACACATTTGATGTATACAATTGACATGGCTTGCAAACCATAATGAATATTCTTATTATATAGAATTAAGTACTGATAACTAAACTAGCTAAGCACAGCTGCCTTGGGCCTGGAACATATCTAATGCATATAATAAGACACTTGCATTGCCCTGTAATTCAGCTGTGGTCTAATGTTTTGACATAATTTCTATCCTAACCTAATACTCCTACCTAGGCTACCAATTTGCCACTTGGAATAATTTCACTTGGCACATGCACATGGCATACATAGTTTATTGACAGCAGTTTTAGGCAAGCAGTAGGATGTTTGGTACTTCTGGTGGCCCCCACTGATAATGGACTTGGCTAGATAAAGTTCTGTGCATAATGCTAAATTTTTTAAGGAATGTGTGTGGGGCTTACTACACTATATGTGGGAGTGAGAGATTAGCTAAATGTACTGATTTATAAAATTGATGAATGGAAGTTCAAGGTACATTAATTAGGCTTCATGGTATGCTCAGTGCCAATCTAATCATACCTACATGCCTAATTTGCTATTATTACTGCTACTTAACCACAAGTCCAACAGTTGCAGTTCAAACCTTATCCTTTATTCTTTTATAGTCATAAGTATAAGCCATAAAAAGTTTGACAAAAGAGAAAAATCTCCCAGCTAAGACAAAAATGTACAAAAGCATTTTCTGGTAATCAAACTGTCAATGGGTGGGATGAGGAGGACTTATTTAGCAACTGTTAGTATGCCTACTGCATTGTGCCTCTGTTCTTGTTAGATGGAAAGATGACCTTTGCATGGAGCAAATCATGCTGCTCACCTGACCTCAATATAACAACTCCAGCACAACATCAGCTCAATTGGAGATTGGTCTTTTGGTTCATTTCAGTCCACACCATCCCATATGAACAACGTGAAAAGAAATATGCAACAGAAACTGGTAAGAACCTACCAGCCAGGCTTAGTGAATACAGGTTGTGCAAGAAAGGTATACAATACTGACAAGATGAAAGTTAAGACACATGTGCAACATCTGGTTATCTTTATTGTAGACGCTTTGCCATCCAGTGAGTTTATTAATACAGATTCTAGGACATAACTAGAAGACAGTAGAACTATATACAAAAGATGAAGTAATCAGTCCCTCAGCCTTGGAGTTGGCGTGCTCTCCACACCAACTCCAAGGCTGAGGGACTGATTACTTCATCTTTTGTATATAGTTCTACTGTCTTCTAATTATGTCCTAGAATCTGTATTGATAAAGCCACTGGATGGTGAAACGTCTACAATAAAGATAACCAGATGTTGCAAATGTGTCTTAACTTTCATATTGTCAGTATTTTATACCTTTCTTGCACAACTTATCAGACACTGCAACATCATGGAATTTTGGTTCAGAGGACATCTACATGACCTTTTTCACGGCTACTACAACTAACCCATCCCTTTGGGTATGACCTACTTCCACTGGGGAATACCGCCTACTAGTGACTATGTCATCGTCTGCTACACGTCCCTATCCGTTGACGCCTACATAAGCACCAGTCTCCCTGCCTGTGCTCCAGAATCTCTATGACCACAGTGCTCTCCACACTGGATGGCAAAACATCTAAAATAAAGATAACCAGATATTGCACATGTGTCTTAACTTTCATTGTGAATACAGGTACATGTGTAGTAGGAATGACCAGAGTAACACTTTTGTTGTTCACAGGAACACTGAAGGCTAACTGATGAATTGAAGAGACACTTAACCATTTTTCACCAAATCTAAATTAAGAAGGTATCTATGCTTAGAAGCCTCTCTTATTTCTGTTTCTAACCCTGTTGAACAGGAAGCATCTCCAGTACCCTTATCCCACATGATCTCTGACCATGTTCCATCATGCCCAAAATACAATACAGCAATCAGATTACCTTACTTCCATAAGGATAAACCTGACCTGGCATCTGCTTAAACCTGACCTGACCTGAATACACACCTCACCTCTTACCTGTGCTTCATGTACCCTGTGCACCATTAAAACGAACAAGGTCTCAGGACCAATACATTGCTTGTTCAAATGTCTGAAGTGTTTGCACACCCCTTTTCCTCATTTTTTTTTATTTTTACATAGAACAACATAATACCAACACCCAGTACAATACTTTCGTTCTCAAAAATTGTTCCGCTGCCACTCAAAAATTAAGGTAAAGTTATACTATACTATACATGAGATATACGGTATATATAAAAAATTAAGGATCTGTGGGCAAAAAGTCAAGTAAACTTATACATGAAGTGGGCTATATACAAGTATATACTATGTATTCATAATATAAATTTCTTTGTATTTTCAACTCACCAGATTCATCTGTACTAGCCCATACTAAAAGATCAATGCAAGCAGCATTAGCCTGAACATTAATTCTATATGGGTTGACGGATGGAATTTTCTTGTTAATTTCATTCTTTTCTCCACTCTCATTCTGCTGCACAGCTAACTCTGTCTGACCAGAGAGGAACAGGCCTTTTACAAAGTCCTGTACATCTCGAGTAAATGGCACAGGTAAGTCTGAAAATGATACAAATTTATTATAAATAAAATTTAAAATAATTTACAAAACTTTTTTTTAGCACACCGGCCATCTCCCACTGAAGTTGGGAAGGCCCCTAAAAAAAAAGGGAAGCACATTCACCATCACTCATTCAACAGCTATCTTACTGGGACAATGCAGATATCACAACTCAAAATTTCCCTCAACACATCGGCCGTCTCCCACTGAGGTAGGGTGACCCAAAAAGGAAAGAAACACTTTCACCATCATTCACACATAATCACTGTCTTAGCAGAAGCACCCAGATACAACAGTGCAGATGTCACTCCAAACAGCCAATATCCCAAACCCCTCCTTTAAAGTGCAGGCATTGTACTTTCCACCTCCAGGACTTAAGTCTGGCTAACTAGTTCCCCTGAATCCCTTCACGAAATATTACAATGCTCACACTCCAACAGTTCATCAGGTCCCAAAACCCATGTCTCCATTCACTCCTATCCAAAATGTTCACACATGCCTGCTGCATGTCCAAGCCCCTTGCACACAAAACCTGTTTTACCCCCCCTCCATCCTTTCCTAAGATGACCCTTACCCCTCCTCCCCTCCACTATAGATTTATACACCCTTCAAGTCAATCTATTTTCCTCCAACCTCTCTAAATGACCAAACCACCTCAACAACCCCTCTTCATCCCTCTGAATAATACTTTCAGGAACTCCACACCTCCTAATTTCCACACTACGAATTCTCTGCATAATATTTACACCACACATTGCCCTTAGACACGATATCTCCACTGCCTCCACCCTCCTTCTTGCTGCAGCATTCACAACCCATTTTTCACAATCATATAAGTGCTGATACCACTACACGCTTGTACATTCCCTTCTTTGCTTCCATGGATAATGTTTTTTGTCTCCACGGATAACCCAATGCACCACTCACCTTTTTTCTTTCATTAATTCTAAGGTTGACCTCGTCCTTCATAAAACCATAAACTGACATGTCTACTCCCAAATATCTGAACACATTCAATTCTTCCAGACTCCCTCCCACCAATGTAATATCCAATTTTTCTTTACCTAACTCGTTTGATACCCTCATCACGTTACTCTTATCTATGTTCACTTTCAGCTTTCTACCTTTACACACCCTCCCAAATTTGTCCACTAACCTGTGCAACTACTCTTTAGAATCTCCCAAAAGCACAGTATCATAAGCAAAAAGTAACTGTGTCAATTCCCATTTTGTATTTGATTTCCCATAATTTAATCCCATCCATCTCCCCAACACCCTAGCATTTACTTCTTTTACAGTTCTACCTATAAATACGTTAACCCTCTGAGGGTCAAGAGGCCCTCTCCCAAACTCGTTCTCAGGGTCAAAAAATTTTCGAAAAAAATTAAATTATTTTTTCTTGCAAAATGATAGAGAATCTTTTTATGATTGTAATGACACCAAAGGTATGAAACTTGATAGAAAGCTTACAGAATTATGCTCCCGCGAAGTTAGAGGTCTCGAAGTGGGGTTTCACCCACTTCGAGCCCTATTTTCGGCCAATTCCAATGTTGCAATTGGCTAAAATCATAGCTATTTCCCTAGAACTCCATTTGTTCTATTGACTGAGTACAAGAATCTGCCCAGTTACCGATTTCAACTACCCAATAAAATAGTCAAAAATTGGCAATTTGGGCAATTTCACACAAATTTCAGAAGATGCCAATTTCAAAATAGAGTGTTTGTGTACACACGATAACTATACTGAAAATCACAGTCAAAATGTCCACTTAATAACTTCATCTTCAGACAACTGAAGGTCAGATAACTGATGGTTCTCTGTATCAAGTGACTGTCAGTGCTACACCATGAGTCGTCCAGTGATACAACATTGGAATTTATTATGTACTTTTGAAAGTTGTGATGCAAATAGTATACTTTTCATAGATTGTATTAAGTTGCTCCATCCAGAGCAACAACCATATTTAAAATGAAAATTTAATGATATAATCTGTTTTTAAAATAAGCACATTTTAAATCCTTACCAATCTACGTATTTTCTGGCATATAAGGCGCAGGACAGACATAAATCAATAATCATATTCAAGTGCTAATGACCCTCATACTTTATGGTAAAACATAACCCAAAATCTTCCCTTTACCCTGACCTTGAGCATATAAGGCACAGGGTGATATTCTAAGACTTGTGGGAAAAAAGCGCACTTTATATACCGGAAAATACGTATTTATAATTTTGTTAAAATCGAAGATCTTTATCAGCATGTAACTCCAACAGTTGCTATATGTGGACGACGCGCTGTCTGCCCGAGATTTTGAAATGCTCAAATTCTTTTTTTTTTTTTTTTTTACCTAAATAAAATCATGCTTGAAACTGAACAGGAATGCCCTCTGCTGTTTTTGGACACACAGTATATATTGCTGGTGGATGTTTTTCAAATTCAGCATCGCCAGAGCCAACAAATGCTTGTTTATGTATACATTATTTTTTGTATTATTCTAAAACGAGAAAATATTCAGGTATCTCATCTTGGTTGTACCTTCAGTTCTGATTATTTTGATTAAGAAATTAAGAAAACTTATAAGATTGCTACTAAATTATAGTTCCCTAAACTGTGCATTGAGGCTGTGTGGATGCTGGTGGCTCAGTTGGTAGTATTGTTAGCTCACACGCTGAGACTCACTGCTGCCTTCCTCCACACAGGTAAAACACTGGTCATGTTTCCTTCTCTTCATTTAACTTGTATTCATCTGGTTTCTCATATAATTCATTCTCCTGCATTTGATATACTTTATTTTGTTCCTATTGTATCTTTTCCTGTTGTAACCATTGCCATTCATTTAAATTATTATTCAGTATGTTTTATTTTTGTTAATAAGCATGACTGATTTTTACTGTGTCTGATGGTTATCCTGTTAAAAGTACAGTGGACCCCCGGTTAACGATATTTTTTCACTCCAGAAGTATGTTCAGGTGCCAGTACTGACCGAATTTATTCCCATAAGGAATATTGTGAAGTAGATTAGTCCATTTCAGACCCCCAAACATACACGTACAAACGCACTTACATAAATACACTTACATAATTGGTCGCATTCGGAGGTAATCATTATGCGGGGGTCCACTGTATTTGGGGTTATCCTAGGTAATTTGTGTTATTCACTTAAAATAAGTATGAACCTGGGTAAGATAAGCGTTGTTTGGATTTTTAACCTCGGAGGGTTAGCCAGCCAGGATAACCCAAGAAAGTCAGAGTGTCATCGAGGACTGTCTAATTTCCATTGTGGTCCTTCAATTTTGTTCCCCAGGATGCCACCCGCTCCAGTCAACTAACACCCAGGTACCTACTTACTGCTAGATAAACAGGGACAACAGGTGTAAGGAAAAATGCCCAATCTGTACATCTATGCCAGGGATTGAACCACGGATGCTCAGTGTATGAGGCAATTGCTCTGCAAACCGAGCCACGGGTAGCATCATGAGAAGAATAAAGGACACCAGTGGAAATAAAATAAGCACTTCACAATGACGCTAATCTTTAGACCTCGCGGTCTAAATTTCTTTGATACTCTTAAGCTTCCAAAAGTTGTACAAATTATAATATATAGAAAATTATTTAACGAAATGGAGCTTCCGATCACTTTAAAATTGTATTGCATCTACGTAATGTTCAGTAATAACATTCTTAAACTATAATTTGCCACCTCTGCTTCCACATCACTTTTAATATAACTAAAGAATAATGACAAAATATATATATATATACATAATATATATATAGATGGGGAGATGGAAGTATTAGGTAGATGGCGAGAATATTTTGAGGAACTTTTAAATGTTAAGGAAGAAAGAGAGGCAGTAATTTCATGCACTGGTCAGGGAGGTATACCATCTTTTAGGAGTGAAGAAGAGCAGAATGTAAGTGTGGGGGAGGTACGTGAGGCATTACGTAGAATGAAAGGGGGTAAAGCAGCTGGAACTGATGGGATCATGACAGAAATGTTAAAAGCAGGGGGGATATAGTGTTGGAGTGGTTGGGACTTTTTTTTAATAAATGTATGAAGAGGGGAAGGACCCAGGGGTTGGCGGAGAGCATGTATAGTCCCTTTATATAAAGGGAAAGGGGACCAAAAGGACTGTAAAAATTATAGAGGAATAAGTTTACTGAGTATACCAGGAAAAGTGAACGGTAGGGGCATAACTGAAAGAATTAGAGGTAAGACAGAATGTAGGATTGCGGATGAGCAAGGAGGTTTCAGAGTCCGTAGGGGATGTGTAGATCAAGTGTTTACAGTGAAGCATATATGTGAACAGTATTTAGATAAAGGTAGGGAGTTTTTATTGCATTTATGGATTTAGAAAAGGCATATGAATAGAGTGGATAGAGGAGCAATGTGGCAGATGTTGCAAGTATATGGAATAGGTGGTAAGTTATTAAATGCTGTAAAGAGCTTTTATGAGGATAGTGAGGCTCAGGTTAGGGTGTGTAGAAGAGAGGGAGACTACCTCCCGTAAAAGTAGGTCTTAGACAGGGATGTGTAATGTCACCATGGTTGCTTAATATATTTATAGATGGGGTTGTAAAGGAAGTAATGCTAGGTGCTCGGGAGAGGAGTGGGATTAAATTTTGGGGAATCAAATTCAAAATGGGAATTGACACAGTTACTTTTTGCTGATGATACTGTGCTTATGGGAATTCTAAAGAAAAATTGCAAAGGTTAGTGGATGAGTTTGGGAATGTGTGTAAAGGTAGAAAGTTGAAAGTGAACATAGAAAAGAGTAAGGTGATGAGGGTATCAAATGATTTAGATAAAGAAAAATTGGATATCAAATTGGGGAGGAGGAGTATGGAGGAAGTGAATGTTTTCAGATACTTGGGAGTTGACGTGTCGGCGGATGGATTTATGAAGGATGAGGTTAATCATAGAATTGATGAGGGAAAAAAGGTGAGTGGTGCGTTGAGGTATATGTGGAGTCAAAAAACGTTATCTATGGAGGCAAAGAAGGGAATGTATGAAAGTATAGTAGTACCAACACTCTTATGTGGGTGTGAAGCTTGGGTGGTAAATGCAGCAGCAAGGAGACAGTTGTAGGCAGTGGAGATGTCCTGTTTAAGGGCAATGTGTGGTGTAAATATTATGCAGAAAATTCAGAGTGTGGAAATTAGGAAAAGGTGTGGAGTTAATAAAGTATTAGTCAGAGGGCAGAAGAGGGGTTGTTGAGGTGGTTTGGTCATTTAGAGAGAATGGATCAAAGTAGAATGACATAGAAGGCATATAAATCTATAGGGGAAGGAAGGTGGGGTAGAAGTCGTCCTCGAAAGGGTTGGAGAGAGGGGGTAAAGGAGGTTTTGTGAGCAAGGGGCTTGGACTTCCAGCAAGCGTGCGTGAGCGTGTTAGATAGGAGTGAATGGAGACGAATGGTACTTGGGACCTGACGATCTGTTGGAGTGTGAGCAGGGTAATATTTAGTGAAGGGATTCAGGGAAACCGGTTATTTTCATATAGTCGGACTTGAGTCCTAGAAATGGGAAGTACAATGCCTGCACTTTAAAGGAGGGGTTTGGGATATTGGCAATTTGGAGGGATATGTTGTGTATCTTTATGTGTGTATGCTTCTAAACTGTTGTATTCTGAGCACCTCTGCAAAAACAGTGATAATGTGCGAGTGTGGTGAAAGTGTTGAATGATGATGAAAGTATGTTCTTTTTGGGGATTTTCTTTCTTTTTTGGGTCACCTTGCCTCGGTGGGAGACGGCCGACTTGTTGAGAGAAAAAAAAAAAAAAATATATATATATACAGTGGACCCCCGGTTAACGATTTTAATCCGTGCAAGAGGGCTCATCGTTATGCGAAATAATCGTTATGCGAATTAATTTTCCCCATAAGAAATAATGGAAATAAAATTAATCCGTGCAAGACGCCCAAAAGTATGAAAAAAAAATTTTTTTACCACATGAAATGTTAATTTTAATACACACAAACTGAAAAAGGCATGCACAATTACATGACACTTACTTTTATTGAAGATCTGGTGATGATTGATGGGATGGGAGGAGGGGAGAGCATTATCTTCTTACTGTTTAGAAGGGGAATCCCCTTCCATTAGGACTTGAGGTAGCAAGTCCTTTTCTGGGGTTACTTCCCTTCTTCTTTTAATGCCACTAGGACCAGCTTCAGAGTCACTGGACCTCTGTCGCACAACAAATCTGTCCATAGAGCTCTGTACCTCCCGTTTCTTCAAGACTTTCCTAAAATGGGCCATAACATTGTCATTGAAATAGTCACAAGCACGGCTTGCAACAGCTGTGTCAGGGTGATTTTCATCTATAAAGGTTTGCAGTTCAAACCACTCTGCACACATTTCCTTAATCTTTGAAGTAGGCACAATGGATTCCACAACTGGCATAGGCTTCTCAGGGTTAGCCCCAAACCCTTCAAAATCTTTCTTAATTTCCATACTAATTCTCACCCTTTTTACCACAGGGTTGGCACTAGAAGCTTTCTTGGGGCCCATGGTCACTTATTTTCCAGAAACACCACCGAAAACACTGTAATAATACGAAATATTCCGAGTGTATGCTTGGATGTTACCGCGGAGGCTGGCTGGTAAACAATGGGACGGCCGGCACATGTGAGGGCACATTGGACGCGTCTCGGACGAAAATCGGTATGCGGGTTTTTTAATCGGTATGCGGGGCAAAAATTTTGCGATAAAAGTAATCGTTATGCGGAAAAATCGCTATGCGATGCCATCGTTATGCGGGGGTCCACTGTATATATATATATACAGTGGACCCCCGCATAACGATCACCTCCGAATGCGACCAATTATGTAAGTGTATTTATGTAAGTGAGTTTGTACGTGTATGTTTGGGGGTCTGAAATGGACTAATCTACTTCACAATATTCCTTATGGGAACAAATTCGGTCAGTACTGGCACCTGAACATACTTCTGGAGTGAAAAAATATCGTTATCCGGGGGTCCACTGTATATATATATATATTATATATATATACAGTGGACCCCCGCATACCGTCGGCATCACATAACGTTTAATCTGCATACCGCTCACTTTTATCACAAAAATTTTGCCTCGCATACTGCTCAAAAACCCGCTCACCGCTGTTCATCCGAGACGCGTCCAATGTGCGCCCTTAGCCAGCCTCACATGTGCCGCCAGTGGCATTGTTTACCAGCCAGCCTCCGCGGTAACATCCAAGCATACAATCGGAACATTTTGTATTATTACAGTGTTTTTGGTGATTTTATCTGGAAAATAAGTGACCATGGGCCCCAAGAAAGCTTCTAGTGCCAACCCTACAGCAATAAGGGTGAGAATTACTATAGAGATGAAGAAAAAGATCATTGATAAGTATGAAAGTGGAGTGCGTGTCTCCGAGCTGGCCAGGTTGTATAATAAACCCCAATCAACCATCGCTACTATTGGTGGTACAGCTGCTGCTGCTGCTGTACCACCGTCAGCTGCTGCTGCTGCTGTAGTACAGTCTGCTGCTGCTGTAGCATCGTCTGCTGCTGCTGTAGCACTGTCAGCTGCTGCTGCTGTTGTACCACCGTCAGCTGCTGCTGCTGCTGTTGTAGTACCGTCTGCTGCTGCTGCTGCTTTAGTACTGTCTGCTGCTGCTGTAGCATCGTCTGCTGCTGCTGTAGCATCGTCTGCTGCTGCTGTAGCACTGTCAGCTGCTGCTGCTGTTGTACCGTCAGCTGCTGTGCTGCTGTTGTAGTACCGTCTGCTGCTGCTGTAGTACCATCTGCTGCTGCTGTAGCATTGTCTGCTGCTGCTGTAGCACTGTCAGCTGCTGCTGCTGCTGCTCCTGTAGCACCATTGTTGGTGTGGCTTATTGAGAATACCAAGAAACAATTAACCCCAGAGGATTTGCCACCCAGGATAACCCAAAAAAGTCAGTGTCATCGAAGACTGTCTAACTTATTTCCATTGGGGTCCTTAATCTTGTCTCCCAGGATGCAACCCACACCAGTCGACTAACACCCAGGTGAACAGGGAAAAATGCCTGGAACTAGTGCTCATATTGGTGAATTTAAAGCCAGCAAAGGTTGGTTTGAGAGATTTAAGAATCGTAGTGGCATACACAGTGTGATAAGGCCTGTTCTGGAAGAAAATGCCAAACAGGACCTACAGTACTCAGGAGGAAAAGGCACTCCCAGGACACAGTGTCTCATCAGTCATTGCTGCATCTTCAATAAAGGTAAGTGTCATTTATTCTTCATTTAGTAGAGTAGTACATGCACAATATATATTGTGCATGTACTACTCTACTATTGTGCATGTATCCTTCTCTTTGTGTGTAGGAAAATGTATATTTCATGTGGTAAAATTTTTTTTTTCATACTTTTGGGTGTCTTGCATGGATTAATTTGATTTCCATTATTTCTTATGGGGAAAATTCATTCGCATACTGATCATTTCGCATAACAATGAGCCCTCTTGCACGGATTAAAATCGCTATGCGGGGGTCCACTGTATATATGTATGTATGTATGTATGTATGTATGTATGTGTATATATATATATATATATACAGTGGACCCCAGCATAACGATGGCATCACATAGCGATTATTCCACATACCGCTTACTTTAATCGCAAAATTTTTGCCGCGCATACCGATTAAAAACCCGCTCACCGATTTTCGTCCGAGACGCGTCCAATGTGCGCCCTCAGCCAGCCTCACATGTGCCGCCCGTGCCATTGTTTACCAGCCAGCCTCCGCGGTAACATCCAAGCATACACTCGGAATATTTCGTATTATTACAGTGTTTTCGGTGCTGTTTCTGGAAAATAAGTGACCATGGGCCCCAAGAAAGCTTCTAGTGCCAACCCTGTGGTAAAAAGGGTGAGAATTAGTATGGAAATTAAGAAAGATTTTGAAGGGTTTGGGGCTAACCCTGAGAAGCCTATGCCAGTTGTGGAATCCATTGTGCCTACTTCAAAAATTAAGGAAATGTGTGCACAGTGGGTTGAACTGCAAACCTTTATGGATGAAAATCACCCTGACACAGCTGTTGCAAGCCGTGCTGGTGACTATTTCAATGACAATGTTGTGGCCCATTTTAGACAAATCGTAAAGGAACGGGAGGTACAGAGCTCTATGGACAGATTTGTTGTGTGACAGAGGTCCAGTGACTCTCAAGCAGGTCCTAGTGGCATTAAAAGAAGAAGGGAAGTAACCCCGGAAAAGGACTTGCTACCTCAAGTCCTAATGGAAGGGGATTCCCCTTCTAAACAATAAGTTCGACACTCTCCCCTCCTCCCATCCCATCAATCATCACCAGATCTTCAATAAAAGTAAGTGTCATGTAAGTGTGCATGCCTTTTTCAGTTTGTGTGTATTAAAATTAACATTTCATGTGGTAAAAAATTTTTTTTTTCATACTTTTGGGTGTCTTGCACGGATTAATTTTATTTCCATTATTTCTTATGGGGAAAATTCATTCACATAACGATTATTTCGCATAACAATTACCCCTCTTGCACGGATTAAAATCGTTAACCGGGGGTCCACTGTATATATATATATATATATATTCTTTCTTCTTTCAACACACCGGCCGTATCCCACCGAGGCGGGGTGGCCCAAAAGGAAAAACGAAAGTTTGTCCTTTTACATTTAGTAATATATACAGGAGAAGAGGTTACTAGCCCCTTGCTCCCGGCATTTTAGTCGCCTCTTACAACACGCATGGCTTACGGAGGAAGAATTCTGTTCCACTTCCCCATGGAGATAAGAGGAAATAAACAAGAATAAGAACTAGAAAGAAAATAGAAGAAAACCCAGAGGGGTGTGTATATATGTGCTTGTACATGTATGTGTAGTGTGACCTAAGTGTAAGTAGAACAAAACTCAGTCATCTATGCTGCCAATCCCAGATGCGGTCTGCTGGTGGGTTTGGATATTGTGATGTGGTTGTGTGGTTGTGGTTGTTGTGGGAGTGTGGGTCGGGTCGGGTGAGGCTGGTTGTAGTTGTGCCAGAGTCAGCTAGCGCGGGTAGTAGCCGTGGCCTGCTGCTTGGTGGTCACATGACTCGTGCCCACCATCCACTATCACCACTCCGCCTGCTGCACCCACTTGACATCATGATTACCCATCGTATACCAAAATCGTCATCTTCACTATCAGGTCGTGGTTGTAGTGCCACGGGATGAGCTCTGGATGTACTCCTTCCTCTTGAAGTGCATATAGCACACTACCAGACAGCAGGCAGACTTCGTATATACTGCAGCTTCACTGGGCAATATTCACCCTCACTGTCAAACTAGTACTGCTTTCAATAACCTTGAAAATCACTATCACTATCACTTACACTGCTCAACATCTGAGTCTTGTCACGTGGCAAATAGTTCCTCTTTCGTCCTGGCTACAGAGTGAACATGAACGAGCCGGCCCAAGCACCATAGGGGGGAAGGTTGTGGGTCATCTGGGTTTTCATCAACTAATTATGTATCCTGGGGGTGAGGACAAGTTTTTTTTGGTCTCACCCACTTCAAAACCAGGGAATTCAATTTCTCACTGAACAATTTCATCGCTTGTTTTGAGCCAAACTTGGAACAAAAGGCCTCCAATCTGCTGAGGGAGTGTGAGGAAATCTTCTTACCGCGAGGCATGGTGAAAATGGACTACCAAGATGGCGTTCCCACAATGCACCGCTGAGTCCCAGATTTTTTTCACAGGGTGCACACCCACCACTGAGACCCATTCTCTCTCATGTAGGCCTACCAGCCCTCTCCCGCTTGATTTGAAGCCGCTAGAATTTATGCGTATAGATACGTCAAACACAGTATCTCCCTTGACGTATATATATGACCGCAACAGTCAAGGGGTTAACCCTTTCAGGGTCCGTCCCGTAGATCTACGGCTTTGCTTTCAGTGTCCAAACCGTAGATCTACGTCATGAGCTCAGCTCACTCTGATAAACTGTGAGTGGTACACTTGGGCCTAGATATGAGAGAATACATCTATGTGGTATGTGTGCACCACATAAAACAAATCCTGCAGCACACTGTGTATAATGAGAGAAAAAAAACTGAAACCAAGATTTTCGATTAAAACAGCAACTTTGCAGTGTTTTTTCGTATGTTTTTTATAGTTGTACGTATTTGCAATTTCTTGGTCTCATTTGATAGAATGGAAGACATATTACAGAAATAGAGATGATTTTGATTGGTTTTAGCACCGGAAATGGCTTGAAACTGAGCTCAAAGTAGCGGAAATGTTAAATTTTTGTCGATGATCAAGAGTAAACAAACGACCTCACACGTCTAATACACGCCAGCTGGTGGATCTAATACACATTCACAAATGTGGTGATGATATTTATACAATTATTACAATATTGCATAACAGTAAATCTTCTATTTTTTGGTGTGAATAAAAATTCATTATGTAAATAAAAAATAAAAATGGGATTTATTTGTAAAGCCTCAAAACGTAACTAATGAACCGAGGAAATGTTAGTTTAGTGCCAGGAATGCCTACATTGTTTATTCTGGATGCTATTTTGAAATGGAATATTTTGAACTTTGTTTAAATGGCCAAATTACCAATTTCCGATCACTTTATTTTGTAGTTGAAACAGTTGACTGGGCGATTTCTTGTGCTTAATCGATAGAATAGAAGTAATACTAGTAAAATAGCTAAGAATTTGGTCGACTGGAATGATGTAATTTGGGCCCCTAAAATGGAAGTCAAAGTCGGCAAAATCGCCGATTCGTAAATATCGCTGACACATCAAAATTCGCAAGAGCATAATTTCGTCAATTTTCCATCAAATTTCGTACTTTTTGTTTTATTACCTTCGCAAAAAGATTCTCTACCATTTCATAAGAAAAAATAACAAATTTTTTTTGGGAAAATTCTTGGACACTGGGGCACCACTTCAGATTTGGGCCTTGGACCCTGAAAGGGTTAATTCAGCTAACGATAAAATCGGTTAAGGACAAGCTCTCTGGAACAGATTAAAATTGTTACCTGAGGGTCCACTGTATATGAAAATAAATTATTTTCTCCCGAACCCTTTGTGACCCCCCCAAGAAACCCCAAACGACCCCCCAGGGGGTCACGACCCCAGGTTAAGAACTGCTGGCTTAGAGTTAGGTACACCTACAGAATTTGTAAGATTAGTAGCATCTCTAGATTTATAAAATATCTCATTTGACAAAATCGAAGAGGAAATTGGCACAGATGCTGTATTATCCTAAGTAGTAAATAATGTTAAATATGGGTGGAGTAGGAACAGTGTACCTTTATCTGACTATAATTCTGTCAAATCAGATCTGACTATTCATGATGTATTACTGTGTAGGAACATAGTGGCAGTGCCTGTAGAATTAAGATGTAAGGTTATTTTTTTTATTAACACATCGGCAGATTCCCACCACGGTAGGGGGGCCTGAAAAAGAAAAACTTTCATCATTCACTCCATCACTGTCTGGCCAGAGGGGTGCTTTATGCTACAGTTATAAAACTGCAACATTAACACCCCTCCTTCAGAGTGCAGACACTGTACTTCCCATCTCCAGGACTCAAGTCCAGCCTGCCGGTTTCCCTGAATCCCTTCATAAATGTTACTTTGCTCACACTCCAACAGCACATCAAGTATGAAAACCATTCGTCTCCATTCACTCCTATCAAATACGCTCACACATGCTTGCTGGAAGTCCAGGCCCCTCACACACAAAACATCCTTTGCCCCCTCCCTCCAACCCTTTTTAGATGTGAGGTATTAGAGCATTTACATATGGGTCATAATGGTATCAGTGCTATGAAAGCAGAAGCAAGGAAGTGGGTCTGGTGGCCAAAGATGGACCAAGATATTGTGGAAGTGACAAAGAATTGTCCGATTTGTTTTAAGAATTTTAAGCCAATTTTATCTCTGTCCTATCTTGGCCCAGCATTGGGAAACCATGGTCTAGGGTGCATATAGACTATGCAGGCTCAGTTGAGGGCAAATATTTTTTGATAATTGTAGATTCCTTCTCAAAATTCTTAGATATGCAAGTAACTAGTTCCATGACATCCATATTTTACTAGTGAGTTACTGAGGAAATCCCTTTGTAATTTTTGGGTTACCAAACATAGTTGTGTCAGATAATGCTGCATACTTTGTATCACAAGAGCTGGAAGCTTTCTTTAGTAAGAATAGTATTGAACATGCTACCCCAGCCCCATGCCATCCATCATCAAATGGTCTGGCAGAGAGGGCTGTAAGAACGTTGAAGGAAGGATTACACAAATTTACAAAAGGATCTCTCAATACCAGATTATGTGGGTTCTCATATAACCATAGAAAACTACTCATTCCTCCTCTAGTAAGACACCAGCAGAAATGATGTTTAATAGGAATTTTAAAGTCCCTGTAGCAGCATCCAAACATCATGTTAGGAAGACAAGTCATTGCCTAACATGCCTGCTGGTGAACTTCAGGGAGAAGCAAAGCAATTTCAAGTTGATGATGCTGAGTATGCCAAAATTTTTGGTAAAGGTGACCCTTGGGTAGAAGGGAAGATTGTGGACGTATTAGGGGTTAAGAATTACAAAGTGTCAATTAGAGGTTTTGGTAATATATGGAAAAAAACATTTTGATCAACTCATGCCAAGGTTTAGGAGTGGAGAGCAAACTGATTACAACAGTACCAGAAGTTATAGGGAGGGGTTGAGAGGAACTGTCCACAATAGTTAATAGTGGTAATAAACTTAAGGATCAGGTTAGCATGCAGGAAGAACCTCCTGGGATGTTTGATGAGGAAAACAGCAGCATGAGAGGAGAGGTTCCACCTCAGGACAGTGCAAACCCCCATCTCTCTGGCATTCAAGAAGAATGGTCAAACCTCCAGATAGGTTGGATTTGCAAGTAGTTTAGATGAGCTCATCTTTATATGGTAACCATTCCACTTACTGTGATGATATAAGGTAATTTAGAAAATGAGGAATGTGAGGTGTTGGGAGCAGTGAGAGAATTAAATACTATGTTTGTTATGTTCATTCTTTTATAGCTGGGTTGTTGTTGTTGAGCCAGGCCATGGAGAGTACACTTGTTATTGTTACTCTGGCATTCATTAACCTACGACTATAACAGTTCTGAAATGCATTCTGAGCAGCCTTTAGATCGAACATATCTTAAAATAGTTTATGGAAGAATTAACAATTTTTTTTCGACGAACCGGTCATATCCCACCAAGGCAGGGTGATCTAAAGAGAAACTAAATTTAAAAAGAAAAACTAAAGTTTTTCTTTTTAAATTTAGTAATTTATACAAGAGAAGGGGTTACTAGCCCCTTGTTCCTCACATTTTAGTCACCTCTTATGATGCACATGGCTTATGGAGGAAGAATTCTTTCCCACTTCCCTATGAAAATAAGAGGAAATAAAGAAGAACAAGAATTATTAGGAAAATAGAAGAAAACCCAGATGGGTGTGTAAATATATATGCATGTACAAGCATGTGTAGGGTGGCCTAAATATAAGTAGAAGTAGAAAGATATACCTGAATTAACATAAATCTTCAAACAAATTTTAAATTTTAGGTTATATGAAAAATAAGAAATTTAGTTAGAGGTAAATGTCCTCTGTAAGTACTAAAATACTATTGTGTTGCAAAGAAACTCTCACATAAGCAGTACTTGAGGCCACACACACAGCTTCACACAAAGTGGGGACTTCAAGGAGCACACACTAAGTGTTTACAGAACCCTCAGATAAATATTACTGGAAACATTTTACTGTACAACAGCTACCTCCTCTAACAAGGACATTTTCTTACAACCAGAAAGTAGACATCTATAGCTTCACACAGAAGGGATGGTATCAGATGATTAACAGTAGTTGCTCAAAAATGTACAACATTAATGGTAAGGCATCAAAACAACAGACTATAATTTTACTGCAACAGGAACTGGGATCATGGACCACACTTTTAACCATGGAGCACTAGTTCCTAGGACCTACTGATGCCAACTCCTGGACAAGTATTCCCATTTGTTACAAAAATAAGGCATGCCTGGCTGGGCTCCAGCTCCTGGGACAACTGAACAGGCACTCCCACTTGCTAGCTTCTTGAACAAATTCCTGATAGACTCCTATTTGTTGCATAAATTTCCTGTCTGCAATTGCATCATTTTCACAACTCTCAACCTTCTTATCACTTCATTCACTTTCATCATATTTTACTTCTTCCTCTCCACTAATTCTAAATGTTCTCAAATTATTACCCTCAGTACCTCTGCCTCATTATCGAGTGTCTCACAACTAAAACTTTTAACAGACAAAAACTATCTACACCCCTGGTTTTCAACTTTTTCTCCATAATTGTTTCTTATTATCAATAACACATGTTCACTGTTCCTCACCCATCTTCATTTGCTTCTTTTTTTTTCTTTCTGTCTTTCCCTTTACCATTGTTCTAACCCCTTTTTTTCATACAAGCCACCTTCCTTGTATCATTTTTAAAACTAACAACATTTCAAACACCAGACATGTGTGAGTGTGTTAGATAGTAGTGAATGGAGACAAATGGTTTTTGGGACCTGACAAGCTGTTGGATTGTGAGTTTACCTGGGGTTTACCTGGAGAGGGTTTCGGGGGTTAACACCCCCGCGGCTTGGTCTGAGACCAGGCCTTACAGTGGATCAGGGTCTGATCAACCAGACTGTTACTACTGGCTGCACACAAGCTGATGTACAAACCAGAGCTCAGTTGGTCACGAACTGACTTTAGGTGCCTGTCTAGGTGCCTGTCCAGTGCCTTCTTAAAGACAGCCAGGGGGCTATTGGTAATCCCCTATGTAGGCTGGGAGCAGTTGAACAGTCCTGGACCCCAGACACTTATGTGTTGTCTCTCAATGTACTCGTTGCACCCCTGCTTTTCATTGGGGAAATGTTGCATCTCCTGCTGAGTTTTTTGCTTTCATAGGGAGTGATTTTTGTGTGCAGGTTTGGTACCAATCCCTCCAGGACCTTCCAAGTGTATATTACCATGTATCTCTCTTGCCTAGGGTAATATTTTGTGAAGGGATTAAGGGAAACCGGTTAGCTGGACTTGAGTCCTGGAGGTGGAAAGCATAATGCCTGCACTTTAAAGGAGGGGTTTCGGATATGGGCTGTTTGGAGTGACATATAAACTGTCATATATGTTCGCCTCTACAAAGACAGTGATTATGAGTGAATGATGGTGAAAGCCTTTCCTTCTTTTTTGGGTCATCTGCCTTGGTGAGAGACGGCCGACATGTACACGCTGAGGTCAGTGGTCACCTGCGGTCATACCTGTCCAAAGCTCTCTGGGAGTTAGCGTGGGGTGTTACCAAGCACCATGGCTTGTTGTAGTGATTTAGAATCTCAGGTTCAGGTGTTGAAGCAGGAGATTCTACTCCTTCACGAGGAAAATAGGAGGCTAAAGCTTTGCCTAGATGAGTCTGGGAGTACGTGTGAGAAGGATTTAGCTGTTAAGGAGGAATTGGTCACCAGCAGTAAGACTGGCAGCCACTTTAAGTGGCAAGTGGTTCACAGTTCAGGAAGAAGGAAGATAAGGAGGGTTAACAGAGAAGATGTGAAGGTAGGAAATCAATTCTCTGTTCTCCAGGACGAGTGCACTTCAATGGTTAGTGAGGTTGAAGGTGCCACTGATTACCCTGCTAATCAAGGTAAGAATGTTTTAATTGTAGGTGATTCTCAGGTAAGATATATGGACTGTGCTTTTTGTAACAGAGATAGAAAGGTCAGACAGAGGGTGTGCCTTCCAGGAGCTAGTGTTGGTGACCTAGTCAGCAGGTTAGATAATATTATGTCAGGTAATGGGAACAAGCCCATTATCTGTCTTAGTGCTGGGGGTAATGACATCGGGAAGGGCAGGAGACAGGAGCTGCTGGATAAGCACAGGTCAACCATAGAAGTAGTCAGGTCTAAGGGAGGGATCCCAGTCATATGTAGCATCTTGCCTAGAAAGGCAGTGGGCAATAAATGGATGTCTAGAGCAACTGGTATAAATTGCTGGCGAGACAAGTACTGCAAAGAACTTGCAATTCCATTCATTGATAACTGGGACATTCTATGGCAAATGTGATATGTATGCAAGGGATGGGGTTCATCTCTCTGGGGCTGGAGTGGTTGCATTAGCGAATTCGATTGAGGGGGAAATTGATGACCTGTCAAGGAATTTAAACTGATAGATTATAGAGGTATGGGTGTTTGTGGGAAACAATCAGGCTGCAGTATTAAGGTTGAAAACAGCAGATATTCCTGGGATACCTCAGGGGTATGTTTAAAAGACAATATTCAAAATAAATTTGCTAGTAAAGGCAAATCAATTGATCAACAAACAAAGAGAGATAGTAGAGGGCAACGAGTGACTAGCTCCCTTAAGGTTTACTATATAAATAGAAGGAGTCTAAGAAATAAGATAGATGAGCTAAGATTACTTGCAAGTGCAGGTAATATAAATATTACTGGTATAACAGAGACCTGATTTAACCTGAAAGATAGAGAAATGCCTTCTGAATGCAACATACAGGGTTATAAACTATTCTACAGGGATAGGGTCAACAGGAAGGGTGGTGGAGTGGCAATGTATGTCAGAGATAATTTAAATTGTTGTTTTAGACATGATGTAAGATTAGAAACATCGAACACAGAATCAGTATGGGTAAAGTTTCTTGAGGGTCGTGACAAATTAATTTTAGGCGTGATTTATAGGCCCCCAAATCTTGATATGGAGTACAGTAAGCTGTTATGGGACGAAATTCATAAGGCATCTAGGTATGAAAATGTTGTGTTAATGGGAGATTTTTAACTTTAGATAAATTGATTGGAACAATATGAAAGGAAATCTTGAGTCTAGTGACTTTCTTGATGCGGTTCAGGATTGCTTTTTAAAACAGTTTGTGACAGAACCAACTAGAGGAAACAATCTGCTTGACTTGGTTTTTGCCAACAAAGAATCACTAATTAACCCTTTGACTGTTTACGTCGTATATATATAACGTCTTATGCGCCACTGTTTCTGATGTATCTATACGCATAAATTCACCGGCTTCAAATCAAGCAGGAGAAAGCTGGTAGGCCCACATGTGAGAGAATGGGTCTCCATGGTCAGTGTGCACCATATAAAAAAAAATCGGGGAGCCAGTGGTGCATTGTGGGAATGTCATTTTAGTCGTCCTTTTTCAGCATGCTTAGCGGTACGAAATATGCGACTCCCCAGCAAATCTGGGACTCTTCTCTTCCCAAGTGATGCTCTAACACAGATGGAAGTGTCAGTGAAGATCAATTTCATGATTTCGAGGAGTTTGAGACCAAAAGCAATGGAGGAGGAGGAGGAGGAAGAGGAGGAGGAGGAGAAGAGGAAGAGGAAGAAGAGGAAGAAGAGGAAGAAGAGGAAGAAGAGGAGGAGAAGAGAGAGGAGGAGGAGGAGGAGGAAGAGGAGAAGAGGAGAAGGAAGAGGAGGAAGAGGAGGAGGAGGAAGAGGAGGAAGAGGAGGAGGAGAGGAGAAGGAGGAGGAAGAGGAGGAGGAAGAAGGAGGAGAAGAGAAGGAGGAAGAAGAGAAGGAGGAGAGGAGGAGGAGGAGAAGAGAAGAGGAAGAAGAGGAAGAGGAAGAAGAGGAAGAGGAAGAGGAAGAAAGGAAGAAGAGGAAGAGGAAGAGGAGGACGAAGAAGAAGAAGAAGAAGAAGAAGAAGAAGAAGAAGAAGAAGAAGAAGAAGAAGAAGAAGAAGAAAAGAAGAAGAAGAAGAAGAAGAAGAAGAAATAATATTGTTCCCTTGAAGCAAGAAAAAAAAGTCCACCCCATGACAGTGACATGATAAGGGGAGATAACATCTGATAAGAGCTAACGTTTGATGAGTATACACGAGGGTGGGGGAGGGTGCAGCTGATAAGAAAAGATTAGATGAGCATCGCCCTCACTTTGTTTTTGCTGGTACACAAACATGTGTGTCTGTCTATTTGTCTGTCTGTCAAGCTCCCTGTCTATCCGTCTAGCTCTCTGTCTCAGAGACAGCCACAAGACTAAGACTGTGTCATCATATTCACTCACATCTTTAAGCAGAGTATAGCACTTTGTCTGGATTTTTTGGGTTATCCTAGGCAATTTACACTATGTATACTTGTATTTATGTGTACCTGTGAGACAGACAGACAGATAGAAAGAGAGAGACAGATTGAAAGAGACAGAATGAGGGAGAAAGATAATTAAATAGAATGGAGGGGAAGCAGCATCCGACCCCATTGTTTTGACAGGCAGTAGGGGGAGTGAGTAATGAGATAATATGTCATTTTGACAGCTGCAAACTCCTGACTCAAAACAATTATAAGCCACACACTCGCACACAAGAAAAGCTTGCTGAATGAAGATAATGGCAGTTATATGAAAGTATCTAGTGACTATATATGTGTATATATATTATAGAAACCAGAAGGAAGGAAGAATGGAAGGCAGGAATGAAGGAAGGACGAGATGAAAGGAAGGAAAAAAGTAAGGAAAGACAAAGGAATGTAGAAGGAAGGTAGGAAGGTAGGTAGGAAAGGAATGCAGGAAGGTAGGAAAGGAATGCAGGAAGGTAGGAAGGAAGGAATGAAGACAAACGGCCATTTAGAGAGAATGGATCAAAGTAGAATGACATGGAAAGCATTTAACCCTTTCAGGGACCGTCCCGTAGATCTACGGCTTCACGTTGAGTGTCCAAACCGTAGATCTATGCCAAAATTCTAGCGCCATCAAATTTAGCGCAAAAGCGCTCATAGGCCTACATGTGAGAGAACGGGTCTGTGTGGTGGGTGTGCGCCATAAACAAAAAATATAGATGCCCGCATAGCATTGTGGGAACGCCAGCTCAGTTACCTTGTTCACCATGCCTCGTCGCAAGTCAGCTCTCACTCCATGGATAATTGGGACTCTCCTCTTCCTATCTGATAGTTCTGACACTGATGGAAGTGGAAATGAAGACAAATTCTTTGGCTTTGATCAGTTAGTGACCGAAAGGAATGACCAGGATATCGATAATAGTGCAGAAAACCCTGACGATCCTCAACCTTCTACCTCTGGTGTGGGCACTTCTCAGTCACGGTCAGTTGTACCTCAACGCAAGAGAAAACTATTATTTTCGCGTGGCCAGGCCTCTGACTTCAGTAATGATGATGATAGTGACGTGGATTGTGATTTTATTGCTCTTGACGATCATTCGAGTAGTGATAGTGAGGAATCTATTCACCATGAAGCGTCAAAATTTTACGCCGCCGCATGCGCTCGGTAGTGTACCCTATGCTGTTCCCAGGGGATGGAGTAAAATCCTGGAGTACATCCCGTGGCCCTACACCGGGTTTAGATAGTGATAGTGAGGATGATGTGGCTACACTTGCCATGGATAGACCACAGGCTCAGCAGATGGTGGTAGTGGTGATGGTAGGGGCACCGCCATGCGTGACTCACCAGCCCAGGCTGGGACCCACGCTGCTGACCCCTCAGTTAAAGGGACAAAGCGGAGCGTCAGTCACCAGCCACCAAAAACCACCCGCACAACCAGCCTATGTTTCCCAGTATCCACCAGCAAACTGTATCTGGGATTGGGCAGCAAAATCCCAATTTTGTTCCCAAGCCCCACCACTTTGATGACCCCAAAAAAGGGAATTCTACCTACTTGTCCCCTGGAACCACGGCCAATGAACTGGAATTCTTTGAATTATTCTTTGACCACCCATTGATGGAAACTATTGTCAGGGAAAGTAATAAGTATTTTGAGTACACCAGGGCAAATACGATCATATCACCACAGTCCAAGATTTACCGGTGGAAGAAAGACTGTTGCAGAAATGTATTTGTTTTTTGCAGAAATAATGCTTATCCCTCATGTCTACATAATTAAAAGCTTACTGGTCCCCAGATCGGCTAATTTCTCCCCCGGTCTTCAGTGAAATCATCAGGGGTGAACAAGTTTATCTTACGTTACGTAGTTGCACTTCTCTGACAAAACCAGGCCTGACAGAAGTGACAGGTTATACAAGATTAGAAATGCTTTTATGTATCTCAAACAAAAAGTTCAGCATATACTTTTATCCATTCAAGAATCTTGTAATTGACGAGTCTTTGATTTTTTTTCAAAGGTAGGCTGTCATTCAAGCATTATATACCGAGCAAGGGGAAAACGCTTTGGATAAAACTGTTTGTACTCTGTGACTGTGACAGTGGCCTGGTGTTGGGAATTGTTGTAAAAACGGGAAGTAAAACATTAAAAAATACCAGGTTTTTGGGGTATCTCAGGTGACTAGGAAAACATAATGGCACCTTTCGGGTAAGGGCATACTTTAATACCGATAACTGGTCCCAAAAGCCCATTACTCAGTGATTTCTTGCGAGTGAACAAGACAGAGTGTTGGCACAGTGCGTTCTAATCGTAAACATACCCCGGGCCCAAAACACAGGTGCTCATGGTGAGGCGGCGGGGGTTTTTACTGCCAATGACATCAGGCTTTACGTGGCTGACAAACGAGATGTCACATTGTTGACAACCATCACCGTAATAAATGCAAGACGGGGCAAAGTTGATCGAGTGCAATAACAATTCAAAATCAGTGACAGTGATTTTTTTAAACCAAAAAGCGCTTGGTTGAAAAATGGACATGAATTTGGGTTTTTGTTGATTGTGTTGTAAAAGTTACAAGGGGTACATAACTTTTTTTCCATCTCAGGCTTTAAATGCTAAATGCATAAAATTCCCAAAAAAAAGACGGGAAACAACCCCCGATGGAATTTTGTTTGTCTTTGTCAGAAACTCATAATGAAGACCGGGAAAGAAAACCTGCTAACAACAAGGTCCTCAAATTCCTCAGGAAAACCCCAAACTTTGGGGAGGGAAGGGATTTTTTCATAATACAGCTTCCTTCAATAGAAGAAATTGCTCAGAAGAAAAGCACGTCTGTGCCAACAAAGCACGGCAACAAACGCAAAGAACCAGTTTATTGCGAGGAAGTAAGGTACCTATGTGCATGGTGCCTTGTTTTAAGGAGTTCCCCAAGTCCCATTTTTAAAAAAAAGTCCAGGATTTTAAAAAAGTAAATATATGATAGAACATATATTATACAAAATTTGCATGTTTATTTAATAAACAACAGTGGAAACAAAAAAATGAAATAACTTTTGGGGTTTTTTGTTTTCAATACGGGGAGTTTATATATTACATTTATAAGTATTTGGTCTCCAGGCCCCCAAAAATTAGTAGGAAAAAAAAAAAAATTGGAAAAGAAAAGAAAAAACTACAAAAACTGCTAAATTAAAATAAAGCGCGCTGGGAATTTTCCCATTGCTGCCACCCATCATTTTTGGGCAAACTTTTTGGCACTGTATTCGGTAAGTATGATCAGAATTTTTTTTTTTCTTATTACCTTCACAAAAATATGCTCTTTAAAATCTGTAAGAAAAAAAAATTTTTTTTTTTCAAATTTCTTGGACACGGAGCAACCTTCAGATTTTCCTTGGGCCCTGAAGGGGGTTTAAAACTGTAGGAAGAAGGTGGGGGGGGGTCGTCCCCGAAAAGGTTGAAAGGGAAAGGGGAAAAAGGGTCTTTTTTGGGTGAGTGGCTTGGACTTCCAGAGGTGTGCATGAAGTGTTGACAGGGGTGAATGGAGACGAAAAAAAGGTATTTTGGGAAACCGACGACTGTTGGAGTGTCAGCAGGGGAATATTTATGAAGGGATTCGGGAAACCTTTTTTTTTATATAGCTGGACTTGAGTCCGGAAATGGGAAGTACAATGCCTGCACTATAAAGGGGGGTTGGGGTATTAGCTTTTTTGGGGGATTTTTGTACCTTTTTTTTAAAAATGCTTCTAAACTGTTTTTTTGAGCACCTTGCAAAAAAAATGATTTTGTGGATGAGGTGAAAGGGGTGAATGATGATGAAAGTATTTTCTTTTTGGGAATTTTCTTTCTTTTTGGGTCACCCTGCCTCGGTGGGAGACGGCAGACTTGTTGAAAAAAAAAAAAAAACTACATAACACAAGTGCCTGCTAATACTTTAAAGAAAACTGCTCAGACGAGGTGTTTTGTCTTTGCACATAAAAAAAAAGGTCCACAAAAATACACACACACTGGTTTTATGTGTGAGGAGTGTAAAACACCATTGTGTATGAAAACATGTTTCAAAGAGTTCCACAAGCTGCTGAACTTCTAGGTATATGTTCGGTGACTGTACATTGGTATATATATTATAGAACAATAGTAATAAAAATTTTTTTGCATTGTTTGTTTTTGTAAACAAGTTTTGTAAACAATACATTGATAATTATATTTGTGTGCTTATTGTGTTGTATACAATGAGTGTATATATGTACATTGCACCTTACTTTGGTCTCAAAGGCCACATAAGTTATGTGAAAAAATAAAATAGTGAAAAAAACAACAAACCTTCAAATACAAGTAAACTAAAGTTTACCGGGTGAGCGGCAGTCGCTGCTGTTGCCATACGCGGCTCATTTTCTGCAAACTTCACTGCCTCTATATCTTGGTAAGTACTGACGGCAATTTTTTTTTTTTTTTGGATTAAAACAATCAGAAAAATAATCTTAACATTTTCATAAGAAAAAATAATTTTTTTTTTTCGAATATTTTGTGACACAGAATGACAGTTTCAGAAAGGGGCCTGCAACAGTCAAAGGGTTAAAAATCTTGAGGTTAATGATGAGCATGGGGAAAGTGATCACAAATCACTTAGTTTCAATATATCACGGAATTACCCAGATAACTGCAATCAAATCTGTCCCAGACTTTCGCTTGGCCAATTTCATGGGACTGAAAAATTACCTGGATGGGCTAAATTGGGATAACCTGACTATGGGTCAGGTAGGTGATCTTGGTTGCCATTATGACATTTTTCAGAGCATAGTTCTAGCTGCCCAGACAACTTGTGTCCTGAGTAGGGAAATTAGATCTAACAAAAATGATCCCAAATGGATGAACAATAGATTAAAACATCTCATTGGTCACCAAAGAGGCATATACAGGCATATCAAAAGAGGGGATGGGCAGTTAACCCCTTGACTGTCGCAACCCCCAATCCTGAGGTGTCTCCTGGTGTCGCAAAATTTAAAAAAAAAAAATTATTTTTTTCTTATGAAATGATAGAGAATGTTTTCCCGATTGTAATGACACCAAAAAACGAAATTTGATGGAAAACTGACGGAATTATGCTCTTGCGAAGTTAGCGACCTCGGCGATATTTACAAATCGGCAATTTCGCCCACTTTGAGCCCTATTTTCGGTTAATTCCGTTGTTCCAGTCAACCAAACTCATAGCCATTTCTTTAGAACTCCATTTTTTCTATCGATTGAGTACAAGAAACTGCCCATTTACCGATTTCAACTACCCAATAATGTGGTCAGAAATTTGCAATTTGGCCAATTTCACGAAAATTAAAAAATATGACAATTTCAAAATAAGGTCCAGAATGAACAATCCAGACATTCCTGGCTCTAAAGTAACATTTTCTTTGTTCATCAGTCATGTCTCCAGGCCCCTCTGATATTACTCTTGCTTTCTATTTTGAATTTTTATTCAAACAAAAAATAGAAGACTTACTATTATGCAGACTACTGCAATACTGTAATAATTGTATAAATAACATCAACCCATTCATGACTGCATATTAGAATGGCTAGTTGGACATTTATTGGACAATGACATCATTTGTTTACTTTTGAACATCGGCAAAAATCAAACATTTCCCCTACTTTGAGCTCCATTTCCAGGTTCTTTTTATAGTAAAATCAATCAAAATCACCTCTATTTCTATAATATGTTTTCCATTCTATCAAATGAGACCAAGAAAACGAGAATACAACCATAAATACTATACGAAAATAGACCACAAAGTCGGCATTTTAATTAAAAAAAATGGTCGGAGTTTTTTTTCCTCATTATGCACTGCGTGCTGTAAGATTTTTTTTATATGGTGCACACTGACCACACAGACCCCTTCTCTCACATGTGGGCCCACCAGCTTTCTCCTGCTTGATTGAAGCCGCTAGAATTTATGAGTATATATACGTCAAACGCGGTACCTCGTAAGACCCCATGTGGCTCCAAGTTCTCCCATTCGATCTCCTTGTGGTTAAAGTCGCCCATGATCAGGAGCTTTGCCCTGCATGCATGAGCTCTTCTGGCCACTGCAGCCAGTGTGTCAACCATCGCTCTATTGCTCATCGTATTAGAGAATGGATATAAATGCACTGGAAAACGTACAGAGGAGGATGACAAAGTTGATCCCATGTATCAGTAATCTTCCCTATGAGAAGAGACTGAGGGCCCTAAATCTGCACTCTCTCAAAAGGCGTAGAATTAGTTGGGATATGATCAAGGTGTATAAATGGAAAACAGGAATAAATAAAGGGGATGTAAATAGCGTGCTGAAATTTTCCGGCCAAGACAGGACTCGCAGCAATGGTGTCAAGTTGGAAAAATTCAAATTCAGGAAGGATATGGGAAAGCACTGGTTTGGTAATAGAGTTGTGGATGAGTGGAACAAACTCCCCAGTACAGTTATAGAGGCTAAAACATTGTGTAGTTTTAAAAATAGGTTAGATATATACACGAGTGGGTGTGGGTGGGTGTGAGTTGGACCTGACTAGTTTGTGCTACTAGGTCTGATGCCGTGCTCCTTCCTTAAGTAGAAGTGACCCGACTATGTGGGTCATTGGGCTAATCCGGGGGGAAGGGGGGACATGGACTTGCTTCACGTGGTCACTGGGCTAATCCGGGGGGAGGGGGGGCATGGACCTGCTTTGCGTGGGTCAGTGGGCCTGCTGCGGTGTTCCTTCTTTCTTGTGTTCTTATGTTCCTATGAGTGGGTGTGAAATGGATCTGACTAGCTACTAGGTCGGACGCAGTGCTAATCCCTTAAGTGACATGTCTGACCTCACTAGGTCAAGGCATTGGCTTAAGCCGGTGGGGAGAATTGGAGCTGCCTCGCACAGACCAGTATACCTGTTGCAGTGTTCCTTATTTCTTATGATCTTATGTTCTTATGAGGGCAAATATTCTGTTAGTGGGATGGATCTGTGAAAGACCTGCCTAGTATGGGCTAACAGGCCTGCTGCAGTGCTCCTCCTTTCTTATGTTCCTATGTTCTTATGTTCTTAAAACAAAAAACTTTTCAAATGCCAATTTTTTTTTCTTTAGCACATTTACCTCATCATTCAGCCCGTCATTTGTTTTTCTTCCTTCACCTACCTGTCCTTACATTTGTTGCATTCTGTGACTGCAATCTTAAAGTCACACCACATCTCTTCAATATCATTCTCCTTCATTTCTCTCACTTTAGTAACCCATCTCCCAACAAATACTCATACATCTCACTAATAGTCCTTTTTCTTTCTTCATCCACTTGTGCATTTTTTTCTTATACAGGTACCATCTGACTTACGACCAAGCTTGGTTCCGACCAATCAGTCAGAAGTCAAAATGGACTTAAGTCGAACCTTACTACTGAATAACAACATCACTCTTTTGTAATGTTTTTATTTTGCTTTATTTTGGTATTTAATTTTTTAGTACTGTATTTTATAACAAAGTTTAAGATAAACACTGTGTACAACACAAACAGTTGTTTATTTCCCAGAAATTTGGCATAAAAAACACGGTCCTAAGTCGAGCGGTCGTATGCTGAGCAGGTCGTAAGTAGGATGGTAGTTGTATTCTGCTTTCCTCTTATTCTTACTCTAAAAATCACTAGTATTTAAAAATGGGAAAGTTTCTAACCTAATTTCTAGAGAGAACTGGAAAGGAAAAGTGACATTTAAAAACTATTCAGAAACACAAAAGATGTTAGTGTATAATGACTGCAAGAAATGAATGTAATGTACATGAATCAAACAAGAAAAAAATGGTCATTATGACAAAGATATTCTTCCACTTTACTCAATCACTGTACAATTATTATTTGCACACACACACACACACACACACACACACACACACACACACACACACACACACACTCATGGAGGAGTCACGCGGTTTGAGCTCGTGTTTTGGTGATAATTTCTGACTGTGCCATAAGGAATAGAGTGTGGGATATAGGCGTGTGCACGCATGAGAGTGCATATAATCACTTAAGCCCCGAAAAAAGGAAATATAAGTGATCACAGAAAAGAAAACAAAGGAAATAGTTGCTGAGTGTTGTAGGGGTCGTTGGAAGGGTGAACGGTTGTGTCAGGCCTAAATAGTGTTGCCATAATAACGCTGTGGGGTATTTTGAAGAATAAGTGCGACTCAAGACCAGGGAGATAAGAGATATGTATAGATGTGTCAGTAAATACAGTGAGTGAGTGAAAAAATTAGAAGAGCTAGAGAATATAGTGCATACAGGAAGTTAGTGGAAAAATTACGAGAAGCATCTAAAGAACCTTTTAAAAATTTTCCTTTTTAAAAACCCTTTTCCCCCATAAACAAAAAAAATTTATTTTTTTTTATATTTGGCAAAAGGGAAATTAAATTGGGTAATTTGGTTCCCCCCATATCAAAAAGAAAAAAAGGGAAATTATACAAAAATTATTTTTTTAAATTTTTTAAAACCCTTGACTTTTTTTGGAAAAAAAAACAAAAAAAACAACACAACACAAAAACATTGGGATTTCCCGGTTTTGGCTAAAAAAACCCCCCCCCCCCCCCCCCCCCCCCCCCCCCCCCCCCCCCCCCCCCCCCCCCCCCCCCCCCCGTTTGTTTGTTTTTTGTTTTCCTTTTACTTCCCTAAAAATTTAATGTATTTCGGGGGGAGTTTTAAAAATTAATTTTTTAAGGAAAAAAGGAAAAAGGTGAAAACAAAAAAGGGAAAACAAAAAAGGTTGGGGTTTGATGGGGGTTTTGGGAAGGGGGGTAAAACGGTTTTGGTAAAGGCCTAAATATTTTCCCATAATATGCTTTATTTTTGAAAAAAACCACCAAACCAATAAAAAAACAAAAAATTTTGGAAGGGAGGTGCGGTTTAAGTTTTTTTTTGGTAAAATTTTTTTAAAAGGCCCTAAAAAATAAGGGGGGATACGGGAAATTTGTAAAAAGCCGAAAAGACTATAAACAAAAAACCCCGGGGAAAAAGGAAAATAATTTTTCCCCAAAAAACCAAGGAAAAAAAGGTAATTTTAGTTTGGGGGAGGCTTTTGGGGGTTAATTTTTACCTTTTGTGGAAAAGTGGGGGATTTTAAAAAAGTAATAAAGAAAGGGGGAATAAGAGATTTATGGATTTAATTAAAATTTTTGGGGTTGGGAAATTTAGGGAAAAAGGGGCCTTTGGGGATTTTTTTTTAAAAAATTTTTTAAAAACTCAAAGAAAAACGGGGCGGGAACCAAGATATCGGGTATTATTCATTATTTGGGGGCTTTGGGGGTAAAAAAAGGGGGGTTTTAAACTGGAGTTAGGGGGGGGTTGAGTTGTAAAAGTTTTTGGGGGTTTTTAAAGGGTTTTGAGGGGGTTATTTCAACCTCTTTTTTTTTTATATTTTTATAAATAATTTTTTTAAATTAAAACTAACCGTTTAATATATTTATTGTTTATTATATTTTCGCTTTTTGATCATAATCGGGGGTTTTTTTGATGGGGGGGGTCAAGGGGGAAGGGGGAAATTACCATTTACCAAAAAACAATTTTAAAAAAACATAGGAAATTAAAAGGGAAAAAGGATGGAATTTAAAGGGGGCTAAAAGTGGGAGGTGGGGAAAGGAAGGGGTTGGGGAATGAAAGGAAGGGCAAAAAAGGGAAAGAGAGCGAGAGGAGGAGAGGAGAGAAAGGAGAGAGGAAGAGAGAGAGATGGAGAGAGAGGGGAGAAAAGGATGGAAAAGAGAGAGAGGATGGAGGAGAGAGAGGGGGAGAGGAGAAGGAAAGGAGGGGAGAGAGAGAGAGCGATGGGAGAAGAGAGCGGGGAGAGAGGAAAAGCAGAGATGGAGAGAGAAAAGGAGAGAGAAAAGGGAGAGAGGAGGTGAGGAGAGAAAAAGGGAGAAAAGGGAGAAGAGAGAGGAGAAAAAGGGAGAGGAAAAGAGAAGAGAGGCAAGGGAGAGAGGGGAAAAGGAGAAAAAAAGGGAGAGAGGGAGAGAGAAAAAGGGAGAGTGGAAAGAGAGAAAAGAAAAAAGGGAGGATGGAGGAGAGAGAGAGAAAAAGGGGGAAATGGAGAGAGGGGGGAAAAAGGGGGAAAGTGGAGAGAGCCAAAAAAAAAGGGAAAAGGGGAAGAGACCCGGAAAAAGGGAGAAAAGGGAGAGAGGGGGGAAAAAAAGGGAGAGAGGAAAAGAGAGAAAAAAAAAAAGGGAGAGATGGAGAGAGAGGGGAAAAGGGGAGGAAAAGGGGAGAGAGAAAAAGGGAGAAAATGGAGAGAAAAGAGAGAGAAAAAAAGGGGAGGTGGGGGGGAAGAGAGAGAAAAAGGGGAGTTTGGAGAGAGAGGGGAGGGGAATGGAGAGAGAGAAAAAGGGAGAGGGGGAAGAGGAATGGAAAGGGAGAGAGGAGAGAGGAAGGGGAGAAAAAAAGGGGAAAGAGGGAGAGAGTTGAAAAAAGGGAGGGGATGGAGAGAGGAGAAAAAAGGATGGAGAGAGAGAGATGGAAGGAGAGAGAGAGGATGGAGAGGGGAGAGAGAGAGAGATGGAGAGAGAGAAAAATGGAGAGAGGGAAAAGAGTGGAGAGAAAAAAGAGATTGGAGAGCGAGAGAAGAAAAACGGAGGGGGAGGGGAGGGGGGAGATGGAGAGGAGAGAGTTTAAGGGGGTTTGGGAGAGGAAAAGAGGAGGAGGAGGGGCTTTTGGGAGAGAGAAAAGAGAGATGGGAGGAGAGAGAGAAGGAGAAAAAGGGAGAGGATGGAGAGAGAGAGGGGGAGAAAAGGGGGGAAGAGTTTGGAGAGGAAAAAAAAGCGGGGGAGGAGGAGAGAAAAAAAAGGGGAGGAGGGGAGAGAGAGAGAGAAAAAAAAGGGGAGAAGGCGGGGAAAAAGGGAGAGGAGAGGGAAAAACGGGAGAAAATGGGAGAGAGAAAGGAAAAAAAAAGGGAAAGGGGATGGGGGAGAAGAGAGAAAAAAGGGAAGTGGGAGAGAAGAGAAAAGGGAAAAAAAAATAAGGGAGGAGAGGAGGAGAGAGAGAAAAAAAGGGAGAGAGGCGGGGAGAGGAAAAGGGGGGATGGAGAGAGGGAGGGAGGATGGAGAGGAAGAGAAGGGGGAGAGAGAGAGAGATGGAGGGGAGAGAGAGAGAGAGGGGAGAAGAGAGAGGGGAAGGAGGAGAGAGAGCGGAGAGGAGAGGGGATGGGAAGAGCAAAAGGGAAAAGGGAGAGAGAAAGGGGAGAGAGAGAGAGAGAGAGATGGGAGAAAAGAAAAGGGGAGAAAAGGAAAAAGGGGAGAGAAGGAGAGGGGAGAAAAGGAAAAAGGGAGAGGGGAGCAGAAAAAAAGGGGGGAGAGTTTGGGGGAAGAGAGAGAAAAAAGGGGAAGATGGGGAAGGAGAGAGAAAAAGGGCGACCCTGGAGAGAGAGAGACAAAAAGGGGGGTGGGAGAGAGAGGGGAAGAAAAAAGGGGAGAGTGGAGGAGGGGGAGAAAAAAAGGGAGGGAGGGGAGAGAGGGGGAGATAAAACGGGGGAAAAACTGTTTTTACCCCCCCGAGCCCCCCCCCACCCCGTTTTCATTCCCCCCTTTCTTTTTTCCCTCTCTCTCTCCCCCCTTTTCTCTCATTCCTCTTCTTTTCCCCCCCTTTTTTCTCTTTTCTCTCCCCCTTTCTCTCATTTCCCCTCTCTCTCCCCCTTTTTCTCCTCATTCTCTTTCTCTCTTCCCCCTTTTCTCTTTCTTTTCCCCTCCCCTCTTCCCCCCTTTCTCTAAATTCTCTCTCTCCTTCCCCCTTTCTCTCTTTTCTCTCTTCCCCCCTTTCTCTCTTTCTCTCTCTTCTCCCCCTTTCTCTCTTTTCCCCTCTCCCCCTTTTTCCCCTTCTCCCCTCTCTCTTCCCCCTTTCTTTCATTTCTCTCTCTCTCCCCCCCCCTTTTTTCTCTCATTCTCTCTCTTCCCCCTTTCTCTCATTCTCTCTCTCCTCTCTTCTCCCCCCCTTTTCTCTCTTCTCTCTCTCTCCCCCTTTTTCTCTTCTTCCCCTTCTCCCCCCCTTTTTCTTTTTTTCCCTCTCTCTCTCTCCCCCTTTCTCTTTTTCTCTCTTCCCCCTTTTCTCTCTTTTCCTCCTCTCTCCCCTCTCTCTCTTCCCCTTTTCTCTCTTTTCTTCTCTCTCTTCTCTCTCCCCTTTTTATTCACCCTTCCCCTCCCCCTTTCTCTCATCCTCTCTCTTCTTTTTTCTCCCCCCCTTTTTTTTTTTTACACAGGGTTTGACAAGGTTTAAGGATCCCTAGCTTTTTTGACGCAAATTTCCCAGGAAAGGTTTTTCCAAACTTTTTTGGGAAAGCTAAAAAAGCTTTTAAACCTACATAGTTTCATTTGAAAGCATTTTTTTTTTGTTTGGGGACAAAAAAGTAGGGAACAGGATGAAGGGTTGGGGCCCATCTGTGGGCCAGCTTTTTTCTTTTGGGATCAAACGGGCTTTATTTGTTGACTTTCATTACCCTGTAGAAGTTTTCCCCAAATCGAGTCATCCTGGGTATGTATAAATCTCGGGATGGAGGATGTTCGGGGAAAAAGGGGTTACCCCAGAGTAATTTGCTGTTTTCGGCCCGTTTGTGGTTTAAAAGCTTGTTTCACGCTGCCCTCAAAGTGGACCCAAAGTGTGGTTTTTTGGAAAATATTGGCCTTGTAAAAAAACGAAAGGCCCCCAAACCCCTTTCCTATGTTAAAGGCTCTGCTGAAATGACAGATCTTTCCAGGATGGGGTCCAGGCTGAGATGAGCGTTTTGCTTGTTCTCTACTCTGTAAAAGCAGTCGCAGTGAGAGGGGGGGCGGGCCCAAACCCAAGGGAAGTGGACCCATACTAAAGGTTTTGGTGAGCGTACTTTTTGCCTCGAAACAGGATCTTGCAACCCTACTGTCAAGCAGATGGAGTTTCGGCGACGTGCTGTAAGCTTCCTGGTGCCTTGTTTGCAAGATTTACAACATGGTTCTTAGGGTTTTGTTTGGAGTAAAATTTCCCCAAAAAGGGAAATTTTCAACTTCTTCCCCAGGTTTCCCCAAACATCGTCCTTTCCCACCTTTACTACTGCCCCCAGCTTTACCATCAGGGTGCCTAGGGGGATCTCATTTGCTTTTTCTCAGGTTGCAAATGTTACTTGAATCTTTTTCCCCCAAAGCTGTTTATAGCTCTCAGCTGGTGATTGGGGTAGCTTAGAGCAGCTGGCATTTCTTCTCTTGGAAAAGTAAAATGCCCAGTGAAACATTTTGGGTCGGGCATAGGGAAATTTTATTCTGGGTGAGATGAAGAAGGTCTTTTAAAATTTGTTTTTCCTTCCCAAGGGGCCCCCAGCCCCACTTTTTTGGGGGAACGCTTGCCCCAATAGGAGCCTTGCTGATTCCGTTCCATTGAGGACTAAAATTAAAAGTCTCCAAATAAAGGTTTAATCACTGAGGAGCCATAGGGTGGGAGCCTGAAATTCCCCCAAGGCTTGAAGTTTTCCCTAAGGGGCCCCTGGTCCCACACCCGGTCGGGAAAGCGCCAGAAAGGGCCCAGTGCTAAAACACAGTGATTTTGGGAAATTCATCCATTTACTGGTGCCACTTAGTGGAGAGGTTTAAAAAACAGATCAGCCCCAGATTTACCTTTTCCCTTAAAACCCAAAAATTGCGATCAAAAAAGGAAAAGTGGGGGTATTTCAAAAAAAATTGTCATTTGTCTTGAGATTTTTTTGTCTAAAGGATTTTACCGTGATTGACAGGAGTGCATTTGGTCTGTATTTGTTGTTTTCTCCCTCTGTTTCTTTTTGTGAACGGGGAACTACATTTGCCTTTTTCCCAGGGAAAGGGGGCCCTTTTTGCACTGTACTAGGCAGTGCGGGAAAGGGGAGGTTAGAGGTGTGTTGTCGTCTGCACCATTTTTCTAACAATCTTGGGCTAAAAAAAACTTTCGGGGCCCACCCCCCTTTTTCCCTGGTCAAGTTTTTTAAAGAAGGAAAATGCACCTCCCCCTTCCTTTTTGGGTTAACCCATGACAGTTTTGGACACAGTTTTGCAGTAGCCAAGGAGGGCCCCCTTGGGGGCTGGATCAGGAACTTCCCTTTTTGGGTAGAAAAGTGTTCGCAAAGAGGTCCGCCTTCTCTTGCTACTGAAAGAGGGGGTTTCCCATCCTGTCGATTTAGAGGGGGAATAAGTTTTTCAGGCAGAATAACCTTTTTGCCCTTTGGGCCCAAGGGACCCCCGGGTTTTGGACCCTACCCACCTGTTTGCTAACTTTCTTTTAGGGGCCCCTCCCTTTTAAAGAAATTGGCCCCTTTTAAAAACCCCCCATTGCCTAAAGGGGCTTGATGTGCAAGTTCCTGTTAAGGGGGTTTAGGTGCCCTCTTTATCCCTTTCCCGCCATGTTTTGACTTAGAAAGTAGCACCCTTCTAAACGAAACCCAAAACCCAAGGTTTATCTGTAGGTTTTTTAAATTTTCCCGGGTTTGGGGGAATGGGGTTTCTTGTTCCCAGATTAAGGATGTTTCCCAGGGGGAAGGCTTTCATTTGGTTTGTCAACATCCCCCTGGAGAAAAAGTTTCCCAAATCGGGGGGTGGCGGGGGCTCAGAAAAAGGGTGGCCTTTTTACCTCCCCCCAAGCCAGGTTGGGGTTTTGTGGACTCCTCCCCTCGTTCTGTTGGGTTTCCTTTAAGTGGGGTTTAAAAACACCCTTTTGTGGTCAGAGGGCCCAAACCTTTACCCGAGGGGTTGACAAGGGGATTCCCTTCTGCCCAGATCACTCACTACTGGGTAAAGGGGGAAAGGGGGCCCCGAGATTGAGTGGGGAAAATTCAAAAAAAGTTTCTCATGTCAACACTGCAAGGGGGTCATAAAAAGTCCTTGTAAAGGTGGTGGGGTTTAGGTCACCCCAAAAATTATAATATGTTGACGTTGTGTTTTTAGCAGAAGGGAGTCAATATTTTCCATTAGGAAGTTGATAGGGTTGATGTTGCCACTGAGGGCTTAAAATTTCAAAATTTTCTAGTACAGAGGGACTAGTGTTTATACAGAGCCTTGAAGAAAAATCATTTCAAAATGTGTAGGGGGGGCAACATTATGTGGGGGATGACACTTTTAGAGAAGCACACAGCAAAAAAACCACCCCCTTGCCCTTGCCTGTTCTTCTCATCCTGAGGTGGAGCCAGCAATTTTTTTGCAAAAAATTTTTTGGAGTTTCCCGTCATCCAAAAAAAGTTTTCAAAAAGCTTCATGTTTTGGAAAGTCGAGTGTTCACAAAGCTTGTGTGAGCTCTTTCCCAAAATTAGTAATGAAACCTCTTAAAGTTGGCCGACAGGATGCTGATAGCTTTGGCCCCCATGATGAAAATGGTTTAGCTTGAGGGGGGTGGGTGTGTAGGGAATGTAAGGGGCCCCTTGCCCCTTTAGGGGGGGTAGGGTTTTGAGGCAGTGCAGGGGTGTAGGTTGTGGGGCTTTTTTCTCATCCTCTCTCTCATCCTTTCCTATTTTTTTTCTCCATCCTCTCTTCATCCTCTCTCTATCCTCCCTCTCTCCTCTCTCCATCCCCCCTTCTCTTCCCTTTTACTTTTTTCTTCCCCTTTCCCCTCTCCCCTCCCTCTCCCTCTTTTCTTCCTTTCTTTTCTCTCTCTTTTTCCCTTGTCCTCCCCCCTCTCTCCCTTTCCCTTTTTCCCTCTCTCAACCCTTTTTCCCCCCTTTTTTCCCTTCTTTTCCCTCCTTCTAGGCTTCCCCTTTTCTCTTCCCTATCTCTCACTCTCTCCCCCTTTTTTTTTTTTTCTCTTTCTCTCTTTCATTAAAAAAAAAAAGGTTTTGGGGCCTTTCAGGAGGGGAATCAGGGAAAGATGAAATGTATGGTTTGGGGGAGGAATGGAAAGGAGGGGAACAGTGGGAAAAAGGGTTTGAGCAAGAATGGGGGGAGAAAATTGGAAGGGTTTCGAAAAAATGGAGAAAGAGCCTTTCCCGTGAAATGGGAAAAAAGGGTTTGGGGAAGGAGACGAAGAATTTTGGGGGCCCCAAGTCGAAAATGCAGTAGCCCGGGTTTTTGGTCCTAGAATTTGAGGGGTAAAAAGGCTGAAGCAAGTTCAGGGGGTTTGTGACAAGAGAAGAAAACCCCCCACTTGATTTAGAGGCCCGAAAAAAAAGGAAGGAGATATGAAAATTTTGCTAAGGGTCATATAGCCCGCAAAGAAGGGCCCGGGAAGGGGGAAGGGAGAGAAAATGGGTGCGATGGAGAGGGAGATAGGTCCCAAAAGCTGAGGCACAACATGCTACCAAAGGCCCCTGGAAAAAACAAGGGAAAAAAATGACCACATACAGACAGGAAAAAGAAATCACAAAAGGGAAAAGGCAATGGGGGGAGGAAAAAGGGCCCAAAATTTATGATTAAACAATTTGGGGTTCGGGGGGAAGGGGGGAGAAGGGAAAGGGGGCCCCCACACTGAAAAATGGCCCGGGAAAAAAGAAAGGGATTTAGAAAAATCATCCGAAAAAAGGGGGGGAAAACATGGATGAGGGTTGTTTAAAATTTTTAGAGAATTTGGGGGGGGACTTGAAGGGGGAGAAACCGACCCATCAAGCTGATTTTCCCCCCCCCCCCCAAGGAAAAAAAAACAGTGCGGGAAAAAGGGGTCCTCCAAGAGAAACCAAGTTGGGAAAAATTCGGAAGAGTACAAAAAAGGGGGTTCCCCGACAGAGGGGCAGAACACAAACGAGAGAAAGCTTGGGGGGGGAGGGAAAAAAGGAAAGGGGGGTAGGAAAGGGGACAAGGATGGAAAACCCGCAGAGGTCAGTCAGAGCAGAAAAAGAGCGCATGGGCCCAAGGGACACAGAAAAAATATCCTCAGAACCCCACAAAAACCATAAAACCCCTCCCAAACACAATAAAAATCCATACCCACGGGGTTCCCCCAACCCCCAAAAATATAGAAACCCCCAGTAAAATTTCCCGGGGCTTTCCCCCCCCCACAGGCCCCCCCAAACCCCCAGGGTTGGAAAAAAGGAAAAATGAAGGTTTTGGTACACAAAAAACTGATGGAATAACAAACAAGTGGGAGGAGTGGGGACAAAAAAGTCCCAAAAAGGCATCACCAGACATCATTGCGATCACAGAAAACCAAACTTAAAGGGAAAGATAACAATGCCATCTTTCCCGCGGGATACCAGATCCCGGGGAAAAAAGAAGGGAAGGGAACAGGGGGGGTGGGAGGGGGGTGGCTTTTTGATCAAACACCAATGGAATTTTGATTTAGCTGGGGGAGAGGAGGGCAGCGGAAAAAGAAAAATGAATTTCTTTGCGGGGGAAAGCTTCACTTTGGTTGGGCCCCAAAGGGGATAATTTCAGGAGGGATAACCCCCCCAGAAAAAGCAGGAGGCCAAGGCAAAAAGGGGTTTTGACGGGGAGTTTTTAGGATGGTTGACCCCACTGGCTTTCAGTGGCCAGAAGGCTCAGCATGCAGGGCCCAAATTTCCCGGTTTATGGGCCCACCCTTTTAAAAAAAAAGGAGATCGAATGGGAAACTTGGGCCCATGGGGGCCCCCAAAATACATGGAGGGCCTTTTGGGTGATGGAGGTGGTTTGGAAAAAATTTATGTACCAACCCCGTAAGGGACACTACAAGAAAAGAGAGGAGATGATGAACCAGCAAGAATGGACTTTGTATTCACCCTTTAGTAGTGCAGATATTGAGGCCCTCACATATGGAAAAAACCCCCCTTTGGGGCCCCGCGATCATGTGGTTTTTTTAAACTTCGAATAAACAGGTTTTGAGCTAAGATTTGGGGGGGGAAGCAGGGAAAAGGGAAGGACAAAAGAAACCAAAAACAAAGGAAAAGGGGGGTACAAAAGGAAAGAGGAAAATTTCCCGGGAAAGAGGTTCAGTGGGGCAGAGAAATGGCAGGGGGAAGCCAAATTAATGAGTGATGGAATTGTAAACAACAATGTGCAAGGAGGTGAGGAAGGTTTGTACCCAAGGGGGAACAGGGGGAAAAATTTAAAAAGCCAAGGGTGAGCCCCTGGTTCCCCCCAAAGATGCAAAAGGGGGCAAAACCCCAAATGTTTCTAGGGAATGGAGAAATATAGAAGGCAAAGGACCCCGGTGAAAAAGGGGAGCAGTGAGAGCCCGAAACGGTTTTATGCAGAGATAAGAAGGGGGGCCCAAAGGGCAATATGAAAAAAGACATAGCAGCAAAAGCCAAATCTGACCCCAAGCTGTTTTTACGCCACATCAGGGGGAAGGGAAAACCCAAACCCTTAAGGACCAGGTAAACAGGCTAAGGAAAAGGGAAAGGGGGGGAGAAAACAAAAAAGAAAAAGGGCCCTTTAAGGGATGTGAGGAACTCAACAAAAAGATTCAAAGAAGTGTTCACAGGGAGGAAAAGAAGGGGCTCCAGAAAAAAACGGAGAGGTGGGGGTACACCCCAAAGGCTGGGGCACAGTTAACACAAACCCAGGAAAAAAGTAAAAGGGTTCTGAGGGGAAACTAAAAATACCTCAAAGGCAATGGGGCCAGATAAAAATCTCTCCATGGGTCCTGAGAGAGGGAGAGGGGGCACTATGTTTTACCCCCCAACAAAATATTTTAATAATCTATCGAAAAAAGGGAGATTGCCTTTAGGCATGGAAAGGGCAGGGAAAAAGTGGTCCCCAATTTTTTAAAAAAGGAGGGAAAAACATGAAGCCAAAAATACGGCCCAAATTTCCCGACATGTTTTAGCATGGGAAAATCATGGAAAAGATTGCAGGAGAAGAATTTTTGGAACATCTAGAAAGGGGAAAGAAACTCAAAAAACCGCAGCCAACATGGTTTCAGAGATGGGGAAAATTTTGTGTCCCCAAAACCCACTGGAGTTCCCTTTTAAAAGGAAAATTTACAAGGTGGACAAAAACAGGATGTTCCAGAATGGGGCACAGCAAAACCGGGGGGGCCCGTTGGGAAGCTAAAGGCACGATGAATCAAAGGGATGTTAGGAAGTATTTCTTTAGCCAGGGTTGTCAGGAAGTTTAAAAGTTTTGGGAAAAAGGGTGTTTTGTGGAGGGCAGGAAACCAAAACTTTGCTTTTAAACAAGGGGACGAAAAAAAGCTCATGGTTTTAGGGAGGTGGAAACCCAGTAGGAACCCGTGGAAAAAAAGGGGGGGCCAAAGGGTTGACTCGGGGCCCCCCCCAACCTCAACTAGGGGGAGTACAAAATAGGGAGTAACACACACACACACCACACACCCCACACACACACCACACAAAACAACCCCACACCAACACACACAAAAACACCACAAAGGGAACAAAACCACAGTAGTGGAGGAAAAGGGAAAAAATACTAGTTTTAAGAAGAGGTATGACAAGCCCCAGGAAAAACAGAGAGGGAGGGGACCTAGTTGCAAAAACAGGGAAGAGGCGGGGCCCAAAAGCCGAGTCTCGAAACCCCTTTCAACCAATTAGGCGAAATAAAACACAAAAACACCACACACACCACAACCACACAACACCCCACACACCCACCCAAATAAAATTTCATCCCTACATACTTTTTAAACCCGAGGGATGATAAAGCTCACGGTTTAGGGAGAGTGACCCGTAGCGACCAGATTAGAGGGGGGGGCCCGGGGGTAGGACTCCCCTGCAAACCCCAACTAGGTGAGTTCACAACACACACAAATACACGTTTCACAACACCACGTACACACACACCACGTACACCAAAACACACACGTACACACCCCACACACACATACACACACACCACCACACACACACAAACAAAAACCCCAAAACAACACACAACCCCACCACACCACACCAACCAGGTCAAAACCCCCTGAAACCCAAAAACTCTAAACCAAAAAACCCCAAAGCCACATCCAAAGCCCCCCCCCCATGCTTTTCAAACTCCACCCCACAGAACCACCCCTGTTCCTTTCAGGTCTCCCCCTTCCCCCAAACCCCCCACCCTCCCAGACCCCAATTTTTAGAAAAAAAGTTGAAGGTGTTTTGGGATTTCAAAGGGAGAAAGGAATAAAAAAAGTATGAGGAAATGGGGACGGGAAAAAATAAAAGGAAAAATCCCCCGCATAATTTGCACCCCACAAAAAAAAAAACTCACCCGAAACAAAAAAACAGATTTTAATCTTTCCTTCCCGGTTTTCAAATCTCAGGAAAGACAGAGGGAGGAAAAGGGGGAGGAGGGTTGCCCCTGGGTCATTTTAAAAACCAAATGGGGGGTTTTTGGGGAAAAAGGAAGGAATGGATGGCACGGGGCAAAAAAAGGGGGCTAAATTAGTAGGAACAATTTCCCGTCTGGGGGGACTTTAAAGGGGATAATTGCAGTTAAAGTTTCAACCCAACCCCAGAAATGCAGGGGGCCAAGGAAGATACGATGAGGAAAGGCAATTTGGGCGACACACTAGCCGAGGTGGCCAGGAGAAGCAAAAATAGGGGGGGCAAAGTTAATTTGTTAAAGGGTGATTTCAATCCAAGGAGATTGGGCTGGGGAAAAAAAACCTGGAGCCCCTGGGGCCCCCCGAAAAATGGAGAGCCCAAAGATTGGTTTTGGTACTGGAAAAAACCCCATTTCATTTAAAAATTTTTAGAGCACTAAGAGAGAGAGGGAGGTGAAAAAAACAAAAACTGGACCTTGTATTACCTTGAGTTAGTTTGACATCAAGGATATCATGTTGAAAGGCCCTGGGGAGCTAGTGATTTATGGGGTTCGGGGCTTCGAAATACTTTGTTGAGCTTCAAGTGGGGGAGGAGCAGGGGAAAGGGTGGGAAAAAAACCAAAAATAAAAAAAGGGGGGGGAAAACTAGGCTTGGGGGAAAATTCTTTCAAAACATTAAATGGGGGAGGGAACTGAAAGGGGAAAAACCCTAAAAGAAAGATGGACTATGTGGGCCCAACCCAAAAAGCAAGGACGGGAGGGGGGGAGAGGTTTTTTTTCCCCAAAGGGGAAACCCGAAATAATGGGAAAAAACAGAATGAGTCCTTGGTTACCCAAAAGGTTTTTAGGGAGGCAAAAAAATTGGTGTAATAGGAAAGGGGGAAAAGGGACGAAGACAGAGAAAAATCAGGGGAAAAAAAAGAGATCAGACGAAGAGCGGAAAAAAGAAAATGCCCCAGAAAAAAGGGAGGGTCAGGGGCCAAAATTTTCGAAAATTACATTTGCATGGAAAATCAAGGGCGACCCCAAAGGGTGTTGTACAGCCCCAAAAGGAGGGGAAAAAAAACAGTCAAGGGCCAGGTAATCAGACTGAGGAAGGGTGATGGGGGGAAATTTACAAAAAAACCCATGGGAGGTATGTTTAGGGGGCTAAAACGAGATTTTTTTAAAAAAGTATTTACAGTGGGGAAACCCAGAAAGGGCTCCCGGAAATCAGGGGCCCGGGGGGTTTCACCACAAGTGCTGGTGAGGTTTCATAATAACCAAGGAGGAGGTTTAAGAAGCGCTATGCGAAAATTGAAACCCCCAAAGGCGGTGGGGCCAGGGGCAAAAATTCTCCGGGGTCCTTAAAGAGGGAGCAAAAGAAATTTTGTGTACCATTAACAAAAATTTCCAAAAATCATTTTTAAATGGGCAACTCCCCGGGGGGATGGAAGGGTGGCAAATGTTTTAAATCCCAAATTTTTTAAAAAAAGGGGGACAGACTGGGCACTAAAAAATACCCGACCCGTGTCACTAAACTTTTATAGTATGCAAGGTCATGGGAGAAGTTTTCAGGAGGAGGGGTGGTGGAGCACCTGGAAGAAACAAGTGTATAATTGACAAACCCGCATGGTTTCAGGAAGGGGAAAAAAACCTGTGGGGCACAAAACCCACTAGAGTTTTATGACAAGGTGACAGAAGTAAGAAAAGAGAGGAGAGGGTGGATCGACTGCATATTTTTGGACTGCAAGAAGGCCTTGGGACACAGTTCCTCACAAGAGGTTACTGCAAAAGCTAGAGGATCAGGAAACACACAACAGGAAAGGCCACTGCAATGGATCAGAGAATACCTGACGGGAGGCAAAACGAGTCATGGTACGTGATGAAGTGTCAGAGTGGGCGCCTGTGACAAGCGGGGTTCCACAGGGGTCAGCCCTAGGACCTGTGCTGTTCTTGGTATTTGTGAATGACTTAACGGAAGGGATTAGACTCAGAAGTGTCCTTGTTTGCGGATGATGTGAAGTTAATGAGAAGAATCAAATGGATGAGGATCAGGCAGGCTACAAAGAGCCCTGGACAGGCTACAAGCCTGGCCCAGCAATGGCCCCTTGTGTTTAACCCTGCAAATGCAAAGTCTGAAGTTTGGGGGAAAAGGGCAAAGAAGACCCAGACAAAATATAGTTTAGATGGCCAAAAGTCTGCAAACCTCACTCAAGGAAAAAGATCTGGGGTGAGTTTTAAAACCGAGCATAAACTCCTGAGGTGCACATCAATCAGATAACTGCTGCAGCATACGGGCGCCTGGCAAGCCTTTGGATAGCATTCCGATACCTCCGTAAGGAATTGTTCAAGACTCGGTACACCATTTACGTTAGGCCCATACTGGAGTATGCAGCACCAGTTTGGAATCCACACCTGGTCAAGCACGTCAAGAAATTAGAGAAAGTGCAAAGGTTTGCAACAAGACTAGTCCCAGAGCTACGGGGATTGTCCTACGAATAAAGGTTGAGGGAAATCGGCCTGACGACACTGGAGGCCAGGAGGGTCAGGGGAGACATGATAACGACATATAAAATACGGCGAGGAATAGACGAGGTGGACAAAGACGGGATGTTCCAGAGATGGGACACAGACACAAGAGGTCACAATTGGAAGTTGAAAAATCAGATGAATCAAAGGGATGTTAGGAAGTATTTTTTTCAGTCATAGAGTAGTCAAGCCGTGGAAATCCCTGAAAGTGAAAGTAGGGAGGAGGAAAAAAATGTTTTAAGGCGAGGTATTTAAAAGCTCATGGAGAGGAGAGAGAGGACCTAGTAGCAATCAGTGAAGAGGCGGGGCCCAGGAGATGACTCGACCCTGCAACCCAAAAAAGGTGAGTACAAAATAGGTGAGTACACACACACGCCCCTGTCCCCCACCCAATACGTATTTCCCAGGTAAGATAAGATAGAAAAGTAAGAAAAGACTCATTCGGTTTTTTAAACCCCAGGGGGTTAGCCACCGGGTTTTCCCAAAAAAGTCAGTGCGTCATCGAGGCTTTTAAACTTTTTTCCCATTGGGGCCCTTATTTTCCCCCGGATGGCCCACACCAGTCGTAAAACCCAGGTACTATTTGCTGCTAGGTGAAGGACAAAGGTTAAAGGGGAAAAGTGTCGAATTTTTCCACCCCCGGGGAATAAATGGGCCCCCGTGTGTGACGGGAGCTTTACCCACAGGCCACCGTGAAGAGAAGAAGTGAAGGTGTGGTACACAAACACAGATGGAATAGCAAAATAAATATGAGGAGGGGGAAATAAAAGAAAAAACGAGAAGCCCCCAGACATCATGCAGTACAAAATGAAACTCACTGAGACAAAACCCACGCAGTCTTCCCCCCGGGATATCAGCCCTGGGAAAGATAAAAGGAGCAGGGGGGGAAGGGAAGTGTTGCCTGCTAAAAAAAAAAACCGATGGAGTTTTGGGAATGGAAGGCATGGACGAGATTGGGGGGGGACTACATGTGGTACAATTCAATCGGGGGAACATAAGGTAGTCATTGCGTGGTGTATCCCCCCATCAAGAAGAGGAGGCCAAGAGGGGGAATAGGGAAAAAGTGATGGTGGCCCAAAATGGTGGGTGGATGAAGAGCTCAATCGTGCAGAGCAAAGTTTTTGGTTATGGGTGATTTCAACCACAGGGAGATCGACTAGGAAAACCCGGGGGCCCCTGGGGGCCCCAAAAAAATGGAAAGCCAAGATGTTAGTGTGGTACGGAAAACCTCTGCTCAAAACCCTCAGGGGGAAATACCCGAGAGATGGGGGAGGATGAACCAGCAAGGGTGGACCGTGTGTTTAACCCCGAGTAGCTCGACATTGATGACATAATACGAGAGGCCCCCAGGAGCTGTGACCCCGTAGTCCCGAGTTTTTATTACATAGAGTTACAAAGGGGGAAGGGTAAAAGGGTTTAAGGGGAAAAGAAACTATAAAAGGGGGGATACACAGGTATGAAAAATTTCCTGCCCGAGGGGCAGTGGGAAGAGAAATGGTAGGAAAATAGTAAAGAAAAGATGGAATATGTAAAAACAAAATCAGGTGGGGAGGAAAGGTTTGTTCCCAAGGGCAAAAAAACAATGGGGGGGACCAAAGCGAAAGTCCCTTTGGGTTTTCCCGAAGGTGCAGGGGGTGGCAAAAACTAAGTGCATTAGAGAATGGAAGAGGTATAGAAGGCAAAGGACCCAGGAAAACAAGGAGATCAGTCGAAGAGCCAGAAACAAATATGTACAGATAAGGAGGGAGGCCCAGCGACAGTACAAAAATGACATAGCATCGAAGTCAAGTCTGACTGCTGTTTAGCCACATTAGGAGAAAGACAACAGTCAAAGACTGTAATCAGGCTGAGGAAAGAAGGTGGGGAACTCACAAGAAACGATCAAGAGGTATGCGAGGAGCTCATCACAAGATTTAAGGAAGTATTCACAGTGGAGACAGGAATAGCCCAACAAGTGCTGGATGATATGCACATAACTGAGGAGGAGGTGAAGAAGCTGCTAAGTGACCTTGATACCTCAAAGGCGATGGGACCGGACATCTCCACGTGGGTCCTCAGGGAGGGAGCAGATATATTGTGTGTGTCATTAGCCACAATCTTCAACACATCCCTTGAAACTGGGCAATTACCTGAGGTATGGAAGACCTCAAATGTAGTTCCCATTTTTTAAAAAGGAGACAGAAAAGAGGCACTAAATTACAGACCAGTGTCACTGACGTGTATAGTATGCAAGTCAAGGAGAAGATTATCAGGAGGAGAGTGGTGAAGCACCTGGAACGGAACAAGATTATAAATGACAACCAGCACGGATTCATGGAAGGCAAATCCTGTGTCACAAACCTTCTTGAGTTTTATGACAAAGTTACAGAAGTAAGACACGAGAGAGAGGGGTGGGTTGATTGCATTTTCTTGGACTGCAAGAAGGCCTTCAACACAGTTCCTCACAAGAGACTAGTGCAGAAACTAGAGGATCAGGTGCATATAACAGGAAGGGCACTGCAATGGATCAGAAAATACCTGACAGGCAGGTAACAATGAGTCATGGTACGGGATGAGGTATCACAGTGGGCACCTGTGACGAGTGGGGTCCCACAGGGGTTGGTCATAGGACCAATGCTATTTTTGGTATATGTGAATGACATGATGGAAGGGATAGCCTCAGAGGTGTCCCTGTTCGCAGATGATGTGAAGTTAATGAGGAGAATTAAATCAGATGAGGATCAGGCAGAACTTCAAAGAGACCTGGACAGGGTGGACACATGGTCCAGCAACTGGCTTCTTGAATTCAACCCTGCCAAATGCAAAGGCATGAAGATCGGAGAAGGGCAAACAAGACCGCAGACAGAGTATAGGTTAGGTGGCCAAAGACTGCAAACCTTGCTCAAGAAGAAAGATCTTGGGGTGACCATAACACTGAGCATGTCTCTGGAGGCACACATCAACCAGGTAACTGCTGCAGCATGTGGGCGCTTGGCAAACCTGAGAATAGCATTCCGATACCTTAGTAAGGAATCACTCAAGACACTGTACACTGTGTACATCAGGCCCATACTGAAGTATGCAGCACCAGTTTGGAACCCACACCTGGTCAAGCACGTCAAGAAATTAGAGAAAGTGCAAAGGTTTGCAACAAGGCTAGTTCCGGAGCTCAGGGGTATGTCCTACGAAGAAAGGCTGAGGGAAATCGGACTGACGACATTGGAGGACAGGAGGGTCAGGGGAGATGTGATAACGACATACAAAATACTGTGTGGAATAGATAAGGTGAACAGAGACAGGTTGTTCCAGAGAGGGGACACAGAAACAAGGGGTCACAATTGGAAGCTGAAGACTCAGACGAGTCATAGGGATGTTAGGAAGTATTTCTTCAGTCACAGAGTCGTCAGGAAGTGGAATAGCCTAGCAAGTGATGTAGTGGAGGCAGGAACCATACATAGCTTTAAGACGAGGTATGACAATGCTCAGGAAGCAGAGAGAGAGAGAGGACCTAGTAGCAATCAGTGAAGAGGCAGGGCCAGGAGCTGAGTCTCGACTCCTGCAACCACAATTAGGTGAGTACACACATACACAGACACACACACACACACACACAATATTCAATACATCTATCGAAACAGGTAGATTGCCTGAGGCATGGAAGACAGCAAATGTGGTCCCAATCTTTAAAAAAGGAGACAGACATGAAGCACTAAACTACAGACCAGTGTCACTGACATGTATAGCATGCAAAATCATGGAAAAGATTGTCAGGAGAAGAATGGTGGAACATCTAGAAAGGAATGATCTCATCACCAGCAGCCAACATGGTTTCAGAGACGGGAAATCCTGTGTCACAAACCTACTGGAGTTCTATGACATGGTGACAGCAGTAAGACAAGAGAGAGAGGGGTGGGTAGATTGTATTTTCTTGTACTGCAAGAAGGCGTTTGACACAGTACCACACAAGAAATTAGTGCAAAAACTGGAGGACCAAGCAGGGATAACAGGGAAGGCACTGCAATGGATCAGGGAATACTTGTCAGGAAGACAGCAGCAAGTAATGGTATGTGGCGAGGTGTCAGAGTGGGCACCTGTGACCAGCGGGGTCCCACAGGGGTCAGTCCTAGGACCAGTGCTGTTTCTGGTATTTGTGAACAACATGACGGAAGGAATAAACTCCGAGGTGTCCCTGTTTGCAGATGACGTGAAGTTGATGAGAAGAGTTCATTCGATCGAAGACCAGGCGGAAATACAAAGGGATCTGGACAGGCTGCAGACCTGGTCCAGCAACTGGCTCCTGGAGTTCAATCTCACCAAGTGCAAAGTCATGAGGATTGGGGAAGGGCAAAGAAGACCGCAGACGGAGTACAGTCTAGGGGGCCAGAGACTACAAACATCACTCAAGGAAAAAGATCTTGGGGTGAGTATAACACCAGGCACATCTCCTGAAGTGCACATCAACCAAATAACTGCTGCAGCATATGGGCGCCTGGCAAACCTCAGAACAGCATTCCGACATCTTAATAAGGAATCGTTCAGGTCCCTGTACACCGTGTACATTAGGCCCATATTGGAGTATGAGGCACCAGTTTGGAACCCACACCTAGCCAAGCATGTAAAGAAACTAGAGAAAGTGCAAAGGTTTGCAACAAGACTAGTCCCAGAGTTAAGAGGTATGTCCTATGAGGAGAGGTTAAGGGAAATCAACCTGACGACACTGGAGGACAGGAGAGAGAGGGGGGACATGATAACGACTTATAAAATACAGAGAGGAATTGACAAGGTGGACAAAGACAGGATGTTCCAGAGACTGGACACAGCAACACGGGGACACAGTTGGAAGCTAAAGACACAGATGAATCAAAGGGATGTTAGGAAGTATTTCTTCAGCCACAGAGTAGTCAGGAAGTGGAATAGTTTGGGAAGCGATGTAGTGGAGGCAGGATCCATACATAGCTTTAAGCAGAGGTACGATAAAGCTCATGGTTCAGGGAGAGTGACCTAGTAGCGACCAGTGAAGAGGCGGGGCCAGGAGCTTGGACTCGACCCCTGCAACCTCAACTAGGTGAGTACAAACACACACACACACACACACACACACACACACACACACAGGAGGATGTTCCAGAGATTGGACACAGTAACAAGGGGACACAGTTGGAAGTTGAAGACACAGATGAATCACAGGGATGTTAGGAAGTATTTCTTCAGCCACAGAATAGTCAGGAAGTGGAATAGTTTGGGAAGCGATGTAGTGGAGGCAGGATCCATACATAGCTTTAAGCAGAGGTATGATAAAGCCCACGGTTCAGGGAGAGTGACCTAGTAGCGATCAGTGAAGAGGCGGGGCCAGGAGCTCGGACTCGACCCCTGCAGCCTCAACTAGGTGAGTACATACACACACACACACACACACACACACACACACACACACACACACACACACACACACACACACACACACACTATATTATAGCTCTCTCCATTCACACATAAACAGTGTTTTACACCTTAATTTATTTTATAAGGGAATCAGAAGTTTCAAGAACAAGTAAAAGACTAATTGATACAAAAATATATGACAAATGCTGTAGTTAAATTTAAGCTTCATATATCACTCAAATTTTCACTGTTCATTCAAAGTCGTGTAGCTAATTCATGGAAACTCCAGCTTACCTATTTACAAAGAAAAAGAGAAAGGGTAGAATTTTTCTCTACAATGGTTCTTTACTATGGTTACAATCATACATCACCACAATGCACTGCACACATTTTCCAAGCCTCTAAATTAAAAATTTGTCTCAAAATATGTGTTCTTACCTTTCTGGTATGCAAGAAGCTCCCTGAGGAGTGTGACCATAACTAAATTTAATGTTTCCCGTACAGTACGATACGGAAACATCTTCACCTGACATGAAGCAAATACTTCAGATGCTACTTCATCCAATACTGTCAGCACTTCCTTACCCAGAAGTTTCTTAGCACTAGCAAGTACAGTCTGGAAAGAAATATTAAAACTCACAAAATAATAAAATAACTGTAAACAAACCCATGATGAGTTGTGAAACTCATTTGCCATGTCTTCAGTGTGGGGCGTTACCTAGCACCATGGCGTGTTGTAGTGTTTTAGAATCTCACATTCAAGTGTTGAAGGAGGCTCTACTTCTTCAGGAGGAAAATAGGAGGCTGAAGCTTCATCTAGATGGGTTTGGGAGTGAGTGTGAGATGGTTGTAGCTGGTAAGGAGGAAAAAGTTACCAGCAGTGATTTGGAGAGTGGCAGCTGCTTTAAGTGGCAAGTGGTTCACAATTCAGGAAGAAGGATGATAAGGAAGGTTAATACAGAAGATGTGAAGGTAGGAAATCGATTCTCTATTCTCCAGGATGAGTGTACAGTGGACCCTCGGTTTTCAAGTTTAATCCGTTCCAGAGCCATCGGCTAAAACTGAAATCGGCCAAAACTGAAACCATTTTCCCCATAAATAATGTAAATAGAATTAATCCATTCCAGACACCCAGAAGTATCAACCAAAAAAAATTTGTTTTTACCTTAAAGATAGTTACATGCACAAAAGAATGAACATTACACATAACACTTACCTTTATTGAAGGCTGTTGTTGCTGAAGGAAGATAGGGAGGAGGGGAGAGGGAAGATAGGCTATTATTTGGAAGGGGAATCCTCCTCCACAAGGACTCTAGGTACAAAGTCCTTATCCGGGGCCACTTCCCTCCTTTGTTTTTTAATGCCACTAGGACCAGCTTGAGAATCACTGGATCCCTGTTGCACAAAATATCTGTCCAGATAGGTCTGTTTCTGGTGTCTCTTTAAGATGGCATTGTCACTGTAAGCCACCAGCCCGGATTGCAACAGCTTTCTCAGGGTATGTTCCTCCACAAATGAATGTACTTTAGTCCATATTGCACAAATCTCCTTAATCTTTGAAGAAGGCACCTTCTTCTATCTCTCTTCCTCCTCCTCTGAAGTAATTTCCTAGCTGTGGTCTCTTGCTGTTGCAGATGAAGCTCTTGCAGCTCATCAGTGGTTAGCTCTTCACTGTAGTCCTCCACCAACTCTTCCACATCCTCTCCACTCACATCCAACCCCCAAGGAATTCCCCAGTGCCACAATTGGCTTGAACAACAGGTGTAGAGTCGACAGGGTCAACCTCAAAGCCTTCAAAATCCCTCTTTTGGACACAATCTGGCCACAATTTTCCCCAAGCAGAGTTCATCATCCAGGAAGTCACTCCCTGCTAAGCCTTATCTATAAGGCCTATGCAGTGGAAGATATTGAAGTAATTCTTCCAGAACTCTCTTAGGGTCAATTCAGAGTCCGAGGTTATGTCAAAGCACCTTTGAAACGCTGTTTTGGTGTACAGTTTTTTGAAGTTTGCAATGATCTGTTGGTCCATGGGCTGGATGAGAGGAGTGGTGTTAGGAGGCAAGAACTTCTGTCAGAAAACTGAATTCCTTAGACAATTGGTCTTCCAAGTCTGGGGGATGAGCAGGAACACTGTCCATTAACAGGAGGCATTGAAGTGGCAATTTATTATCCAGGAGGTATTACTTCACACTCAGGCCAAACCCTTCATTGAACCATTCCAAGAAAATTTCCCTAGTGACCCATGCCCTACTGTCAGCCTTCCACATCACACACAATTTACTTTTGACAACACTGTTTTTCTTGAACACTCGGGATTTTCAGAGTGATACACCAGTAAAGGCTTCACTTTGAAATCCCCACTAGCATTACCACACAACATGAGAGTTAGCCTGTCTTTCATAGACTTGTGTCTTGTGAGTGCCTTTTCCTCTTGCGTAATGTAGGTCCTCTTTGGCATTTTCTTCCAAAACCGGCCTGAACACTTGTTGCAGTTAGAGTTTTTCAGCCTCTACATAACATTTGAATTCCCGCACAAATTTTTCAGCTGCTTGTCTGTCTGAACTGGCACCCTCACCTTGCCTTACAACACTGTGTATGCCACTTCGCTTCTTGAATTTTTCAAACCAGCCTTTGCTGGCCTTAAATTCACCTATATCAGCACTTGTTTCAGGCAGTTTCTTTATGAGATTGTCATGCAACTGCCTTGCCTTTTCACAAATTATAGACTGCACAACACTATCTCCTGTTAACTCTTTCTCTCTGATCTACACCAACAACAATTTCTCCACTTCTTCAATTGTTTGGGATCTTTGTTTGGTTATCGCATTCACTCCTTTCGCAACATCAGCTTCCATGATTTCTTTTCACTTTGCCACAATGGAGCTGATTGCTGATGGTGACTTCATGTACATCTTGCCGAGTTCACCAATGCATATGCCACTATCATATTTTCTTAAGATTTCTTTTCTCAGTTTTATGGTGTTCCTCACTTTCTTTACCAAAGCACTGGCACTAGGAGCTTTCTTTGGGGCCTTGGTCCCTTATTAAGCAGTCACACACAATAAACAAGTGGAAAAAACAATGGATTATTACAAAATATTTTACATGACCTAGTGGGATATGTTCACTCACCGAGAAAAAACGCCACACTGGCTGAGAATAATGTGGGAAGTATACACTTAATAAAATTAACCAACTTGACTTACACAGTTCATTGAACATCGGCAAAAATCGAACATTTCCGCTACTTTGAGCTCAATTTCAAGGTACTTTTCGTCATGAAAGCAATCAAAATCATGTCTATTTCTGTAATATATCTTCCATTATATCAAATGAGTCCAAAAAATAAGAATACAACCATAAAAACCATATGAAAATATACTGCAAAGAGGCGGCTAATGCCTGAGAAGTGAACTCCCTTATTTATCGTCCGTCATTTTTATTTTTGTTGTACATTAAGAAGCATCTTTCCATCATACATTACCCAAGTTTCAATGAGATAGCCCAACAAACAACCGAGAAAAAAAAATATTTACCAAAAATCACATATGGCAAGCCCAAGCCAGGTACTGGAAATAAGTCACTTTGTCTGACTTTTCTGGGTTATCCTAGGTTCTCTATACATACACTGCTATGTATGATAATCTACGTAACTGTATTTGTGTATACCTGAATAAACTTATTTACTTCTAGTCTGTCAACTGAGTACAAGAAACCACCCATTCACTTATTTCAACTACCCAATAAAGTGGTCAGAAATTGGCAATTTGGCCAATTTCACACAAATTTCAACAGATGCCAATTTCAAAATAGGATCCAGAATGAACAATGCACACATTCCTGGCACTAAAATAACATTTTCTCTGTTCATTAGTCATGGCTACAGGCCCCTCTTATATTACTCTTGCTTACCATTTGGAATTTTTATTCACAAAAAAAAAAAAATAAATAAAAAATTTACTGTTATGCAGACTACTGCATTATTGTAATAATTGTATAAATAATATCAAGCCATTCTTGACTCCGTATTGGAATTTGGACTGGCAGGCGGACAGGTATTGGACGGTGACGTCATTTGTTTACTCTTGAGCTTCGCTAAAGAATAGAACGTTTTCGCTACTGTGAGCGCAATTTCAAGGTACTTTTCGTGATGAAAGCAATCAAAATCATATCTATTTCTGTAATATATCTTTCATTCTATCAAATGAGACCGAAAAAATGAGAATATAACCATAACAACCATACAAAAATATACCGCTAAGCGGCCGCTAATGGCTGAGAAGTGAACTCCGCTATTTATGGTCTGATTTCTTTCATTTTTGGTGTACGTGAAGAAGTATCTTTCCATCATACATTGCCCAAGTTTGAATAAGATAACCTAACAAACAAATGAGGAAATAATAATAATATAATAATAATAATAATATCTTTATTTACTACACGTACATGTACAAGGTATACAGGCCTAGCTGACATCAGTAAGTAGGTAAATTTATTCAGGTATACACAAATACACTTACATAGAATTATCATACATAGCAGCATATGTGTAGAGAACCTGGGATAACCCAAAAAAGTCAGACACAGTGACTTATTTCCATTGGGGTCCTTTTACCTTATTATTATAATATAAAGGTTACAATATTTTCTTATTATTCTATAATGATGATAACATCTTATTATCATACTAAAAAGACTATCTACTACACGAGGGTCATTAAGACTATCTACAACACGAGGGTCACTATCTACAATACGAGTGACATACTACTGCATAGAAAGGCACTTGTTATGCTGAGTATTTCAAGAAAATTAGGTCAGTGTCCCAGGATAACACCCACACTAGTCGGCTAACACCCAGGTACCCATTTACTGATAGGAAACATAGACAACAGGTGTAAAGAAACACGCCTAATGTTTCTACCCTGGCTGGGAATCGAATATTTACCAAAAATCATATATGGCTAATCCAAGCCAGGTACTAAAAATAAGCCATGTTGACTTTTTTGGGGTTATCCTAGGTTCTCAACACATATGCTGCTATGTGTGATAATCTATAGAGAGAAAATAACTTTTTTGTTTCATGTTTATGGTGGAGTACGAGTGTATATCACGGTTAGCCCTGTGCTATACTCTGTTTTCTCTAATATAAGCCCCCAAGACAGGGGATAGGAGAATGGTATTTGTTTACCATATCCTCTTCATACCTCCGTCGAACTGCTCAGTGTTATCCCAAATATTATTCATTCTGGAGTATTTAACATGTTTTATGTTATTTATATTGTTTCTTATGTCATATTAGATCAATTGTGATAGGCAAATAAGCTGTAGTGTTGATATTAGCATAATAATAAAGCATATTCTCCGGCTTCATGAGACTGAGCTCATGGCAACCGACAGTGGCCTCAAAGTCACCTTATCTTTAATGGATAATGTACTGTGTAGGTGCTTTACATAATGAGAAGCATTTCTTTTATTCATTGGAACCATGGCTAGGGCTAAAAGTAAGCAGATTAAAACAATAAATGGAGAAAAAGAAATTGGAATGACTTATGCAGCAAGTAGCGCCACCAAACAGTACCAGCAGGTTGGTGTGGCGACCCTGGAAATTTGAAATTATGCTAGCCAAAATTAGTGCCGAATAACTGAAGGAACCGAATAACTGTTTGTCGGATTTGTGATGGCGGACCTGTATCTGTCTTAGTGCTGGCGGAAATGACATTGGGAAGGGCAGGAGAAGGAGCTGCTGGATAAGTACAGGTCAGCCATAGATGTGGTACCTGACTTATGAGTTTAATTCGTTCCATGACCAAATACATAACTTAATTTGCTTGTATATCAACTCAATTTTCCTAGTTGAAATTAAATGAAACTCCATTAATCCATTCCAGCCCCCCAAAAACCACCTTTTTTGCCAGGTCCCAGCAATGTTTTAGAAATGCTGGAGTATAAATGTACAGTGGTACCTCGAGTTACGAACTTAATTCTTTCTAGAAGGCTGTTCAAGTGCCGATACCCAACGAATTTGTTCCCATAAGGAACAATGTAAATTAGATTAGTCCGTTCCAGGCCCCCAAAAATACATTTACAAAAATGTTTACATAATTGTTCGAGTTGGGAGATGTTTGAAACTCAAGGTACCACTGTATATGAAACTCCTTGAAGCACAGTGTAAGACGAGTGTCACTCCACTGGCAGTGGAGTGACATTTGATGATTGTGCACTGCCTTGGATTTATTTTTCACTGTTACAAATAAACATGTCTATCTGTTTGTTTCCATCTATCTGTTTCTATCAGTTTGTCTGTCTGTCTAGCTTTGTCTATGTTTATCTCTGTCTCTGCTTATCTATCTTTCTGTCTGCCTGTGTTTCTTTCTTCTTGTCTCTCTACTTGCCTCTCTGCCTTAGAGAGAGAGCTGCTCATGAACCAACAGGTATTACACACGATGCAGAGTCATCATGTTTGATTCCTGAACAAGTGAAAATGTGTATTACCTGCCAGTCATGCTTATTATGCCTTATATCTACAAGCAAAACATAGCGCTTTGTCTGGATTTTTTGGATTATCCTAGATAATTTACACTATGTATAACTGTACGTATTTATGTGTGCCTGTGAGATAGAGCCAGAGATAGACAGAGCCAGAGGTAGACAGAGACACAGATAGATACACACAGACAGAAGGAGACAGAGAAAGTCAAAGCAAATCAGCCAGCCAGCTGGCCACCCAACCAGCCGGCCAGCTGAACATGTATTACACACGTTCCAGAATTGTTTCTCTTTACTTAGGGCATACGTTATAAAACATTCTGGCAGGATGACACTACCAGTGTTATCAAAATTGAAAAGATGTTACACATTGGTTATTATCAAGGTTTTTGATATTTCCTCTCTCCTGTGAGTTGCGGCATATCTGAAGTTAACTCATAACTTGGATTATGGCTCGCAACTCAAAGGAAAAAAATCAACCGAGCGACGACTCGTAACTCGGAAAACTCGTAAGTTGGGGCACTTGTAAATCAAGGTACCACTATATATCCATTCATTTGCAACACAATAACTGCACAAACATTGTTATCATCATAGTGTTTACAAAACCTGTTTACACAAACCAACAACAAAAAAGTTGTTTATTACTACTGTTCTATAATATCTATACATTCATAGAGTCACTGGACACGTTCCTAGAATTGTTACAGCTTGTGGAAGGTTGTTTGTGTGTGGATGGTTGAAGGTAGCTTTTGTTGTTGTTGTGCCGAAAGCAGTGTGGCTGGTGTCAAATGATGCATTACAAAACCAGCACCACCACCCATTACCCATACCGTCTTCCCTAACAAGCATGTTGTCTTCCCCACAACCCATATGGAAATAAATCACTGACTTTTTTGGGTTGTCCTAGGTTGATGGTCATCTGGGTTTTCAGCACTATTTCCGGTATCCTGGGCATTGCTTACGGTCATAAACTCCTCAAAATCATGAAATT
>NC_069408.1:16162355-16179409 GCF_026875155.1 Cherax quadricarinatus | reverse complement strand
CTTACTTCCTTTGTCTTTCCTTACTTTTTTCCTTCCTTTCATCTCGTCCTTCCTTCATTCCTGCCTTCCTTCTTCCTTCCTTCTGGTTTCTATAATATATATACACATATATAGTCACTAGATACTTTCATATAACTGCCATTATCTTCATTCAGCAAGCTTTTCTTGTGTGCGAGTGTGTGGCTTATAATTGTTTTGAGTCAGGAGTTTGCAGCTGTCAAAATGACATATTATCTCATTACTCACTCCCCCTACTGCCTGTCAAAACAATGGGGTCGGATGCTGCTTCCCCTCCATTCTATTTAATTATCTTTCTCCCTCATTCTGTCTCTTTCAATCTGTCTCTCTCTTTCTATCTGTCTGTCTGTCTCACAGGTACACATAAATACAAGTATACATAGTGTAAATTGCCTAGGATAACCCAAAAAATCCAGACAAAGTGCTATACTCTGCTTAAAGATGTGAGTGAATATGATGACACAGTCTTAGTCTTGTGGCTGTCTCTGAGACAGAGAGCTAGACGGATAGACAGGGAGCTTGACAGACAGACAAATAGACAGACACACGTTTGTGTACCAGCAAAAACAAAGTGAGGGCGATGCTCATCTAATCTTTTCTTATCAGCTGCACCCTCCCCCACCCTCGTGTATACTCATCAAACGTTAGCTCTTATCAGATGTTATCTCCCCTTATCATGTCACTGTCATGGGGTGGACTTTTTTTTCTTGCTTCAAGGGAACAATATTATTTCTTCTTCTTCTTCTTCTTCTTCTTCTTCTTCTTCTTCTTCTTCTTCTTCTTCTTCTTCTTCTTCTTCTTCTTCTTCTTCTTCTTCTTCTTCTTCTTCTTCTTCTTCTTCTTCCTCCTCCTCCTCTTCCTCTTCCTCTTCTTCCTCCTCCTCTTCCTCCTTCTCCTCCTTCCTCCTCCTCCTCCTCCTCCTCTTCCTCCTTCTCTTCTTTCCTCCTTCTCTTCCTCCTCTTCCTCCTCCTCTTCCTCCTCCTCTTCCTCCTCTTCCTCCTCCTCCTCTTCCTCCTCTTCCTTCTCCTCTTCCTCCTCTTCCTCCTCCTCCTCCTCCTCTTCTTCCTCCTCTTCTTCCTCTTCTTCCTCTTCTTCCTCTTCTTCCTCTTCCTCTTCCCTCCTCCTCCTCTTCCTCCTCCTCCTCCATTGCTTTTGGTCTCAAACTCCTCGAAATCATGAAATTGATCTTCACTGACACTTCCATCTGTGTTAGAGCATCACTTGGGAAGAGAAGAGTCCCAGATTTGCTGGGGAGTCGCATATTTCGTACCGCTAAGCATGCTGAAAAAGGACGACTAAAATGACATTCCCACAATGCACCACTGGCTCCCCGATTTTTTTTTATATGGTGCACACTGACCATGGAGACCCATTCTCTCACATGTGGGCCTACCAGCTTTCTCCTGCTTGATTTGAAGCCGGTGAATTTATGCGTATAGATACATCAGAAACAGTGGCGCATAAGACGTATATATATACGACGTAAACAGTCAAAGGGTTAATTAGTGATTCTTTGTTGGCAAAAACCAAGTCAAGCAGATTGTTTCCTCTAGTTGGTTCTGTCACAAACTGTTTTAAAAAGCAATCCTGAACCGCATCAAGAAAGTCACTAGACTCAAGATTTCCTTTCATATTGTTCCAATCAATTTATCTAAAGTTAAAAATCTCCCATTAACACAACATTTTCATACCTAGATGCCTTATGAATTTCGTCCCATAACAGCTTACTGTACTCCATATCAAGATTTGGGGGCCTATAAATCACGCCTAAAATTAATTTGTCACGACCCTCAAGAAACTTTACCCATACTGATTCTGTGTTCGATGTTTCTAATCTTACATCATGTCTAAAACAACAATTTAAATTATCTCTGACATACATTGCCACTCCACCACCCTTCCTGTTGACCCTATCCCTGTAGAATAGTTTATAACCCTGTATGTTGCATTCAGAAGGCATTTCTCTATCTTTCAGGTTAAATCAGGTCTCTGTTATACCAGTAATATTTATATTACCTGCACTTGCAAGTAATCTTAGCTCATCTATCTTATTTCTTAGACTCCTTCTATTTATATAGTAAACCTTAAGGGAGCTAGTCACTCGTTGCCCTCTACTATCTCTCTTTGTTTGTTGATCAATTGATTTGCCTTTACTAGCAAATTTATTTTGAATATTGTCTTTTAAACATACCCCTGAGGTATCCCAGGAATATCTGCTGTTTTCAACCTTAATACTGCAGCCTGATTGTTTCCCACAAACACCCATACCTCTATAATCTATCAGTTTAAATTCCTTGACAGGTCATCAATTTCCCCCTCAATTGAATTCGCTAATGCAACCACTCCAGCCCCAGAGAGATGAACCCCATCCCTTGCATACATATCACATTTGCCATAGAATGTCCCAGTTATCAATGAATGGAATTGCAAGTTCTTTGCAGTACTTGTCTCGCCAGCAATTTATACCAGTTGCTCTAGACATCCATTTATTGCCCACTGCCTTTCTAGGCAAGATGCTACATATGACTGGGATCCCTCCTTAGACCTGACTACTTCTATGGTTGACTGTGCTTATCCAGCAGCTCCTGTCTCCTGCCCTTCCGATTCATTACCCCCAGCACTAAGACAGATAATGGGCTTGTTCCCATTACCTGACATAATAATTATACTAACTGCTGACTAGGTCACCAACACTAGCTCCTGGAAGGCACACCCTCTGTCTGACCTTTCTATCTCTGTTACAAAAAGCACAGTCCATATATCTTACCTGAGAATCACCTACAATTAAAACATTCTTACCTTGATTAGCAGGGTAATCAGTGGCACCTTCAACCTCACTAACCATTGAAGTGCACTCGTCCTGGAGAACAGAGAATTGATTTCCTACCTTCACATCTTCTCTGTTAACCCTCCTTATCTTCCTTCTTCCTGAACTGTGAACCACTTGCCACTTAAAGTGGCTGCCAGTCTTACTGCTGGTGACCAATTCCTCCTTAACAGCTAAATCCTTCTCACACGTACTCCCAGACTCATCTAGGCAAAGCTTTAGCCTCCTATTTCCTCGTGAGGAGTAGAATCTCCTGCTCAACACCTGAACCTGAGATTCTAATCACTACAACAAGCCATGGTGCTTGGTAACACCCCACGCTAACTCCCAGAGAGCTTTGACAGGTATGACCGCAGGTGACCACTGACCTCAGCGTGTACATGTCGGGCCGTCTCTCACCAAGGCAGATGACCCAAAAAGAAGGAAAGGCTTTCACCATCATTCACTCATAATCACTGTCTTTGTAGAGGCGAACATATATGACAGTTTATATGTCACTCCAAACAGCCCATATCCGAAACCCCTCCTTTAAAGTGCAGGCATTATGCTTTCCACCTCCAGGACTCAAGTCCAGCTAACCGGTTTCCCTTAATCCCTTCACAAAATATTACCCTAGGCGAGAGAGATACATGGTAATATACACTTGGAAGGTCCTGGAGGGATTGGTACCAAACCTGCACACAAAAATCACTCCCTATGAAAGCAAAAAACTCAGCAGGAGATGCAACATTTCCCCAATGAAAAGCAGGGGTGCAACGAGTACATTGAGAGACAACACAATAAGTGTCTGGTGTCCAGGACTGTTCAACTGCCTCCCAGCCTACATAAGGGGGATTACCAATAGACCCCTGGCTGTCTTTAAGAAGGCACTGGACAGGCACCTAGACAGGCACCTAAAGTCAGTTTCGTGACCAACTGAGCTCTGGTTTGTACATCAGCTTGTGTGCAGCCAGTAGTAACAGTCTGGTTGATCAGACCCTGATCCACTGTAAGGCCTGGTCTCAGACCAAGCCGCGGGGGTGTTAACCCCCGAAACCCTCTCCAGGTAAACCCCAGGTAAACTCACAATCCAACAGCTTGTCAGGTCCCAAAAACCATTTGTCTCCATTCACTACTATCTAACACACTCACACATGTCTGGTGTTTGAAATGTTGTTAGTGTAAAAATGATACAAGGAAGGTGGCTTGTATGAAAAAAAGGGGTTAGAACAATGGTGAAGGAAGACAGAAAGAAAAAAAAAGAGCAAATGAAGATGGGTGAGGAACAGTGAACATGTGTTATTGATAATAAGAAACAATTATGGAGAAAAAGTTGAAAACCAGGGGTGTAGATAGATTTGTCTGTTAAAAGTTTTAGTTGTGAGACACTCGATAATGAGGCAGAGGTACTGAGGGTAATAATTTGAGAACATTTAGAATTAGTGGAGAGGAAGAAGTAAAATATGATGAAAGTGAATGAAGTGATAAGAAGGTTGAGAGTTGTGAAAATGATGCAATTGCAGACAGGAAATTTATGCAACAAATAGGAGTCTATCAGGAATTTGTTCAAGAAGCTAGCAAGTGGGAGTGCCTGTTCAGTTGTCCCAGGAGCTGGAGCCCAGCCAGGCATGCCTTATTTTTGTAACAAATGGGAATACTTGTCCAGGAGTTGGCATCAGTAGGTCCTAGGAACTAGTGCTCCATGGTTAAAAGTGTGGTCCATGATCCCAGTTCCTGTTGCAGTAAAATTATAGTCTGTTGTTTTGATGCCTTACCATTAATGTTGTACATTTTTGAGCAACTACTGTTAATCATCTGATACCATCCCTTCTGTGTGAAGCTATAGATGTCTACTTTCTGGTTGTAAGAAAATGTCCTTGTTAGAGGAGGTAGCTGTTGTACAGTAAAATGTTTCCAGTAATATTTATCTGAGGGTTCTGTAAACACTTAGTGTGTGCTCCTTGAAGTCCCCACTTTGTGTGAAGCTGTGTGTGTGGCCTCAAGTACTGCTTATGTGAGAGTTTCTTTGCAACACAATAGTATTTTAGTACTTACAGAGGACATTTACCTCTAACTAAATTTCTTATTTTCATATAACCTAATTAAATTAGTTTGAAGATTTATGTTAATTCAGGTATATCTTTCTACTTCTACTTATATTTAGGCCACCCTACACATGCTTGTACATGCATATATATTTACACACCCATCTGGGTTTTCTTCTATTTTCCTAATAATTCTTGTTCTTCTTTATTTCCTCTTATTTTCATAGGGAAGTGGGAAAGAATTCTTCCTCCATAAGCCATGTGCGTCATAAGAGGTGACTAAAATGTGAGGAACAAGGGGCTAGTAACCCCTTCTCTTGTATAAATTACTAAATTTAAAAAGAAAAACTTTAGTTTTTCTTTTTAAATTTAGTTTCTCTTTAGATCACCCTGCCTTGGTGGGATATGACCGGTTCGTCGAAAAAAAATTGTTAATTCTTCCATAAACTATTTTAAGATATGTTCGATCTAAAAGGCTGCTCAGAATGCATTTCAGACTGTTATAGTCGTAGGTTAATGAATGCCAGAGTAAACAATAACAAGTGTACTCTCCATGGCCTGGCTCAACAACAACAACCCAGCTATAAAAGAATGAACATAACAAACATAGTATTTAATTCTCTCACTGCTCCCAACACCTCACATTCCTCATTTTCTAAATTACCTTATATCATCACAGTAAGTGGAATGGTTACCATATAAAGATGAGCTCATCTAAACTACTTGCAAATCCAACCTATCTGGAGGTTTGACCATTCTTCTTGAATGCCAGAGAGATGGGGGTTTGCACTGTCCTGAGGTGGAACCTCTCCTCTCATGCTGCTGTTTTCCTCATCAAACATCCCAGGAGGTTCTTCCTGCATGCTAACCTGATCCTTAAGTTTATTACCACTATTAACTATTGTGGACAGTTCCTCTCAACCCCTCCCTATAACTTCTGGTACTGTTGTAATCAGTTTGCTCTCCACTCCTAAACCTTGGCATGAGTTGATCAATATGTCTTTTCCATATATTACCAAAACCTCTAATTGACACTTTGTAATTCTTAACCCCTAATACGTCCACAATCTTCCCTTCTACCCAAGGGTCACCTTTACCAAAAATTTTGGCATACTCAGCATCATCAACTTGAAATTGCTTTGCTTCTCCCTGAAGTTCACCAGCAGGCATGTTAGGCAATGACTTGTCTTCCCTAACATGATGTTTGACTGCTGCTACAGGGACTTTAAAATTCCTATTAAACATCATTTCTGCTGGTGTCTTACTAGAGGAGGAATGAGTAGTTTTCGTATGGTTATATGAGAACCTACATAATCTGGTATTGAGAGATCCTTTTGTAAATTTGTGTAATCCTTCCTTCAACGTTCTTACAGCCCTCTCTGCCAGACCATTTGATGATGGATGGCATGGGGCTGGGGTAGCATGTTCAATACTATTCTTACTAAAGAAAGCTTCCAGCTCTTGTGATACAAAGTATGCAGCATTATCTGACACAACTATGTTTGGTAACCCAAAATTACAAAGGGATTTCCTCAGTAACTCACTAGTAACTATGGATGTCATGGAACTAGTTACTTGCATATCTAAGAATTTTGAGAAGGAATCTACAATTATCAAAAAATATTTGCCCTCAACTGAGCCTGCATAGTCTATATGCACCCTAGACCATGGTTTCCCAATGCTGGGCCAAGATAGGACAGAGATAAAATTGGCTTAAAATTCTTAAAACAAATCGGACAATTCTTTGTCACTTCCACAATATCTTGGTCCATCTTTGGCCACCAGACCCACTTCCTTGCTTCTGCTTTCATAGCACTGATACCATTATGACCCATATGTAAATGCTCTAATACCTCACATCTAAAAAGGGTTGGAGGGAGGGGGCAAAGGATGTTTTGTGTGTGAGGGGCCTGGACTTCCAGCAAGCATGTGTGAGCGTATTTGATAGGAGTGAATGGAGACGAATGGTTTTCAATACTTGATGTGCTGTTGGAGTGTGAGCAAAGTAACATTTATGAAGGGATTCAGGGAAACCGGCAGGCCGGACTTGAGTCCTGGAGATGGGAAGTACAGTGTCTGCACTCTGAAGGAGGGGTGTTAATGTTGCAGTTTTATAACTGTAGCATAAAGCACCCCTCTGGCCAGACAGTGATGGAGTGAATGATGAAAGTTTTTCTTTTTCAGGCCCCCCTACCGTGGTGGGAATCTGCCGATGTGTTAATAAAAAAAATAACCTTACATCTTAATTCTACAGGCACTGCCACTATGTTCCTACACAGTAATACATCATGAATAGTCAGATCTGATTTGACAGAATTATAGTCAGATAAAGGTACACTGTTCCTACTTTCCACCCATATTTAACATTATTTACATACTTAGGATAATACAGCATCTGTGCCAATTTCCTCTTCGATTTTGTCAAATGAGATATTTTATAAATCTAGAGATGCTACTAATCTTACAAATTCTGTAGGTGTACCTAACTCTAAGCCAGCAGTTCTTAACCTGGGGTCGTGACCCCCTGGGGGGTCGTTTGGGGTTTCTTGGGGGGGCACAAAAAGGGGTTTTTGGGGGAAAATTAAATTTTTTTTTCAAAATACAGGGGGCCCTCAGGGGAACAATTTAAAACTGTTCCCCGAGAGCTTGTCCTTTAAACCATTTTTTTTGTTTTGCTGAAAATTTAACCCCTTTTAGGGGCCAAGGCCCCCAAAACTGAATTTGGGGGCCCAGTGTCCAAGAATTTTCCCCCTAAAAAATTTGTTAATTTTTCTTTTAAATGGAGAAAAATCTTTTTGCGAAGGTAATAAAACAAAAAGTACGAAATTTGTGGAAAATTTTACAAAATTTTGCTCTTCAATTTTTAGTGTCACGGATATTTACAAACGGCCCATTTTGCCGACTTTGACTTCCATTTTTGGGGCCAAATTTTCAACATTCCAGTGGGACCAAATTCCTTAGCTAATTTTACATATTACTTCATTCTATTAAATTAACACAAGAAATCGCCCAAATCAACTGTTTTTAAAAATACAAAATAAAGTGATCGGAAATTGTTTAAATTTTGGGCCCAAATTTAAAAACAAAGTTCAAAATATTTTCCCAATTTTAAAATAGCATCCCGAATAAACAATGTAGGCTTTCCCCGGCACTAAAACTAACATTTCCTGGGGTTTTATTTAGTTACGTTTTTTAGGCTTTTTCAAATAAATCCCATTTTTAAATTTTTTTAAAATTTCATAATGAATTTTTATTCCCCCACCAAAAAATTTGAAGGAAAAAACTGTTATGCAATATTGTAATAAAATTTTATAAAATATCATCACCAAATTTGGAATGTTTTAATTTGATCCCCGCTGGGTGTTTAGACTGTGGGGTCGGTTTTTTTTACTCTGATCCCCGACAAAAATTTAACATTTCCGCTAAATTTTTTAGCTCAGTTTCAAGCCCATTTTCCCGGGGCTTTAAAAACCAAACCAAAAACTCCCCAATTTTTGAAAAATGTCTTCCTTTTATCAAATGAACCCCAAAAAATTTCAAAACTACAACTATAAAAAACAAAACGAAAAAAACACTGCAAAGTTCTGTTTTTAATCGAAAATCTTGGGTTTTAGTTTTTTTTTTTCTCATTAACCAGGTGCGCAGGATTTGTTTTAAATTTTTTTCACAAAATACCAATAGATGTATTCTCTCAAAATCTAGGCCCCAAATGTAAACCCCTCACAGTTATCAAGTGAGCTGACCCCAAAGACGTAGATCTTTTCGGGTTTTGGCACTGAAGAAAGCCCTAATCTACGGGGCGGGGCCCTGAAAGGGTTAACCCCTTTACTGTTTCCCCGGGCTATTTTAAAACGTCAAGGGGGATTTCTGGTTTTTTACGTTCCCCATAAAGCAAAAATTCTAGCCTTTAAAACAAGCGGGAAAAGGGGGTGGGAGGCCCCAACATGAAAAGAAAGGGTCCCCATGGTGGGGGTGCACCCTGTGAAAAAAATCTGGGACCACGGGCATTGTGGGAAAAGCCATCTTTTGGGAGTCCCCTTTTTCCACCATTTCCTTTGCGGTTAAAAAAGTTCCCCCACTCCTCGCAGATTGGGGGGGCCTTTTTTTCCCAAGTGATGGCTCAAAAACGATGAAAAATGTCGTGAAAAGTGAATTCCCTGTTTTTGGAAGTGGGGGGTGACCAAAAAAAATCCCAGGGTAACAAAATAGTGAGAAAACCCCGAAAACCCACAACCCCCCACCTATGGGGCAGGGCCGGCTCGTTCAAAGTTTTTAAAACCCGGGACCAAAGGACGAAAGAGGAAACTATTTTTCCCGTGTACAAGACCAGAAGTGAGCATGTAAGTGGGTAGTGATAGGAATTTTTAAGGTTTTTGAAAGCAGTTTTTTATTGTGACAGTGGGTGAAAAATTTCCCAGTGAACGGCAGAAATTTCGAATTTGCATGCGGCTGGTTAGTGTGCTTATGCTCTTCCAAGAGGGAAGGGAACATCACAGAGTCATCCGGGCCCCAAAACCACGCCCGATATGAAAATTTACGATATTTTACTATGGGTATCAAGGGGTGGGAAGTGGGCAGCAGGCGGTGGGGGTGATAGTGATGGGGGCAAAAAGGGCCCCTGTGACACCAGCAGCAGGCCCCGCTACAAACCCCCCCGCTGCGACCTGCACAACAAAAACCCCCTCACCCACCCCACACCCCCCACAACAAAAAAAAACCCAACCACAAAACAATATCCAGAACCCACCACCCCGACCGAAACTGGGATTTGGGAGCAAGAACGATTTTTGTTCCCAATCCCCTGACTTTTATTGGGGGACAAATTGGAAAAAAACGCCCATGTACACTTGGGGGCAATCCCACAAAACCGGAATGCTTTCAGTTTTTTTTCGATAACCCCCGAGGACATTAATTTTCAGGGGAAAACAATCATACTATGGTACAAACCCTGGCCAAAAACCCATTTTGTCACCAAGGGCATGCCCACCCCCAGTGAAGGACACAAAAAGTGGCAAGAAAGATCTGTTTTTTGCCACAAAAATCTTATCCACATGTTAAAAAGCAAAGTGTCCCCAAAAACTACCGGGGCGACCCGAAAACCCCCTGATTTTAACCCCCCGCTTTCAGTGACATTATACCATGAAAAAGATTTGTGTTTTCCCGTTTTCGTAAGAGTTTTTGACAGTGAGGGTGAATATTCCCCCGTGAAGCTGCAGCTTCACTGGGGGCTCACAACCCGTCAATCTGCTCATGAAATTTCCCCGGGTTAATTTTACTGTTTACAAACCCGTCAAACTCATCATGACTTCCCAGGTTTTTTGTACTGGGCAAACCTGTCAATCTGCATTTATGACTTCCCAGGTTTAAAAGTCCCTGTCACAACCTTTAATCTGAACCGACTTCCCGTTTATGTCCCCTTTTCAAAAACCCGTCAATCTGCATCATGGGCTTTTCCCGGGTTTTTTGTCACTGTCACAACCTTCCAATCTGCAACATGGGCTTCCCGGGTTTTTTGTCACTGGGCACAACCTTTTCAATCTGCAAACTGACTTTCCCAAAGGGTTTAAAGTCACTGTCACAAACCGTCAATCGCTCAAGACTTCCTGGGTTTATTTCACTTTACAACCTGTCAATCTGCATCATGACTTCCGGGTTTAAAGTCACTGGCACAACCTGTAATCTGCCCCATGACTTCCCGGGGTTTTTGCACTGTCACAACCTTCCCAATTTTGCATCATGACTTTTTCCGGGAATGTCACGCACAACCCGTCAATCGGGATTTATGACTTCCTGGGTTTATGTCATGTCACAACTTTTAATCTGCATCATGACTTCCCGGTTTATGTCACTGTCACCAAACCCGTCCCAACTGCAACATGACTTCCCGGGGTTTTTTTTCCTGTCACAAAACCCTTTAATCGCATCAGGGCTTCCTGGGTTTATGGGCACTTTCCCCAAACCCGGGCCCTCTGCAAACATGACCCTTTCCCGGTTTATGTCAAATGTCCCAACCCCGTCAACCCGCATCAGAAATTTCCGGTTTTTGGCACTGTTTAAAAACCTGTCAATCTGCAACATGACTTCCCGGGGTTTTTTTCACGTCACAACCTGTCCCCAATTGCATCATACTTCCTGGGTTTTTGTCACTGTCCAACCTGCCCAAACTGCATCATGACTTCCAGGGTTTTTGTCACTGTCAAAAACCTGCCCCAACTTCATCAAGATTTCCCGGGTTTTTTGTCACTGTCCCCAAAAATTCAATCTGCATCATGACTTCCTGGGTTTATGTCACTGGGCCCAACCTTTTTCGGGCTGCAAACATGATTTTTAGGTTTTTTGTCACTGTCACAAAACCCGTCAATCTGCAAACATGACTTCCTGGGGTTTTAAGTCACTGTCACAACCGTCAATTTTGCATCAGACTTCCCAGGGTTTTTGTCACTGTCACAACCCTTTTCATCTGCTTTAGACTTCCCCGGGTTTTTGTCACTGTTCCCCAACCTGCCTTTTGCTCTTTGGGTTCCCAGGGTTTTTTTTAAAAGCCACAACCCTTAAAATCTGGCCCAATTAAAAGAAAATTCCCGGGTTTTTTCCTTGTTACGGGGGCCCGCTTGCTTTTATTAATTAGGGAATTTTCACTCCCTTTTTTAAACCTTCCGGCGGCCCTCATATTCCCCCGGGTTTTATTCAAGTTAAACCCCTAAAGAAAAAAAGGGTTTCCCTTTAAAAAAACCTGCCAAACCCCCTTAATTAAAAAAAATTTTCCTGGTTTTTTGATTCACAAAACCCCGAAAAAGGAAAATGCCCCCGGTTTTTCACTTCCAAAACCGGGTAATTGATATGGGGGGGTTTTATGTCCAATGTTTTTCAACCTGCCAGGTTGATTCATCCTTTTCCCCGGGTTTTTCCCTTTTCCAAACCCTGACCCCTGAATCATGGGCCTTCCCTTTTTCCAAAAAAACCCGCCCCTTGGGCCTGACCCTTTCCCCCCATGAATTTAAAGTGCCAAAAACAATTTAGTGAATTAAAACCCGTTTGGGGTTAACCTTCTTCCTTTTGGTATCCTTTTAAATTCCCTTTCCTTTTTTTATATTTTAACAGGGACCCCCACCAAAGCCTTTTAAAAACCGTTTCCTAAGTACTTAAAAAACCCAAAAACCCCCGTCAAAAATTTTCCCATAAAAAATTAAGGAAAAAAACAAAATTAAAATTTTGCAAATTCCACCCAAAAAATTGAAAAAAAAAATTTTTTTTTACTAACAAAAAATTTAAATTTTAAAACACCAAAATAGGAAAACAATTTTCACCTTTCAAAACACTTCCTTTTTTTTTGGGTTTTTTGGGAAATTGAAGGGATGGGAGGGGGGTTTTGTGGTCATGTGGGGGGAAGGCGAATTTCCCTTTCCCTTAGGATGATTCCAATCCCTTTTTCGGGGGAATTTCCCTTTTTTTTTTTAATTTTCCCCTAGGGAAACTTTCTTGGGGGCCTGGGGAAAAATTTTTGGGGGTGCCCCAAACCTTAAAAAAAACCCGTTCCAAAAAAATTTCTTCCAAAGTTTTTAACAACCCGGGGGGCGTGTCCCCTTTAAAAACGCCAAAGGGGCATCAGCCGGAAAAAATGTTGTCTTTTTACCCTAATTTTGGGAAAAATTTTTTTAGCTGCTTTTTTTGGGAAACATGGGGGCCCCATCCCCTGTTATCAAAAAAAAATTAATAAAAAAATTTTAAATTTAAAAATTATGGTTGGATTTAAACAACCCCCCAATCACCCCGAAATTGCGGCCAAATTTTTTCTAATTAAAAGATTTCGGGGGTTTTTTTTTTTTCCTATGACTCTTTAAGATTTTCAGGTTTTTTCTTTTTTTCATTTTCCTTTTCCCAAACATCCTCAAAAAAAACCTTAAACACCCCCCTTGGGCCATTTTTTTCAGTTTTTTTGAAAACCCCCTAAGTTGGGATGCCTTTTTGCAAAACCCCTTCTTTATTGCCTTTTTCCCCCCCAAAAAAAGGAACCCCATTTTGAAGGGGTTTTGTGCCCGCCCCTTGGGCCGCTCCCCCAGAACCCGCCCCCTCCCAACATTCCCAACAGGGCAAATTTTCCTAAAAATTTTTTTATTTTAAAACCCCCTTTTTTCGGGGGGTTTTTGGAAAAAAAGGGGCCCTTGGGGCCCCAAGGGCTTTATTTCCCCAAGGTGAATTCAAATAAAAAAGGTAATTTATAATAAAAAAAAGTTTTATTGGGATGGCCCGGAAGCAACCGCGGTGGCTGGCTGGCTTGTAAACACGGCCAGAAGTGGACGCGCTCAGACGGAACGAATAGTGTTGGGTCGAGTTTTTTAGCGCTAATCGAGGCAAAATTTTTGCGATAAAATGTATCGCTAGTCAGATTTTATCGTTAATTGATGCCATCGCTGGTCGAGGGTCCACTGTATATACGTATAATATATATATATATATATATATATATATATATATATATATGTAGGTAGTAGGTTGGTAGACAGAAACCCGCCCAGGGAGGTACTACCGTCCTGCCAAGTGAGTGTAAAACGAAAGCCTGTAATTGTTTTACATGATGGTAGGATTGCTGGTGTCCTTTTTTCTGTCTCATGAACATGCAAGATTTCAGGTACGTCTTGCTACTTCTACTTACACTTAGGTCACATACACATACATGAACAAGCACATATATACACACCCCTCTGGGTTTTCTTCTATTTTCTTTCTAGTTCTTATTCTTGTTTACAGTGGACCCCCGCATAACGATGGCATCGCATAGCGATTTTTCCGCATAACGATTACTTTTATCGCAAAATTTTTGCCGCGCATACCGTTTAAAAAAACCCCATACCGATTTTCGTCCGAGACGCGTCCAATGTGCCCTCAGCCAGCCTCACATGTGCCGCTCCGTCCCATTGTTTACCAGCCAGCCTCCGCGGTAACATCCAAGCATACACTCGGAATATTTCGTATTATTACAGTATTTTCGGTGCTGTTTCTGGAAAATAAGTGACCATGGGCCCCAAGGGAAAGCTTCTAGTGCCAACCCTACACCTAAAAGGGTAAGAATTACTATAGAGATGAAGAAAGAGATAATTGATAAGTATGAAAGTGGAGTGCTTTTATAGCCGACCTAGTCAAGCGTACAGAAACCCCAATCAACCATCGCTACTATTGTGGGCACCAGAAAGAAAAACAAGGAAGCTGTTCTTGCCAAAGGTTCAACTGTTTTTCGAAACAAAGATCGAAATTTTGATGGAAGAGTGAGAGACTCTTTTTGGGTGTGGATAAAGGGAAAAACAGATAGCAGGAGATAGCGTCTCTCAAGCGATCATATGTGAAAAGGCTAGGAAGTTGATGAGGATTTAATTAAAAAAATGCCTGCAACTAGTGATGATGTGATGAATTTAAGGCCAGCAAAGGTTGGTTTGAGAGATTTAAGAAGCGTAGTGGCATCCATAGTGTGATAAGGCATGGTGAAGGCTGCCAGTTCGGACCAAAAAGCGGCTAAAAAATATTGTGCAGGAATTCAAGGAGTACATAGAAACTGAAGGATGAAACCGAACAAGTGTTTAATTTGGATGAAACAGGCCTGTTCTGGAAGAAAATGCCCAACAGGAAACCTAACATTACTCAGGAGGAAAAGGCACTCCCAGGGACATAAGCCCTAGAAAGACAGGCTACTTTGTTTGATGGTGGCCAATGCTACTGGTGATTGCAAGTGAAGCCTTTATTAGTGTATCACTCTGAAACTCCCGAGCGTTCGCAAAGAATGTCCTCAAGGATAATTTGGGTTGCTGTGGAGGCAACAGTAAGGCATGGGTCACTAGGGAATTTTTCTATAACTGGTTACCCATGCTTTTGCCCCCAATGTGAAAAATTACCTAATGAAAGAATTAGAATTTAAAGTCCCTTTCCTGGTTTTAACAATGCCCCTGGCCCATCCTACAGACGGGCAGAAGCGACTTTATGGGGACCATGAGCTCTTTAAAGGAAAGTTTTTGGGCCTCCTAATACCACTCCCTCCTGCAGCCATGGCCAGCAGGTTATTGCAAACTTCAAAAAAAACTTTTACACAAAAGCTCTGTTTGAAAGGTGCTTTGTAATGACCTCAGAAACTCAACTGACTCTAAGAGAGTTTTGGAGAGATCACTTTAATATCCTCAATTGTGTAAAACCTTATAGGTAAAGGGTTGGGAGGAAATGACAAAGAGGACCTTTTAACTCTGCTTGGAAGAAACTGTGGCCAAATGTGTAGACAAAAGGGATTTTGAAGGGTTTGAGGCTAACCCTGAGAATCCTGTGCCAGTTGAGGAATCCATTGTGGCATTGGGAAAGTCCTTGGGGTTGGAGGTTAGTGGGGAGGATGTGGAAGAGTTGGTGGAGGAGGACAATGAAGAACTAACCCCTGATGAGCTGATAGATCAACTTCAAGAGCAAGAGGCCAGACCTGAGGAAACTGGTTCAGAGGGGGGGAGAAGGAGAAATTGAAGAAGTTGCCTCTACAAAGATAAAGGAAAACTGTGCTAAGTGGCTTGAAGTGCAAACCTTCATGGATGAAAATCACCCTCAACAGCTTTTTGCAAGCCGTGCTGGTGATTATTACACTGACAATGTTGTGAAACACTTTAGGCAAGTCATAAAGGAACGAGAGGTACAGGCCACTATGGACAGATATCTTGTGCGAAAAAAGTCCAGTGACTTGAAGTGGCCCTGTGGGATTAAAAGAAGAAGGGAAGTAACCCCAGAAAAAGGACTTACTACCTCAAGTCCTAATGGAAGGGGGTTCCCCTTCTAAACACTAACCACACTCTCTCCCCCCTCCCATCCCACAATCATCACCAGATCTTCAATAAAAGTAAGTGTCATTTTAATTGTGCATGCCTTTTTCAGTTTGTGTGTATTAAAATTAACATTTCATGTGGTAAAAAAAAATTTTTTTCATACTTTTGGGCGTCTTGCAAAGGATTAATTTTATTTCCATTATTTCTTATGGGGAAAATTCATTCGCATAACGATTATTTCGCATAACGATGAGCCCTCTTGCACGGATTAAAATCGTTAACCGGGGGTCCACTGTATTTCCTCTTATCTCCATGGGGAAGTGGAACAGAATTCTTCCTCCGTAAGCCATGCGTGTTGTAAGAGGCGACTAAAATGCCGGGAGCAAGGGGCTAGTAACCTCTTCTCCTGTATATATTACTAAATGTAAAAGGACAAACTTTCGTTTTTCCTTTTGGGCCACCCCGCCTCGGTGGGATACGGCCGGTGTGTTGAAAGAAGAAAGAATATATATATATATATTAAAAATAATATATATACAGTGGACCCCCGTTAACGATTTTAATCCGTGCAAAGAGGGGTAATTGTTATGTGAAATAATCGTTATGTGAATGAATTTTCCCCATAAAAAATAATGGAAATAAAATTAATCCGTGCAAGACACCCAAAAGTATGAAAAAAAAATTTTTTTTACCACATGAAAAAGTTAATTTTAATACACACAAACTGAAAAAGGCATGCACACTTACATGACACTTACTTTTATTGAAGATCTGGTGGATGATTGATGGGATGGGAGGAGGGGAGAGTGTCGAACTTATTGTTTAGAAGGGGAATCCCCTTCCATTAGGACTTAAAGGTTTGCAAGTCCTTTTCCGGGGTTACTTCCCTTCTTCTTTTAATGCCACTAGGACCAGCTTGAGAGTCACTGGACCTCTGTCACACAACAAATCTGTCCATAGAGCTCTGTACCTCCCGTTCCTTTACGATTTGTTCTAAAAATGGGCCACAACATTGTCATTGAAATAGTCACCAGCACGGCTTGCAACAGCTGTGTCAGGGTGATTTTCATCCATAAAGGTTTGCAGTTCAAACCACTGTGCACACCCTTTCCTTAATTTTTGAAGTAGGCACAATGGATTCCACAACTGGCATAGGCTTCTCAGGGTTTGCCCCAAACCCTTCAAAATCTTTCTTAATTTCCATACTAAATTTTCACCCTTTTTACCACAGGGTTGGGACTAGAAGCTTTCTTGGGGCCCATGGTCACTTATTTTCCAGAAACAGCACCGAAAAAAACTGTAATAATACGAAAAATTCCGAGTGTATGCTTGGATGTTACCGCGGAGGCTGGCTGTAAACAATGGCACGGGCGGCACATGTGAGGCTGGCTGAGGGCGACA
>NC_069408.1:16049404-16161855 GCF_026875155.1 Cherax quadricarinatus | reverse complement strand
CTGGGGTGGTGTTGACATGTGGGGGATGGGGTGGTGCTGACAGGTGGGGGCTGGGGTGGTGTTGACAGGTGGGGCTGGGGTGGTGTTGACATGTGGGGGATGGGGTGGTGCTGGACAGGTGGGGGCTGGGGTGGGGGTGGGGTGGGTGCTGGCTGGTGGGGCTGGGGGGGTTCTGGGGTGGGTGCTGGCAGGTGGGGGCTGGGTGGGGGCTGGGGTGGGTGCTGGCTTGGTGGGGGCTGGGGTGGGTTCTGGGGTGGGTGCTGGCAGGTGGGGGCTTGGGTGGGGGCTGGGGTGGGTGCTGGCAGGTGGGGGCTTTGGTGGGGGCTGGGGTGGGTTCTGGCAGGTGGGGGCTTTGGTGGGGGCTGGGGTGGGTTCTGGCAGGTGGGGGCTTGGGTGGTGGCTTGGGTGGGTGCTGGCTTGTGGGGGCTGGGGTGGGGGCTGGGGTGGGTGTCTGGCATATGGGGGCTGGGGTGGGGGCTGGGGTGGGTGCTGGCAAGTGGGGGCTGGGGTGGGTGCTGGCAGGTGGGTGCTGAGGTGGGGGCTTGGGTGGGTGCTGGCTGGTGGGGGCTGGGGTGGGGGCTGGGGTGGGTGCTGGCAGGTGGGTGCTGAGGTGGGGGCTTGGGTGGGTGCTGGTGGTGGGGGCTTGGGTGGGGGCTGGTGTGGGGGGCTCGGGTGGGGGCTGGGTGGGTGCTGGCAGGTGGGGGCTGGGGTGGGTGTGGCACGGTGGGTGCTGAGGTGGGGGCTTGGGTGTGGTGCGGCGGTGGGGCTGGGTGGGGGCTGGGGTGGGTGCTGGCTGTGGGGCTGGGGTGGCGGTGCTGGCAGGTGGGGGCTTGGGTGGGTGCTGGCAGGTGGGTGCTGAGGTGGGGGGCTTGGGTGGGTGCTGGCTGGTGGGGGCTGGGGTGGGGGCTGGGGTGGGTGCTGGCAGGTGGGGGCTGGGGTGGGTGTGGCAGGTGGGTCTGAGGTGGGGCTTGGGTGGGTGCTGGTGGGCTGGGGTGGGGGCTGGGGTGGGGGCTGGGGTGGGTTCTGGGGTGTGGTGCTGGCAGGTTGGTGCTTGGGTGGGTTCTGGGGTGGGTGCTGGCAGGTGGGGGCTTGGGTTGGGGCTTGGGTGGGGGCTAGGGTGGGTGCTGGCAGCAGCCTCAGTTTGTCCTGCACCAGCGATGTAAACACATCAAGATGACGCTGGACGACCCCAGTCCTCACTCTTTCTTCAGTAAGAGTGTCCTGCAGCTGGCCAGGACTCTCGCCAAGATCCATCCTACCCCCCATGAGCAGGTCAGCCTCTATAAGTCTTCTGTTTGTGCTATAATGACGACTGAGGGTGGTAAACCTGGGTGTTAGTGATGGGTGGGGACACCCCCAACTGCCTGCAGAGATGTTTATTTGCATCGGATTTCCCTGTAATATTTCGGATTAATTGCATGTACATATATGTCAATATCTTTAATTACACGGAAAAGCTGATGTACGTATCTACCCGTACGGGTGAAATATATTTTACGAATATGTTTTTTGTGTGTATACGCTGCTAATGATTTAAAGACCCTAATGGAAATGTAACTTTGGCAATGTTTTGGTTACTCTGAGGTAATTTATTCAAATGTACTAAATACGACAATGATAACCATACAAGAATTGTGAAAATTTTATTGAAATAAACTTACCTCTGCCTGTTGGTTATAAATTGATTTTATATAAAATATTTTATTGTTCGTTCTCTGTTGGGAAGTTCATTTTGATGTGTCTTATAGATTACTTCTATTCTTCAGGGTATTCTCTCATAAAAAAACATTGCAAAATCAAAAAATTACAAATCATCCAGAATAAAATGGTCATATTTTCCTGGCCTTGAGTCTAAGAGAATATGTAAGCCAGGATGAACTTCCAAAACTGAATGATAAAGTAAAGAAACTCAAACTTTACTATGTATATGAAATTGCTAGTAGCCAGTGTCCAGAATATGTTGCTACAAACTTTTTAGAGATATTGAACAAAAACTGATATTGAGTCGCTGTTTACAATAGCTGCTTAGTGGAACTCCTCCATATATTTACTTTTTTTTATCATACAAGCAATATATCCAAACCAAGCCATAAATTTTTGTTTCTCATACAAATACTTCTATGAGAGGAAGGTTTTATGTGGCATATAATGTGATAAGATTTTGTTCATATTTTTAACCCCAGAGGGTTAGCCACCCAGTATAACCCAAGAAAAGCAGTGTATCATTGAAGGACTGTCCGTCTTATTTCCACTGGGGCCCTCAATCTTGTCCCCCAGGATGCAACCCACACCAATCGACTAACACCCAGGTACCTACTTGCTTGCTAGGTGAAAGGAGCAGTAGGTGTAAAGAAACACGCACAGTGTTTCCACCCTTGCCGGGGATTGAACCACAGACATTAGGCGTGGGAAGTGAGAACATTACCTACCAGGCCACGGGCCACTGTAACTTCAGCGCCGGCATTCAGACCAGCCTTTCTGGTAATATTCTGTTTATAAAGAACATAAAGTTGTACTAATGCTTGCTTTCTTTAAATTATGTGAATTTTCATTGTATGACATGATTACATAAAGATAAGATAAAGATAAAGGTTTATTTCTTTGTAAAGGTTACAGTGTGTAATTAATATTTTGGTTTGCTAATTACAAAGAAAGTCACTATCATGCCAGGGCATTTCAGGCAGACTAATCCTAATACATAGTAACTACTTAAAACTAGACAGATAATAGTACATAGTAACTACTTAAAACTAGACAAGATAGTAGTGGTTAACTGTATTACAATTTTATTTAATCTTAATACTAATGCGAGGTAGTCAAGGTGGAGGTTTTTAAGAATAATAATGAAATTAAGACGTGTGCAACATCTGGGTATCTTTATTGTAGAAGTTTTGCCATCCAGTGGCTTTATCAATACAAATTCTAGAATTTGTATTGATAAAGCCACTGGATGGCGAAACGTCTACAATAAAGATACCCAGATGTTGCAAGTGTCTTAATTTCATCTTGTCGGTATTATATACCATTCTTGTATAAGAATAATAATACTGAAGTTGCACATAATAAAATCAGTACAGTGGACCCTTGACCAACGATGGCATTGTCTAACAATGTGTTTGAGCATAAAAATTTTGTCCCGACCAACAATGAAAAACTCGACTAACAACACTCGTCCCGAACGCATCCACGTATCCGTCTGGCCTGAGCGCACCTCAGCTGCCCTGCCTTCAGTTAGTGTGCCATTGTTTACAAGCCAGTGCAGTCAGTTCCATGCATACATTCGATACATTTTGTATTATTCCAGTGTTTTTAGTGCTTGTAACTGCTAAATAAGCCACCGTGAGGGCAAAGAAAGCTTCTAGTGCCAACCCTGTGGTAAAAAGGGCGAGAATTACAATTGAATTGAAGAAGGAGATAATTACCAAGTATGAAAGTGGAATACGTGCCTCCGAGCTGGCCAGGTTGTATAACAAACCTCAATCAACCATCGCTACTATTTTGGCCAACAGAAAGGCAGTCAAGGAAGCTGTTGCTGCGAAAGATGCAAGAAGGTTTTTGAAACAGAGCTCACAAATACTCGAAGATGTTGAGAGACTGTTGTTGTTGTGAATAAACAAAAAACAAATATCAGGAGGTAGTATTTCTCAATCAATCACATGTGAAAAGGCAAGGCAGTTGCATGACGATTTAATTAAAAAAATGCCTGCAACTAGTGGTGATGTTATTGAATTTTAGGCTAGCAAAGGTTGGTTTGAGAGATTTAAGAATTGTAGTGGCATACACAGTGTGGTAAGGCATGGAGAGACTGCCAGTTTGGACACAAAAGCAGCTGAAAAATATGTGCAGGAATTCAAGGAGTACATAGACACTGAAAAATTAAAACCCCAACAAGTGTTTAATTGTGACAAAACAGGCCTGTTTTGGAAGAAAATGCTAAACAGGACCTACATTACACAGGAGGAAAAAGCACTGCCAGGACACAAGCCTATGAAAGACAGGCTAATGTTTTGTAGTAATGCTAGTGGGGATTGCAAAGTGAAGCCTCCACTGTTTTAATAATCTTCCTGGCCTGCTAATGTACCTTGCATATAATCTAGTGATACCAGTGAATAGCAGAATACAGTGTTGTAGTCAGGGCCGGATTAAGAAGTCTCTGGGCCCTAGGCTATTCAGATTGGCGGGGCCCCTTTGAGTTACGGGTAAGCAAAGCGACACCTTCCAGCTTGGGGGTGGGGGGGGGTTCGGTGTGAGCCTGTTTAAGGTCTAATTAAATACATTCTGGCTATTTAGATTAAATTTAATAGGGAAAGTACATCAAGACAACCAAAACCATTTACCAACAACCATTATAACTATCTTGTTAAATCATGCATTTTAAAGAGAATAAACTCAAGACAGCATAGTATTACTAGATTAGGCTATTAAAGTAGTGACATCGTGTACCTATTATATTCAGCATAACCACTACAGCACTATTATTCCCTTTATAAATCACTGACCATTATTGTTATCATTGCATCATGCATAAGACTATCAAATCATATAAGCTCAAGAAAGTAAAGAATTGTTTATATTCACAGGCACTTCTTAAATAAACTTTTTTCTGGATTTCATATTGGCAAAATCATCAATTATATTCTGAAAATTAATATTTCTTGTTAGATCAGACTCAATGGTCAACAAGGCTAGGTTACACAATTTGTCTTGGCTCATTGTTGAACGGAGCTGGTTTTTCACTCTTTTCAAAACAGAAAATGAACGTTCTCCTTCACAGTTAGTAGCTGGAAGTGTTAGGTAAAGGTGATACACTATGTCAACATTAGGGAAGGTTTCTGAGATACCTGCATTTCTTAAATGTTTCAAAGCAGCTGAGGGCGCACATTTTTCAGGTGGAGCTTAAATCTGATTCATATACCAGAAAAATGAACTATTTCTTCAACAAATGTGTCCTGAACATCTGCTGAAAGGTGTTGTTGCAACTTTAATGCAGCTTCTCTCAATTCTGCATCTGGCATAGTAGTAATTTTGAACAGAAATCCAAACTTGTCATTGAGATTCTGGTAGATTTCTTTTCTTTCCACCAATTCTGTAATCAGTGAATCCAGAATGATGAAGTATGTAGCTGTCTTACATTTCTGCCTTGGTAGCAACACAATTTCATTGTCTGGCTCTTCAAAATTGCGTTTCCTCTTCCTTGACCGCTGATGATCAGCCCGGTAACTGTAGTCTTTCACCAGCAGTTTAGCTTTCTCTTCAAACATTTCAAAAGCTTCATCATTGCGAAGTGAGCTTACAAATTCCACTAAGCCTGCATAGAGGTTAACACAAGTAGCCATTTCAATTTCAATTTTCTGAAGTGTCTTGTTCGTGGCATTTAACTGTTCCAGTATACAGTCCCAAAGCACACAGAGTAAGGCCAATTCAAAATCTTCCAATTTTGATGCTAAGCTGGCTGCTTCGCTTCTTGTAGTTGCTGTCTGGTCTTCATCCTCTGCTATTTGGATCAAAGCAGAACGCATTTCAGCAAAGCTGTCTTTCAAAGCATGTGTTGCATCATGCTGCGCTGGCCACCTTGTTGTTGATAATGATTTGATGACATCTCCATGAATGGTTGACTTGAGTATACTCCACCGATGCGTTGAAGCAGAGAAAAAATTAAAGAGTGCTTGGTAAAAGTCCAAAAAATGAAAACTGCAGCGACACAACACTCCGCAGCACATGACCCAACAAGATTAAGAGAATGTGCTGAGCAGGGCACATATTCAGCAAGTGGGTTGATTTGCTTGATACGGGCTTGCAATCCATTATATTTACCCGGCATGTTACTTGCATTGTCGTAGCTCTGGCCACGGCAATCCATAATAGAGAGATCATGTTCAAGCAGAGTATCCAGTACTACATTCATCATTGTTTCTCCATCATGGCCTGAAAGAGGAATGAATTTTATAAAGCACTCTACAGGCTTACCACTGGAGTCGACAAAGCGAACAATGAATGTCAATTGATCTGTATGTGAAATATCTGGTGTTGAATCTACACTTATTGCAAAGTATTTTGCAGTTTTCACAGCTGCTATGATGTTATTGAGGACCTTCTTAGTCATCAGTTCAATAAATTCATTGCATATAGTAGATGACATGTAAGATACAGTGCCTCTTCCTGCATTCCCAAGGCGTGACACATGATTTGCTAAGAATGGATCGAATTGTGCTAACAGTTCTATGATCCCTAGGAAATTGCCATTGTTTTCCGAACCAAAAACCTCATTTTCTCCACGGAAAGCAAGTCCTCTTAGAGCTAAGAATTTTACAACAGTACCAACTCTTTCTAGAACTTTTCTCCAATAAGTGCACTCTTTTTCAGTTTGATTTTCCAAATGAGAATCCAATAAGCCATTTTTCTGTGCACAAAATACACTGGCTAAAATGCAGCTCCTGTGAGTGGTGCTGTTTTCATGTTCCTCGAAACGCTTGGAATTTTTCCAGTCATTGAACCCCTGTGTGAAGGTATTTTCTTTGGTAGAAAATAGCTTGCGTGCTGAACAGTACACTTTTCCTGAGCTTTCCGAGTATACCATCCATGATCTTTTCACAGTTTCTGAATTTGCAAGCTTCCTATAAAACATAGATGACTTTAAACAACGACGACTTCCATCATCATAAATCCTTGCTGATTTCCTAAAGTCAGTGTTCAGAGTTTGACTGAAGTTTTCTGCAATGAAAGCATTACGTAGAGAATCTGGGATTACATTTGGCCATGAGGGAGGATCTTTTAAGACAAATCCTGTGGATGAAATGTCTGTTGAGACATTGAGAGGAGACACAAAAGAAGTAGATGCTGTCTGAGAAATAATGGAGGGAGGGCTTCCTGTATGATCTGACGTATCTGCAGATTCAACTGTACTGGTAACATCAGAAACTGTTTTCATGAGCATGTCTGTGATCTTTCTGCAGCTTCCTACATCTTTCTTTTTTTGTTCTTCTTCTTGAATTTTCTTCTTTCTTTTCTGTGACCCACTCGCATAAGAACGTCCAACATCACGTTCACGAGATGCCATAATGAGGATGTATCACTGTCTGTAATCATGCAAATACAAATTTTTCATTATCAATTATTATTAATTTTTTAATTATTATTAAATTTTTTTCTTTCTGTCAATTGGGGGGATATGGCCCTTGTAGCCCCCTTTTCTCTGGCTGCGCATCTAAAAATTCAAAACGTTACCAGAAAGGAGTCATATACAGAACTTTTACCATAGATTAGGTTAGTGATTCATCCTCCTTGATCTCCACTTTACTTAAACAGAAATCATACTGAGTCCAAGAACAATGCACAATGGTATTTATATTACCATTTTCATAACTAAACTAATCATTATGTTTTGCATGATATATGGCCTACCACCATAGATAAGGATATGAGAATTAAAGAATGCAGGGACAATTTTCAGTTTCACCCAACCAACGATTTTCTGATGTGGCTTATGTGTTTCTGGGGAAATATGTAGTAAATTGATTGATGTTCTACATCACTTCCGTCGCAACTTGAAAACTAAGCATTTGCGACAGAAGTGATGTAGAACATCAATCAATTGAGATCTGTTATTGAAATGATAAAGACCTAAAGACAGGACAAAGTGCTTTTAAAAACCTACAAACGGAGTCAGTTTGCGTTTTTTTAGGTTTTTCTTTATAGTATTTTTACCAAAAATGCGTCTTTACTGGTCAAGTAACCCTATCAGGTACCTCCCTTAACATTTAGAGGCGAAAACAAACATTTATCCATACACATCAATGTCTATCAACAACACTTAAGTTAATTTGTCACAGTACAAGTCTAGATAATGTGTAATTACTACAGAAAATTGGAGAGGAATCTCCCATACTCACCCATTAGCGGGAAAACACAGCTGTTTTGATGTAAACAAAGGCGTGTTGAGTGTTGCCATCTATGGTTAGGTTTATTTATTTTTATTTTATTTTATTTCATTATTTATTTTTGTTTTGATTAATTTTTAAAAATCAATTTTACTCTCCAAACACTTGAACTTTTTAGGTAGGGACCCCTTTGCACTTGCACCATGTGCGCAGTCTTGGATGAGCCCCTGAACCCCTTGGACCGCGGGGCTCCCAAATGCGTGGGGCCCTAGGCAAATGCCTAGTTTGCCTATGCGGTAATCCGGCCCTGGTTGTAGTAGCAACTAACCAGTAATATAATGGTACTTAGTGGAGTGGAGTGACTTTCATTAGTTTCTTTCTCTTTTCTTGAAATACCAGACGTATACAGTGAAATTCATATAACACGTAGTTACCAGCGGTCGCAATATACACAACGAGAAGCAAATATTACTACAGAAAAGCGTCTTTCCTCCAAAAAATTTCCACCAGTCAACTATAGTGATAATATAGCATTTATTGTGGTGGAGATGGAAAAAACCTAGAAAAGCTAGATACAGTGATCAATAAACAAGGGTTGAGGCTCGACAGTTCGTCATTGTAGGAGCTGCCAGCAATCACCGGTTCTTCAACATGCAAGTTATACTTTTGTATCAATCAAATCACATATTACTTGGGTAGATAATTTCCAGTAGATCCTTCTTGTGTTAGCCCAAATCACCGACCAGTATGTTTTAAATAAGTGACCCACTGATCAGATCAGACTGGTTCCGAATCCTTGACTGGTCTGAACCCTCGACTGGTCCGAACCCTTGACCGGTTTCAAACGGATTCGTTGGACAGTAAAGCAGACTGTAAATGGATGGGGTTGTAGGCGCCCTTGTCAAACACAAACAATAAATATAAAACAGGAACGTACACCAGTAAGCTGTCCTAATATACAAGTACAGTTAGAAATAGAAATACAAATAGCCAGAGCTTCACTTTAAGGAGGTTATTAATAGAGTATTCAAGAGGTTGCTAGTAGAATTACAGTAAATCAACCATTCAAATCATTATGAAGCTCTGTGTAGTCTGCAGTCAATCAAACAAACGGGCTTCCACATGGATAAATTGTCATTTTTGTGGAAATTGGTGTCACGCCCCTTGTGCAGATTTCCAAGAACTAGCTACAAGCAGTATTAAAACAGGGAAGTGTTTTTGGGTATGCCCAAATGAGATAAATCTGTAGACTAAAATCACATTGGTATTAAAAGAGGATAACATCAAAGCTGCTTTCATAGAAAACCTGGAAGCATTCTACAACAGATGGGAAAATAAAAAGTCTTGGCTGGATGGTATCGCCCTTGATGCTGGCCATGTAGTCAGAAACTGTAAGGCTGGAGGTGATGTCCTGGTAGTCAGTAAATGTGGGGCTGATAGTGCTGTCCTGGGAGACAGTAATGGTGAAGCTGGAGGTGCTGTCCTGGGAGACAGTAATAGTGAAGCTGGAGATTTTGTCCAGGTAGTCAGGAAATATATGCATGAGGGAATGCATATAAATGACCTCATGGGAGACAGGAGCTGTAGTGGGGAAACAAGTGTAGTCAAGGACAAGGTAAAACCAATATTGCAAACTAGTAATACCACAGGAAATAGCCAACAAGAGGACTCTACTAGCAATAGTGAGGATATATTACCAAAAACAACTGGTCAGAGCTCCATTGTTGGTGCTAGTGAGGATAGGAATAAGACAGGTAAACATGCACCAACAGGGAATACAGTCACAAAAACCCAAGGCAAACGGAAACCAAGCCTGTGCACTTGGTATCTGCAGGCATGGGAAATCTGGAAAAACAGATGGGACGTGCAACTATGACCACCCTAGAAAATACCGTGCCCATATGACAACAGGAAAATGCAAACTCCCTTCCTGTAAGCTTTTTCACCCTGAAATGTGTCCCTCTTCAGTACAGAAAAGACTGTGCTATAACTTAAATTGCCAGGCACACCATCTAAAGGGGACAAAAAGATAAAAAGCATCCAGGCCATGGGAAAACCTGGGTAGCCACAGCCACTCAAGAGGGAGAGGTTTTTTAGTGCCAGGAAGGAAAAAAAAACTGGCAGGCAATGGCAGAAATCGTACACCAAATCCAGTCATTCCTGGAGTGGAACCACAGTCGATGGCCTCCACTCCAAACCAACAGATACAGATACTAATGCTGGAAAAAAAAATCCCCCCCCCCCCCAGTACCAACAATACCACCAGTCTGATGACATTCTTCTTTGCAAATATACTGGGTCTAAAGCCAGCAACAAACAACAAAATACCTTTCATCCGTGGACTGCTTGCAGAGGCAAATGCAATGTTCGCGGCTTTCACTGAGACCCACATAAAGGATCACTTGGACAACGAAATATGGATCCCAGGTTACAACCTATACAGATGCGACAGAGTGAACAGGCAAAAGGGGGGGGGGGGGTTGGCCTGTACATCGCAGAGTCACTTGTTTGCACAGAACTGCTTAATGCCTCAAATGATGTAGTGGAAGTTTTAGCAGTAAAGATCGAGAGCCAAAACCTAGTCATTGTGGTAGTCTACAAGCCTCCGGATGCAACGTCCCAGCAATTCCAGGAACAGGTTTTAAAAATTGACCACTGTCTGGAAAATCTTCCAGCTCCTGCCCCCAACATCTTGCTCCTGGGGGATTTCAACTTAAGGCACCTAAAATGGAGGAATATAGCAAATAATGTTGTTGCAGTAATAACACCAGGAGGCAGCTCTGACGAGAACTCACACACACACAAGCTTTTAAATCTCTGCACAAAATTCAATTTAAACCAGCAAATAATAGAGCTTACTAGACTGGAGAATACACTAGACCTCATCTTCACTAGCAATGATGATCTGATACGAAATGTCACCATATCAAAAACAATATACTCAGATCACAACATAATTGAGGTTCAGACACGTATGCGCAGAGCCCCAGACCGACATAATGAGATTAGTCACGAGGGAGCATTCACCAAATTCAGCTTCAGTAACAAAAACATAAAGTGGGACCAAGTAAACCAAGTCCTAACCAATATAAGCTGGGAAGATAGACTTACCAACACAGACCCCAACTTATGCCTAGAACAGATTAACTCGGTGGCACTCGATGTATGCACAAGGCTTATTCCTCTAAGAAAAAGTAGGAGTAGATGTAAAATAGAAAGAGACAGGCGCTCCCTTTACAGGCGATGGAAAAGAATAACAGATCGGCTAAAAGAGGCCAATATATCTGAAATGCATAGGGAGTCACTGGTCAGAGAAATAGCAAGCATCGAACTTAAGCTAAAGGAATCTTATAGGAATCAGGAATCGCGGGAAGAACTAAAAGCCATAAATGAAGTCTAAAGAAACCCAAAGTATTTCTTTTCCTATGCCAAATCAAAGTCGAGAACAACGTCCAGTATTGGGCCCCTACTTAAACAAGATGGGTCATACACTGATGACAGCAAGGAAATGAGTGAGCTACACAAGTCTGGTTAGCAAGCCTCTAACCAGACAGAGAGTCGAAGATCAAAATGAATTTTTTATGAGAGAGCCACAGAATTTGGTTAACACAAGCCTATCTGATGTTATCCTGATGCCAAATGACTTCGAACAGGCGATAAATGACATGCCCATGCACTCTGCCCCAGGGCCAGACTCATGGAACTCCGTGTTCATCAAGAACTGCAAGAAGCCCCTATTACGAGCTTTTAACATCCTATGGAGAGGGAGCATGGACACGGGGGTCGTCCCACAGTTACTAAAAACAACAGACATAGCCCCACTCCACAAAGGGGGCAGTAAAGCAATAGCAAAGAACTGCAGACCGATAGCACTAACATCCCATATCATAAAAATCTTTGAAAGGGTCCTAAGAATCAAGATCGCCACCCATCTAGAAACCCATCAATTACACAACCCAGGGCAACATGGGTTTAGAACGGGTCGCTCCTGTCTGTCTCAACTATTAGATCACTACGACAAGGTCCTAGATGCACTAGAAGACAAAAAGAATTCAGATGTAATATATACAGGCTTTGCAAAAGCCTTCGACAAGTGTGACCATGGCGTAATAGCGCACAAAATGCATACTAAAGGAATAACAGGAAAAGTTGGTCGATGGATCTATAATTTCCTCACAAACAGAACACAAAGAGTAGTAGTCAACAGAGTAAAGTCCGAGGCAACTACGGTGAAAAGCTCTGTTCCACAAGGCACAGTTACTCGCTCCCCATCTTGTTCCTCATCCTCATATCTGACATAGACAAGGATGTCAGCCACAGCACCGTGTCTTCCTTTGCAGATGACTCCCGAGTCTGCATGACAATGTCTTCCATTGTAGACACTGCAAGGCTCCAGGCGGACATCAACCAAATCTTTCAGTGGGCTGCAGAAAACAATATGAAGTTCAATGATGAGAAATTTCAATTACTCAGATATGGTAAACACGAGGAAATTAAATCTTCATCAGAGTACAAAACAAATTCCGACCACAAAATAGAGCGTAACACCAACGTCAAAGACCTGGGAGTGATCATGTCGGAGGATCTCACCTTCAAGGACCATAACATTGTATCAATCGCATCTGCTAGAAAAATGACAAGATAGATAATGAGAACCTTCAAAACTAGGGAGGCCAAGCCCATGATGACACTCTTCAGGTCACTTGTTCTATCTAGGCTGGAATATTCCTGCACACTAACAGCACCTTTCAAGGCAGGTGAAATTGCCGACCTAGAAAATGTACAGAGAACTTTCACGGCGCGCATAACGGAGATAAAACACCTCAATTACTGGGAGCGCTTGAGGTTCCTGAACCTGTATTTCCTGGAACGCAGGCGGGAGAGATACATAATTATATACACCTGGAAAATCCTAGAGGGACTAGTACCGAACTTGCACACGAAAATCACTCACTACAAAAGCAAAAGACTTGGCAGACGATGCAACATCCCCCCAATGAAAAGCAGGGGTGTCACTAGCACGTTAAGAGACCATACAATAAGTGTCAGGGGCCCGAGACTGTTCAACTGCCTCCCAGCATACATAAGGGGGATTACCAATAGACCCCTGGCAGTCTTCAAGCTGGCACTGGACAAGCACCTAAAGTCGGTTCCTGACCAGCCGGACTGTGGCTCGTACGTTGGTTTGCGTGCAGCCAGCAGTAACAGCCTGGTTGATCAGGCTCTGATCCACCAGGAGGCCTGGTCACAGACCGGGCCGCGGGGGCGTTGACCCCCGGAACTCTCTCCAGGTAAACTCCAGGTAAACTCGTGTATGAAATTAAGACACATGTGCAACATCTGGGTATCTTTATTGTAGACGTTTCGCCATCCAGTGGCTTTACCAATAAAAATTCTAGGACATAACTTGAAGACAGTAGGACTATATACAGAAGATGAGGTAATCAGTCCCTCAACCTAGGAGTAGGTGCGAAGAGCACCGTAGTCTTGTCGGTATTATATACCATTCTTGCACAAACTCGTGTATCACTGTGAAACTCTCAGAGTGTTCAAGAAAAACAATGTCGTCAAGGCTAATTTGTGTGTGATGTGGAAGGCAAATAGTAAGGCATGGGTCACTAGGGACATTTTCTATGATTGGTTTTATCATGTGTTTGGCCCCACTGTGAAAAATTACCTCCTGGAAAATAAGTTGGTCCTCAAGTGCCTCCTAGTATTAGACAATGCTCCTGCTCATCCTTCAGACTTGCCAGAGTGAATTACAGGGGACTTGAGTTTTATCAAAGTCAAGTTTTTGCCTCCTAATACCACTCCTCTCCTCCAGCCCATGGACCAGCAGGTCATTTCAAATTTCGAAAAAGTGTACACCAAAGCAGTGTTTCAGAAGTGCTTTGAAGTAACCTCAGACACTCAATTGACCCTAAGGACTTTAAAAAGATCTTTGTACCCTCAATTGCATAAACATTAAGGGAAGGCTTTGGGAGGAGGAAACGGGCCTTGAACTCTCCTGGGGGAAAATTTGTGGCCCACAATGTTACAAGAGGGGTTTTTTAAAAGGGTTTTGGGGGCTTACCCTCAGGACCCTATGCCAGCTGGGGAATTGTGTGGCAATGGGGAAGTCCAGGGGGTTGGGGGTTAGGGGGGAGGATTAAAGAGTTGGGGGAGGATGGATGAAAATAACCACTGATAGGCGAAAGACTCAGCAAAAGCAAAAACCAAAAATGAGGAAATTGCTTCAGAGGAGGGGAAGGGATGGAGGAATTTGCTTTTTTTAAACGATTAAGAAATTTGTGTAAAGGGGGATTGAGTGCAAACCTTATGGAAGAAAATCACCCAACAGTTTTGCAACCCGTGCTGGTGACTTTTACAATGTCAGTTTTTGGACCCATTTTGGGAAAATCAAAGGAATCGAGGTAAGGCTCTATGGACGTTTTTTTGGTGCAACAGAGGTTAGTGACTTAAAGTTGTTCTCTGTGGGAACATTACACATCTTAATAAAGGGAAAAGTGCATTTATTTTTCATTATCAGTATTTTTGTGCATTATCCTTATTTTTCTGTGTAGAAAATTTAATGTCAGTGAATTTTTTTTTTCATACTTTTGGTGTCGGGAAAACGGTTTAAATTTGTTTTCCTATATTTCTTATGGGGAAAATTAAATTCGGCTAAGGAAAAGTTCTCTGGAAGGTTAATACGTTTGGTTGGGGGTCCGCTGTATTCAAATTTTTGTTCAGGCAGAAAGAAGTTTAAAAGTCTAGAGGTCACAAAATTTATGGTTGGATTGGTTAGATTGAGAAGAAAAATTTTTTTAGCAAAGTCCTAAAAATTTTAAGAAGTCAGGGGGAACCTTTACCATTTTGGTAGCAAACTCCAGATCTTCGGACCCCTTTTTGTGCATAGCATTTTTGCAGTGTGTACTCGCACGAGAGAGTGAAAAGTGCCTTATTCCTTGTATTGTGACTTTTCATCTGTTTTAACTGTCAAAGGGGTGTTTAAGTGGGGGTTTAAGTGGAATTTAATATTCTGTATTGTGTAGGCATAATAATATGATGTATGTCTTGTATATTCGCAAATTAGGCTTTTTAAAAAAAGGGTTTTGGTGTGCTGTCTAAACAGGGGCGCTGGTAAAAACACTTGCCAGCACTTTTTTTTGGGGGTTTTAAGCTCTGACCTTTATTTTCTCCATGAGAATGTAAAAAAAAAAAAAAAAAAGATCCCGTTTGGGCGTTTAAGGGTTAAAGGTTTATTAATTTTAATTCATTCAAAAATTTATTCTCTATAAATTTAAAAATTGATTACAGAATTTGGTTATTGTGGGTTTTAAGTAATAAAATAATAATTTCAGAGTGTCCACTAAACACCTGCAGGCAGGCATTTCGGGCAGACTTAAATTAAAACTTAAGTTTTAAAAAATACAAAATTTTGAGGTAAGTTGGTATTTTGGGTAAGTGACTAAAACTATTTGTGATTTTGCAATGTAATGCTTTTGTTTTTTGGGACATACATATTTCAGTATTGGATATCCCCCAACTTATGACTTTTAAGTTCATTATTTTGAGATTGAGATTGATATTTTTGTTTTTTGGTCAAATGGGTGGTGGGATGAGTGTAAGGTTAACCCCCCAGGGGGTATTCGTGTAATTAGGGTTGACAGGGTGTATCAGGGAGATAAGAGTTTTCTGAGGTTTTTGAAGGGATGAATGGTCTGCAGTTTTAGAATTTTCAGGTGGGTGTTCCAGATTTTAGGGCCTTTGCAACATTGAATTTTGTAAAGGTTTGTCAGACCGGGAATGTCTAGAGATGTTTTTGTTGGTATTGTGCCTGTGGGTTATGTCGCAACTATCAAAAAAAGGTTTTAGGTCAAGGTTAATTTTGGGTTTTTTTAAAGTCCTTTTAAGTAGATTCCACAGTAATAAGTGTGGATGACGAACGGGGAGTAAGTTTAGATCTAGAAGGTGGGGGGGGGGTTTCCCGGGGGGTTTTTAGTGTTATTCTTACTGGGGCTTTTTTTTGGGTTATTATTGGTTTTGGGTGTTTTGCTGCGGTTAAACCCCCAAGAATTTTGCTAGTGAGGTATGGATATTAAGTAAATGGTATAGTTTTAGAAGGGCAGTTTGGGGGCACTAGTATCGTATCTTGGAGAGGATCCAACCGTTTTGGATACTTTTTTGGTTATGTGTTGGTAGGGTGTGAAGTCGGTTGTTGCGAGGATAGGCCTGGGAAATTTTGCCTATTATCCCGGCAATTAGAGTGTTATCAATCTTAATTTTAAATTTTGCGCATCTCCTGCTCTGCTAAAAACATAATTAGTAGGTTTTGCATGTTAAGCAAAGTTTATTGGCTGTCATCCAAGTCGATATTTTGATCAGCCCTCATTAACAAGGGTTTGGGGTGGCAAGATTAGGGTGGGATGACAAAAGTCGTGGTTTTCGAAAGAGTGGGGTTAGGTGTTGAGATCGTTTGGGAAGTCATTATGTATATGGGGAAGAGCGGGGGACCAAGGCCCTTCCCCCTGGGGAACTCCAGTATCAAGTGGCGTGTTGTTGAGCTGTGTTTTAAATGGGAATACGTACCATTAGTAAGGTAAGATTGAATATACAAGCCCATGGCCTTTTATCATAATGAAAGTTTGGGGAGTGGTGCCGTGGTCTACTGTGTCAAAGCTTTTCTTAGGTAATAAAAATTCCAGTGGTTTTCCCTTATTTTCATGCGTGTAAAGCAGATCTAGCATTTTTATGATTGCATCGTTAGTGCTTTTTTTTTTTCCTGAACCCAAATTGGCGGGGTTGAGTATGTTTTTGCCGTAAAAAATGAATAGTCCCTGTGCAGAGTTTCTAGAGTTTTGGATAGCAAGGGAAGTTTAAATTTTGGCCCTTAAAGTTTTTTAAAAATCTGTGGGTCACCCCTTTTGTTTTGGGTAAAACCCTTGCCGTTTGAGTAGTTTGGGAAGGTGCTGTTTTAGTGATTTTAAAAGTAATGAGATGCATGCGAAGGACTGGGCCCTTCTTGTAAATAATGGGGGGAATGAGACAGTTTCCCCCGAGTTTTTTTTAAGTGACTTTATAATTGGGTGACTTCCTGGGCTCGTTGGAGCAAGATAGAAGGAATTTGGGAAAATTCCCCCATTAGGTAGCCCCCGGCTGGGCTTTGGGTGCGTGGGTTTTAGGGCGAGATTAAAAACCCTTTGGTTGAGAAGAAGTCGTTTATCTTGTTAGCTGTGTCATGGGAGCAGTGGTTTTTCATTGGGTTTAGTTGGGGGCAATTTTCTTTTTTTTTTTCGTTTTTGGTCCCTAATTGAGAGATTTTTTTTCCGGTTTTTTAAATTCTCCTCTTGTGTCTGTAATCTACTGGGTGTAAGTTGTTTGGCTTCTTTATTACTTTTTGGGGGGATGATGAATAGTGTTTTAAAAAATCTTTGTGTATAAGCCCCGCCTATATTGTTTTTTATTGGGGTTTTCTTTTCAATGGATTTCAGAATGGGGCTGGTGCCATGGGCAACCAAGGTTTGTTTGTGACGTTTGTTTTTTTAGGAAAGTTTTTTGTATAGTCTAAGTAAATTTTTTAAGAAAAATGTTGTCCCGCGTCAATAAACCCTTTGGCCTTTGGGGAATTTGTAGGTCAGTCAACAGTCTCTGGCAGCTGTGACTTCCCATTGAGGCCTCAATGGGTCTAAAAGAAAATTTGTTGTATTTAAGTGGTGGGTTTTCTAATGTTTTTTAAAGGAAGGTGGGTAGTGGTCTGTAGTGCTATTGTGTTACCCTGATTTAATGGGGGTAGTAATTGGTCCAATGTGGGGCTATGTTGTTGCCTTGTTTCAGTGGCCTGGTTTGGTTTTTGTTTTTTTGGTATGAGAAGTGTGTTGTTATAGTTGATGAAAACAGTTACAGGTGTCATCATAGGCCAAGGTTAGTTGAAGTTTCCCCTAAGAAAGGTGGGGCTTATTCTTTGTCTGTTTGTTTTTAGTGCCCTTTTGTTTTTCACTGAATTTGGGATGTTTTTTGTGGGGGTATCGGTAAATGGCACCGATTGTTATAGGCGTCTTAAGGTTTTTTACAGTAAAAAATTTGCAAAAATTTTCTCCATATTATCACTAAAGCAAGTGGTGCTAATACAAGATAATTGGTTAGAGTAATGTTGCAATACCCCCCCCAATTTTGGTTTTGGGCTGCAGTTGTGGATTGCTGTGTACCCGGTAGGGGTAGAATTTATTATGTCCCGCTTAAGCCAGGTTCCCGTAAGAATAATGAGGAGAAGGGTGTCTTTAGTGATTCAAGGATGCCAGGAGGGCATCTAGTGTTTGCTTAAGGACCCGATTTGTAGTAAGTACTGATAATTTTAGCATTGTTTAGGAAATGCTGGCTGTGATGCTGTGTAGTAAAAAGGGAGTTTCTTCCAAAAGGGTTTTTATTTTGTGTCAGTTTGGAGGTTTTTTGATCAGGGTCAGCATGATCAATCACTTTTAGGTTTAAATTAGGGGTTTTTTATCCTGAGTTGTGGGTTTGATTTTAGTATGATATCTGTTTGGGGGGGAAGTTTTTGGGCAAGTATATAGCTATAGCTTTTGGTCTGTAGGTATAGTCATATACCATAATGGGGTTGTTTTTATGTTTGTGCTGGAATGAGCTAAAATAAACTGGGAAAAACTAATAATATAAAAATACAAATTAAAAATGACCAGACTCCAAATGTAATTACATATGGGCTAAAATTAAAAAATTGGTTTTTTGCTATGTATTTACGAATGGCTTAGTAAATGAGTTTAATCTAATGAATAAAAAGGCACAAAACCCCCAATTGTAATTTTCACTAAAGGGCTTATAAAGTTGTTTACAAGAATTAGAGTATAACTGATTTAAATTGACAGATAAAATATGCAAGTTAAAGGGAGCAACAAGATTAAAAAAAAAGTAGAAAAAAAAAAAGAATATATGAGTTAGTTGGTATAGTTATGCAAAAGATAGTTAAGGGCCTTGAAAACTATTTATATTGAAAATATACACTAATTGCACACACAATATAGTCCACTATAGATATGAAAGCATCTTAGAATAGGACTTATAATATAAACTTAGATATATAAATATACATAATTTAATGGTACTTGCAATTGCACTAGGGTTCTGGTATTGGTGTGACAAGATCATGGTATAACTAGATTTAAATTGAGAAAATAAATTACAAATTAAAGTACCAAAAGATAATAAGTATAAAATAACAATGGCTAATGTCTTGGTTATATATGATAGTAAGATGGGAGACTGGTTACACAGGTACACAGATTACACAGTACTCAGGTTCACACGGTTCAACAGGTACAAAGGATAATATTAAGGATGGGTAGTTGATATACAAACATGAAATTGGCAAATAAATGTTATTGGGAAGTATAACAAATATGATTAATGTACAAAAAGTAATATTGCGACTGGTAGTTAATATGGTGTGTATAAAATTTTTGTAAAGTATATATGGCATTTTTTTTTTTTTTTACAAAATATTCGTGAAAAATGTAATGTTTATTTCGTTCATAAGTGCCACTTGTAGTTTATACTAGGGTATATGGCAGTACAAGGTAATTATAGAGTACTATGAAGTAAATGTGGTATTAAATACTGGTTAAGTGAATGTGACAAGTAATGGTGGCTGTGGTTGATCGACAGGCACAAATACCATTGGTGAGGTAACGGAGATATTAAAGGTGGTAAAAGGGGTAGGAGTGTCCCATTTGTGGTACAAAGTATAGTATCTTGAAAGGATGCCTACTAATTTTTGGAATTTTTTTTAATGGTGGTGGATGTGGGAATATTTAAGTTTATAGTCATGGAGGAAGACCTCTAGATTTTAACACTCAGCATATCTTCATATGTGGGAACCAGTGATGATTGTATACTAGAATTTTTAAAACTGAACCTTTTATTGACCCTACACCCGCCCACCCCTCACCCCTTGTGAATTTTAAGTCTGCCATAATGCTCTGGCTTACATGGGGCTTTTGGCATGTTCACACCAAGTACTATAATTTCTGTGTACATATATGGTATCATCGTCCAAATAAAATTTATATGAATATGATTATTAACCCTTTGTCTGTCGCTGGCCGTCTACGATATGTAATTACGATGGACGTGTTTGACGTGTACTCATAAATTCGAGCGGCTTTCAAATCAAGCAGGAGTAAAGCTGGTAGGGCCCACTTGTGAGGAGACATGGGGCCTGTCGTGTTCAATGTGAACAATATAAAAAAATTCCTGGAGCACAAGGGCATAATGAGATAAAAAAAAAAATAATAAATCCAAGACCGTTTTTTTTTTAATTAAATGCCGATTTTGTGGTTTTTCTATAGTATTTATGGTTGTATTTCATCGTTTCTTGGTCTCATTTGATAGATTGGAAAACATATTATAGAAATAGAGGTGATTTTGATTGAGTTTTCTATTCAAAAAAGAACTAGAAATGGAGATACTTATAGGGGAAATGTTTGATTTTTTGCCAATGTTCAAAAGTAAACCAAATGATGCCCATTGTCCAATTAATGTCCACTCATGACTTCTAATATGCTGTCATGATTGGGTTGATGTTATTTATACATTTATTACAGTATTGAGTAGTCGCCCTAATTAGTAAGTCTTTTATTTTTTGTTGGATTAAAAATTCAATATAGAAAGCAAGAGTAATATCAAGAGGGGCCTGGAGACATGACTGATGAGCAAAGAAATTGTCTATTTTAGAGCAAGGAATGGTTGCATTGTTCATTCGTGGGACCCTATTTTGAATTTATGTATTTTTTGTTTTCGTGAAATTGGCAAATTGCAAATTTCTGACCACATTATTTGTTAGTTGAAATCAGGTAAATGGTCAGTTTCTTGTACTTCAATCGATATAATAAAAATGCGATTTCTAAAGATATAGATATGAGGTTTGGGTGACTGGAACAATGGAATTTGCGAAAATAGGGCTCAAAGTAGGCGAAAAAATCACCGTTTTGTAAACAGCTCGCCGAGGTCGCTAACTTCGCGAGAGCATATTTCGTCCAGTTTTCCATCTAAATTTCAGTTTTTTTTGGTGTCATTACTATCGGGAAAAGATTCTCTATCTTTTCATATAAGAATAGAACTAATTTCTTGTTTTTTATATCTTTGCGACACAAAGGAGGAACTCTGGATTGGGGGTTGCGACAGCAAAGGTTAATTTGGATATTTAAGGCTCTGTTGTGCAAACAGCATGAAGTTGTTTTGGATGTTGAGAGTGAGTTTGTTGTCATCATCAAGTTTATATTTTTTGAAGCTCATTGGTTATCAGTGTTTCTATGTAACAAAGCTGGATTCAGGGTATGGGGGGGCAGACATATGTTAGTGTATCTGAGAAAAAGAATGGTTTAAGGAGTTGGGTTGCATTTGGGGAGATAATTGATGTAGACGAGAAGTGGTGTGGGCCTAGGGTACTAACTGGGGTACTCCTACAGCTTCTGGCTGGATAGCTGGAGTAGTTGACTACATTTGGGCATATACACCTAACATCCCTATACGACTTACGACCAAGCTTGGTTCCAGCCAACCAGGTCGTAAGTCAAAAATGGACGTAAGTCGAATCTTTGAAAATTGCCGGACATACCGAATTACAGAAAATATCTACCTGGGATGAGGACTAACAAAATCTTACCACTAAAAAATGACTTAAACTACTTCATTCAGTTTGGTCTTAACTAGAGCTACAGAGGTCTCCCTCTTAACATAATGCATTAACAGATCATCTATCACAAGCTGAACAGAGGGAAAATTCTTAGAATTCACCTTGATAATAGACTCAAATTTCATACACAATATTACAACAAATTTCTAAGTAAAATTTCAATAGATATTATGGCATACTACTCGAAGAGATGACTACGCGTATATTTGTTCCAACAGTCAGCCCTCCTTGCCACCTATATCTCTCTCTTATTTACCTTATCTCACCTATGGTATTTGTGCATGGGGCCTCAACAACACAATTAACCTCTCAGACCTATAATTACCCAAACTAAATGCGGCAGTCTGAATGATGATTAATTCACCCGAACTACAGGCAGCACATCTCCATCCAAATATTCAAAAACACTAAAACCTACTCACCATACAAAACAATCCTACTTATTAATGCACCCTTATTAACCTTATAGATGACATTAACTTGATTTTAACCCTCCCTCAAACATCTTACTGCAACCTCAACAGAACACATGACCATAACACAAGGCACAGGATCTCTCTTCGATGCTTCCTCGGTGTCCATCTCACGCTATGCAAAAAACTCATTGCACATTTAAGGCCTAAAATCTGGGAATTCATTACCTGTAAATATAAAAGTATAACACTACCTGTTTATAATTCATGTCTCTTTTCAAAGATAACTTTACTCACCCATAAATTCCAATATAAATACTGATTATACTGAACCTTATGAAAATTGTTTATCTTAAATGTTTTCACAATGATATCACATATATGGTAAACCCTAAGGACCTATCTAACTTTGTTATCCTTTAAATACACTCCTAACGATTACTCCACGTTCTTCAGATTGTACTGCAATGCATGCAATATATGACCTGTCTTTGTAATTCGAGCATCTTGGATGCGTTATTGTTATCGCAGTTTCAATAATAATGTTTTTTCACTGATTACATCATTGCTTAGTTAATCTTATGTTAATTTAATAGCCTGCCCGTTAATGCTATGCATTAAGTGGCTTTGGTATAGTGCTCTTACCTGATTTTTTTGTACCTGGGTGTTTGTCAAGTGATATAAAGAAATAAATATATAAATAAATAATAATTGTGTGTATGTTGTACTAACCTAGTTGAGTGTGTCGTGTGTGTGTGTGAGTGAACGTGATGAACGCACATTATTACATACAATATATTGTGAAATCTTTATTTCCTTTTAAATCACTCCTTCCTAAAGTATGGAAGGGAAGGAGGAGTTATATGCCGGGGGACCATTTTTCCATAGTGTTTTTTTTCTATGCAAGCTGCCCAGCCTGGGGGCATGGCTTTTCAAGTTGAGGCATTTTGTAAATGTTTTCGTAATGATCTCATTTATGTTTAAATTGTTTCTTTAAACAACATTTTAGAAGTACCTTTTTAAGTGAAACATTTTGAGTTAATGATTTACAAATGTTGGTTTTGATAGGATCTTAACCCTTTAGGGTCCAAGGCCAAAATATGATAGTGGGTGATCTAGTGTCCATGTAATGTTGAAAAAAAAAAATATTATTTGTTTTACAGATTTAGTAAAGAGCATATTTTGTGAAGGTTTTAGACAAAAAAAAAAAATTCTATCAGTACTTACGAAAACAGTGCCAAGAAAGTTTTGTCAAAAATGATTGGTAAGAGGTGGCGGCAACTTCGACGAATTCCACAATACTGAGCATTACATTATTTTGCGGTTTTTGTTTGTTTTTTCTTTTCTTTTCCAATTTTTTTTTTCCTATAACATTTTGTTGCTGAGAGACCAATACTGTATTTAATGTATATATATAAAACTCACTGTATGGAACTCAATAAACCGCACTAATTATTCAATCGATATTTATTGTTTACCACTGTTGTTTATTACAATAAACATGCACAAATTTAGTATTATATATATAATGTTCATATTTACCCCCATATATTAACCTTATTCTACAATCACTGGACATGGTTTTTAAATGCTGGAGCTTGTGGACACTCCTTTGAAACAGGCAACCTGCACAGAGGCACCTTACATTCCTCACAAATATAACCGTGTGTCTTTGCGTCTGTGTGACGCCGTCATTTTGTTTGGGCACAGACGATGCATCTCTTCTGAGCCTAATTTCTTCTGAGTTGAAGGAAGTTGTTTTTTGAAATGTTCCAACTTCCCTCCTCTAACGCTTGGGTATATCTCTGAGGAATTTCGAGGACTGTGTAGTGTTAGCAGGTGTTCTTACTGGTACTTCATTATGAGTTGTCTGACATAACAGAAAATCAAAATTCACCATTCGGTGGTCATTGTTGCCAGTCTTTATTTGGTTCAATATTATATGTCATTGAGCATTGAAACTGTCCATGAGATGGAAAGAAAAGTTTCAAGTACCACTGTAAACTCTTACGACACAGTCAACAATACCAATCTGCATGTCACACTTTGTCATTCCATGCGCAATGTTTTGTCGTTATAATCTATCACTTCGTCGTCAATGGTTTTTCGACTAGTTTACATGTAGTCTCTCTCGACAACTTTGCCACTGTCTGGCATTTTCATTACGGGGTGAATTGGTTGTCAACACATTGACTTATCCGTTTGTAATGACACCATTAATGCCATGATGTAATTGGGCAGTAAACTACATGCACACGTTCAATCATCCAACGAGCACCTGCGTTCGAAGCCTGGGCATATGTTTACGATCTAGTTAGATCGCATGTGCCACACACCATTATGTCTTGTTCACTCGCATGAAATCACTGAGCAATGGGCTTGTGTTCCAGTTATCAGTATATAATGTATGCCCCTTTCCAAGTATAAGGTCGCCTCATGTTTATTCACTACGGTCTCCTGAGATACCCAAATTACATCTTGTTGTTTTCATGTTTTCGTACCCGTGTATACAACAATAATCCAACACCAGGGCCACTGTCACAATCCACCAGAGTACAATTCTGTTTTATACCAAAGCGTTTTCCTCTAGCTCGGTATATACTGCTTGAATGGACACTCTACCTTTGAACCAAAATCAAAGTACTCGGTTCTTTACAAGATTCTTGATTGGATAAAATTACTGTATAGAGCTTGAACTTTTGTGTGAGATACATGGAAACCATTTCTATTCTTGTTTAACCTGTACACTTCGTATAGGCTGGTTTCGTCAGAGAAAGTGCAACATACGATAAGTGTAGATTAACTGTTCACTCTGGTATGTTTCATGAAAATGGAACCGGGGTATGAAAGTAGCCGACTCTGTGGACCAGTATGCTTTTAGATTATGCTTATTGACGTGTGGCATCTAAGCATTATTTGTTGCAAATAAAAGCAAATAACATTTCTGCATCCAGTCGTCTCCTTTCCACCTGTGTTAAGTCTTGCTGTGGTGATTAGATGTATTGCCCTTGGTGTACTCAAAATACTTATTCTACTTTCCCTGGACAATAATTGTACATCAATGGCTGGTCAAGAATATTCAAAGAATTCCTGTTTCATTGGCCGTGGTTCCAAGGGGTAAACGTAGTAGAATTCACTTTGAGAGTCTATCAACATAGTGGTGAGGATTGGGAACAAAATTGGGATTTTGCAGCCAATCCCATCTTTACTGGTTTACTGGGGATTCTCGGGACATCATAGGCTGGATTGTGCGGGTGGTTGTGGTGGGATGGTGGATGGCGCTCCAGCTTTGTACCGTGATAAACGGACGAAGCGAAGCAGGCGTGCGGGTCCCAGCGTGGCTTGGTGTGGCACGCATGGGGTGCCAAGGCCATCACAACTAACTCCCATCCAAATGATGCATGGGGTCCTATCCATGCCAAGTGTAGCCACATCTTCCTCACTATCACGACCTAAAAATGGTGTGGGGCCAGACGGGATGTTACTTCAGGATGTTACTCGGGATGTACTCCGGATGTACTCCGTCCCAATGGGCACAGCATAGGGTACACTACCTCGAGAGGCATTCCGAGCCGGCGAACTACCGCCGTTTCTACTGGGGATGTGATTCCTCCACTATCCGCTAATCGAAACTGATCGTCGAGCGCCAATAAATTCACAGTCCTTGTCACTTAATCATCATCATTATCTGAAGTCAGAGGCCACGGCCACGCGGAAAATATTAGTGTTTCTCTGGCGATGTGGTACATACCGGTCCAGGTGAGTCACGTGTGCCCACACCTGAGGATAGAAGGTTGAGGAACGTCAGCGTTTTCTGCACTATTATCGATTTCCTGGTCCTTTCTTTTCGGTCATCTAAAACTGAATCAAAGCCGTAGTAGATTTGTCTTCCATTTCCCACTTCCATCAGTGATCAGAACTATCAGATAGATAAGAGCGTAGAAGAGTACCCAATTGTCCGGGGAGTGAGAGCTTGGAACTTGCGCGAGGAATGGTGAAACATGGGTAAATTCTGTGCCTGCTTTCCCACTATGCTATGAGGGTGGCCCGGGCTCTTGATTGTTTTGTTTTTGGCGCACACCCACCCACGCAGAACCGTTTTCATATGTAGGCCTTTGATAGAGCGTTTTCGCGCTAAAATTTGTGGGCGCTAGAATTTTGGCAATTGATCTTCGGTTTTGGACATCTCAAAGTGAAGCGGTATAGAATCCTATGGCGACGGCGACCATGAATGGGTTAAAGTGATCTCTCACAATACTCTCTTAGGAGTCAATCGAGTTTCTGTAGGTCTTACAAAGCACCTTTCAAAACAGAGTTTTATGTACAGATTTTGAAGTTTTGCAATGACTGCTGGTCCATGGGCTGCAGGAGAACGGAGTGGTATTTAGGAGGCAAAAAACTTGTCCTTAATGAAGCTCATGTCTCACAATGATCGCTGCTGCCAAGTCTGTAGGATGATCAGGGGCATCTGTGTCTTACCCAGGAGGCATAAGGTATAATTTATTTTCAGTTAGGTAATTTTTCACAGTGGGAATCTGCTGGTGTAAACCTGTTAATAGAATAAAAGTCCCTAAGGGACCCACTGCCTTTCTGTTTGCCCTCCAAGCGCACTACCAACATTTAGCTTGAGGCAATTCTTTTGCCTGATGCTCTGGGACGTTTCCGAGTTGATACACCAATATCGGCTTCACTGTGCAATCTCCACTGCATGGCAACATTATACAGAGTAAGCCTGTCTTTCTAGGATTATGTATTGGGAGTGACTTTTCCTCATGAGTAAGGTAGGTTCACTGCTTGGCACATCTTTTCTTCCAAAACCAGGCCTGTTTTGTCTCAAATGACCACTTGTTCAGATTTCACTCCTTCTCACGGTCTATGTACTCCTTGATTCATGCTAAATATTTTTCAGCTGCTTTGTGGTCCACGAAACGGCAAGCCTCACCATGTCATTTTCACATATATGCTTTGCCCACTACGCTTCTTAAATCTCTCAACCAACCTTTGGCTGGCCTTAATTTCACCAACATTTCAATAGTTTGACAAGCAATTTTTCTATACTTAATTCGTCACTTTGCAACTTCCATAAGCCTTTTCACTTTGATCGCTTTCGAGAAACTAGTCTACTGCTATTGTTTTCGTTTATCCACACTCCATACAGTCTCTCAACATCTCTTTCACTTGCGATCTCTGTTTCGAAAACAAAGTTGCCACCTTTGGCAAGACATCACTTCCTTGATTGCCGTTTTCTTGGCCACATTAGTAGCGATGGTGGTTGATTGCGGGTTTACTATACAACCTCGGCCAGCTCTGAGACACGCACTCCTAATTTCCATACTTAGAATGATCTCTTTTCTTCATCTCTATAGTAATTCTCCTCCCCTTAGTCCTGAGCCGGTTGCCACTAAGAAGCTGTCGTGGGGCCATGGCATTTATTTTGCAGGTGATATCTCTCAAAAACGCGGTAATTGTAATAATCGAAATGTTCGATTGTATGCTTGGTATGTTACCATGGTGGCTGGCTTGTAAACAGTGCCACCGCAGTCACAAGTGAGGGCTTGGCTAGGCCCCGCACATGGATCGCATCTCGGACGACATTGTGTTGAGCGAGTTTTTTAGCGCTAGGCGACGGGCAATATTTTAGCCGATTAAAATGTAGCTATGTGGATTTAACGTTATGTGATGCCAAGGTTAGGCGAGGGGTCCACTGTACAGGTACCATCTGACTTACGACCGGGGAGTAGTGTTTGGTTCCGACCCAACCGGTTGTATGTCGAAATGGTAGTAAGTCGAACCTTACTACTGAATATTCATCATCATATTTTTGGTATTGTCTATTATTTTATTTGTTTTATTTTGGTATCATTTTTTACTTTTTATGCTGTTTAGTAACTGTATTTTTTTACTGTATGGTTTTAGGATAAACACTGTGTGCAACACAAACGTGTTTATTTCCCAGTTATTTGGCATTACAAAACACGGTCGTAAGTCAAATGTTTGTATGTCGCGCAGGTCGTTAAGTGGTTTGGTATGGTGTTTTCATCTAAAATTTCCAATTGTTGTGTTGTTATCTATGTTAATATTATTATTGGTGATAGAGTCGGATATTATTATGGATTTCCAGGAAAAATATGCACATTGTTTGACTTCAGTGGGTCATTAATCTTAATCTCATGATATTTTCTGTACATATTTGGGTGGGCATTTTTGTGTGCATTCCGTCCATGACCACTGTGAACAATATTCATGTATTTTATACATTGACTTCTTAAAAAAAAAGTTTTTCTCTCTGCTGTCACAAGTTATGACTTAATTTTATGTTTATTATGTAGGTTAGGTGAGTATTGGATGATTAGGTGTACAGTATGGATTTCTTCACGTCGAGGTACTACCTGTTCTTTCTCATGAAAAAGAATACGATTTTGTTTGAATTTTTAACTTGGGAGATTAGCGCCATCCAGGAGAACTGAATAAAGTCAGTGTCAGTGGAGACTGTTGTCTTACTTTCTTGGGGTATTTTAAACCCAGGAAGCAACACACAACAGTCAGATAACACCCAGGACCTTATTATGTGCTTAGGTGGATGGTGGCAACAAGTACGTTCTATAAGGAAAATGCCCAGTGTTTCACCTGTGCCATGGAATGATTCTGGTCTGTGGTGTTGTGAGCTTGCGGATGCTACTGAAACCCCAATCCACAAGTCCTCATATCAAGCTGTTTTGAGCATCCCTGATAAATATTTTTTCATGGCACTTGGTTATCTTGTAGATTTTTTAATTTTATAAAACATTCTCATTATTACACTTATTAATTTTAAATTTTCTTGTATACAGGATGAAAAGTTGTTGGCCTTGTGCCCTTGTGAGAGTCATGGAGGAGTGTATCGAATGGTGGACCAGCGCAGTAGGATGCCGTGGTTGCTTTGGGAGTATATCTCTCTAGGATTCTGGTCAGCAGTACCAACTCTTGGTTTTCCAGTACCTTCTTTGGCTTTCTCCGACTCTTACCCAAAGCTGGTGTGGTTAGATGAAATAGCGGATTTTTCCAATGATGTGAGTTTTTATATTAAGGATTGTTCCAATGATAGTGTGGTTGTAGACCGCTAGTAGGAAATAGTTAAGATGTCTTGGTAAATTATGAGATGATTTGAAATCTTCACAAAAACCCAACACCTGTGAAGGAAACTTAAAAACAAAGTTTTTGTCCATCCTGGAGCATTATCAAAGTCCATATGAGCTACAAAAAGACCATATGACAGTGTGGAGTAGATGATAGCTAACAGTAGTATTGTTAGTAGCAATAGTAGTAACAGAAGGAATAATATAATAATAATTATTAATAATAATTATTAATAATAATAATATTTTCATTGTTTTTTTTTTTTTTTGAATAAAAAAAAATGTAGTAGTAGAAATAATTATAGCAGAAATAGTAGCATGTGGTAGACATTTGAATTGTAGTACTGTAGTAGTGTTATAATTAACCCTTTGCTTGTTTTGGTCATACATATACATCTTAGGAGCCACCGTTTTTGACGTATTTTACTTATGGAATTCTAGCGGCATCAGATCAAGCAGGAGATAGAAAGCTGTAGGCCCACATGTGAGAGAATGGGTCTATGTGGTCATTGTGCACCATATAAAAAAATCCTGCAGCACGCAGTGCAAAATGAGAAAAAAAAACTACAGTTTTTTTTAAATTAAATGCCGACTTTGTGGTCATTTCTCGTTGTATGTAGTATTTATGGTTGTATTGATTCATTTTCTTGGTCTCATTTGTTTTAGTATGGAAAAACATATTATTAGTTTAATAGAGGTGATTTGATTGAGTTTTACTATGATAAAGAATCTTGAAAAGTGGAGCTCAAAGTAGGGGAAATGTTTGTTATTTGTTTGCAATGAAGGGTAGACAAATTGATGTCATTTTCAATAAATGTCCAAGTAGCAATTCTAAATTTGCAGGTCTGAATGGGTTGACATTTTTATACAATCATTTATATTGCAATAGTCTGCATAACAGTAAATCTTCTATTTTTTTGCGTTTGTATATAAAATTCAAAATAGTAAGCAAGGATGTGATATCAATGGGGCTGGAGACGTGACTGATGAACAAAGAAAATGTTATTTTAAAGCTAGGAATGTCGGCAGTGTTTCATTATGGACCCTTTTTGAAAATGTCATATTTTTATTTTAGTGAATTTGGCCAGATTTGAATTTCTGACCACGTTTTTTGGGTAGTTGAAATGGTAAATGGGCAGTTTATTGTACTCAATTGATAGAACAATATGGAGTAGAGTTTGGACTGGGAACAATGGTATTGGCCGAAATAAAATACGGTCAAGTGAGCGATAGATCACCACTTCGTAATATATCGCCGAGGTCGCTACTTAGCGAGAGCGGTAGATTCTGGTCAGTTTTTTCCATCAGGATTTCGTTTCTTTTGGTATGTTCCTTTACAATTGGGAAAAGAGTCGCTATTCATTTCATAACCAAAAAAATAATTTTATTTTTTTTTTTAAATTTTGACGACACTAGGAGACACCTCAGGATTTGAGGTTGCGACAGTCAAGGGGCTAATGGTAGTAGTAGTAATAGTCGTAGTACGTGTATTATTAGTACAGTGGGAGCCTCGGTTTTTGTCCAGTCCGGTTATCGTACAATTCAGTTTTCGGCCATTTTTTTCCGGCAAAATTTTCACCATTTTTCATACTTCCACTCTGAAATCGTCTGTACCAGACATGTCCGCATCCCTGCGGGACGCAGCTGCTCATATGTTCATGACTCAATCTGCCATTGTTACTCATAGAGGTTGGTAATAATGGTGGTAGAGGGTGGTAGTGATGGTGGTATAGGTTGGTAGCAATGGTGGTAGAGTGTGGTAGTGTGGCGGTTTAGAGGTCAGGTAGAATTAGTGGTAGAGGGTGCGTAGTGATGATGGTAGAAGTTGGTAGTGATGAGTGGTAAAGGGTGGTTTGTGATGGGAGGTAGAGTGGTTGGTAGGATGGTGGTAGAGGATGGTAATGGTTTGTTGATGTTGTAGTGGGTGGTCGTGATGGTGGTAGAGGCGGGGTAGTGTTGGTGGTAGCGGGTCGGTAGTATGGTGATAGAGGATGGTAATGGGTGTGATGGTCGGTTGAGGATGGGGCTATTGGTAGCTGTTGGTGGTAGTGGTTGGTAGTGATGGTCGGGTAGAGGCGTGGTAGAGATGGGTGCGTTAGAGGGTGGTAGTGATGGTGGTAGAGCGGTAGGTAGAGGGTGATAGTGATGTTGGAGAGGGTGGTAGTGATGGTGGTAGGGGTGGGTAGTGATGGTTTATAGAGGGTGAGTTAGAGGGCAGTTAGTGAGGGTGGTTAGAGGTAGTTGTGAGGGTGGTTAGAGGGTGGGAGTGAGGTGGTGGGGTGGTAGTGATGTTAGAGGGGGTGTAGTGATGGTGGTTGTGGGTGGTAGATGTGGGTGGGTTAGAAGGTGATAGTGATGGTGGTAGAGGGCATTAGATTGATGGTGGGTTGAGGGTGATAGTGATGGTGGTAGAGGGTGGTAGTGTGGTTTGGTGGAGGTGTGGTAGTGGTTTAGGTGGTAGTGATAGTGGTTGAGGTGTTGTGATGGTGGTAGAGGGTGGTTAGAGGATGGTATTGCAAGGGTGGTAGGGGTGGTAGCGATGGTGGTTGAGGGTGGTAGTAGAAGGTGGTAGTGATGGTGGTAGGCGGTGGGTAGTGAAGTGGTAGTGTGGTGGTAGGGGTGTTAGTGATGGTGGTAGTGGGTGGTTAGCAAATGGTGGTTTAGAGGGTGGTTGGATGATGATGTAGTGGTGGTTGTGATGGGTGGTAGAGGTGGGTAGTGATAGTGGTAGAGGTTGGTTAGTGATGGTGGTAGGAGTGTTGGCTAGCGATGGTTGATTGAGGTGGTAGTGATGGTGGTAGAGGTAGTGATGATGGTTAGGAGGCTTGTTGTGATTGGTGGCAAGAGGACAGGTGATAGTGATGGTGGTAGGTGGGTGGTAGTGATGGTGGCTAGTGGGTGGTAGTGGGGTGGTTAGTGTTGATGGTAGGGGTGATTTAGTGATGGTGGATAGTGATGGTGGTTGTGATGGTGGTAGAGGGTGATAGTGTCGGGGGTAGTGCTGGTGGTAGAGGGTGGTAGTGATGGTGGTAGAGGGTTGATGGTTTATGGTAGAGGGTGGTAGTTGATGGTGTAGAGGCGTGGTAGGGATGGTGGTAGAGGGTGGTTAGTGATGGTTGAGGGTGGTAGGGATGGTGGTTAGAGGGTGATAGTGATGGTGGAGAGGGTGGTAGTGATGGTGGTAAGTGTGCGGTAGGTGATGGTGGTAGAGGGTGGTCGTGATGGTGGTAGAGGATGGTATAATGGTAGTGATGGTGGTAGAGGGTGGTAGTGATGGTGGTAGAGGTTGGTCAGTGATGGTGGTAGCGAGAGGGTGTAAAGAAGATGGTGGTAATGATGGTGGTAGGGTGGGTTAGTGATAGTGGTGAGGATGGTAGTGATTGTGGAGTGGGTGGTAGTGATGGTGGTTAGAGGGTGGTAGTGCTGGTGATAGGTGGTAGTGTAGTGGTAAGAGGGTGGTGGTGATGGTGGTAGAGGGTGGTAGAGGATGGTTGGTAGCCGAGGGGTTGGTAGAGGGTGGTAGTGATGGTAGTAGAAGGTGGTAGCGATGGTGGTAGAGGTGGGTAGGGATAGTGGTAGAGGATGGTAGTGATGGTGGTAGAGGGTGGTAGTGATGGTGTAGAGGGTGATAGTGATGGTGGTTAGAGGGTGGTAGTGATGGTGTGAGGGTGGTAGTGATGGTTGTAGTGGGTGGTAGTGATGTTGGTAGGAGGGTGATGTGATGGTGGTAGGTGTGGTGGTAGAGGTAAGTGATGATGGTAGAGGGTTGGTAGTGATGGTGGTATAGAGGGGTGATAGTGTTGGTGGTAGAGGGTGGTTAGTGATGGTGGTAGAGGGTCGTTGTGTTGGTGGTAGTGGGTTGGTGTGATGATGGTTGAGGGTGATAGTTGATGGTTGGTAGTGATGGTGGTTCTGTGGTGTGATAGTGATGGTGGTAGTGATTGTGTAGAAGGCGGTTGAGGGTGATAGTGATGGTGGTAGTGGGTGGTGTGATTGGTGGTAGAGGTTGTAGTGATGATGGTTAGAGGGCTGGTGGTAGGTGGTGGTAGAGGGTGGGAGATGACTGGTGGTAAAGGGTGGTTGTGAGGGTGGTAGTGATGGTGGTAGAGGATGGTTATGGTTGTGATGGTGGTTTTGAGAGTGGTAGTGATGGTGGTAGAGGTTGGTAGTGTGGTGGTTAGTGATGTGGTAGAGGGGTGGTTGTATGGTGGTAGAGAATTGGTAGTGTGGTCGGTAAGGGGTGGTAGAATCTCAGTGGTAGAGTTGTAACCAGTTTCCAGTAACCGTGTACCGTATGACCTCTACGGAACCGCAACCGTCTCTGCCTGAGGAACGATTGAACTCATATTGCGCGACCTTGGCATCTCCAGTAGGTAGTAACCAGGTTACCAGGTATCCAGTGTGTACCGTTGACTCATCGACAACGTCTCTGCCTGAGTCACTATCTGAACTTCATATTGCGTGACCTGGCATTATTCAAGACTCCCTCACATATGGGTACTGTGGGGGGCGGGGGGGGGGCCCCCCGCCAGTCAGTCAGTTGTTACAGAAGTTTTGGGGGGGGGGTTGGTTTTTTTTTATTTTTTTTTTTTTTTTTTTTTTTTTTTTTTTTTTTTTCCATTTTTGGGGGGGGGGGGGGGGTGGGGGGGGGGGGGGGGGGGGGGGGGGGGGGGGGGGGGGGGGGGGGGGGGGGGGGGGGGGGGGGGGGGGCGGGGGAGGGGGGGGGGGGGGGGGGGGGGGGGGGGGGGGGTGGGGTGGGGGAGGAGCGAGAGTGATAGGTACGCTGGCAGTAAGGGCGTTTCCACCTTAACTGTAATTATACCGTACTACCAGCTACGGGAGTATTTCTTTACTAATCCTCAAAGTATTCGAACTCCCACTGATTGTAGAGGTTGGTTGTGTTGGTAGAGGGTGGTAGTGAGTGTATGTGGTAGAGGGTGGTAAGTAGTGATGGTGATAGGTGGTAGTGATAGTGGTAGAGGGTGTGGTGGTTAGTGAAGGTGGTAAGGAATGGATAGCGAGGGTGTTAGTGATGGTAGTTGAAGGTGGTATTGATGGTGGTAGAGGATGGTAGTGATTGTGGTAGAGGGTGTAGTGATGGTGGTAGAGGGTGGTATTGATGGTGGTAGAGGGATGGTAATGATGGGGGTGATAAGAGGTGGTAGTGATTAGTGGTAGAGGTAGTGATTTGAGGTAGATGTTGGTAGTGATGGTGGTTGAGGGTGATAGTGATGGTGGAAGAGAGGTGGTAGTGATGGTGGTAGGGGTGGTAGTGATGATGGTAGAGGGGTGGTAGTGATGGTGGTAGAGGGAGAGGGTGGTCGTGATGGTGGTTGGTAGAGGGGGTGATAGTGATGGCGGCTAGAGGGTGGTAGTGATGTAGTTATTAGTCAGTGTCTGAACTTGGTCGTTCATGTTTTGAAGTTTTAAGATTTGGGTGTGATTTGGAGGAATTTTTTTTATTGGTAGTTAAAATTGAGTATTGAGAATTTAGTCAAGGGTGATTAAGTGCATTTGAGGAGGAGTCTTAAATTGGATTTTCAGACTGAGTTACTTAGTATTTTTGGTAATGAATTCCATATTTTGCAGCCTTTGTGTTTACCTGGAGTTTACCTGAGTAGTTTACCTGGAGAGAGTTTCGGGGTCAACGGCCCCCGCGGCCGGTTGTGACCAGGCCTCCTGGTGGACTCAGAGCCTGATCAACCAGGCTGTTGCTGCTGGCTGCTCGCAATCCAACGTACGAGCCACAGCCGGCTGATCAGGCAACTGACTTTAGGTGCTTGTCCAGTGCCGGCTTGAGGACTGCCAGGGGTCTGTTGGTAATCACCCTACTGTGTGCTGGGAGGCCAGTTGAACAGTCTCGGGGCCCCGGAACTTATTGTATGGTCTCTTTACCGTGCTAGAGTGGACACCCCTGCTTTTCATTGGGGGATGGTGCATCGTCTGCCAAGTCTTTTGCTTTCGTAGGGATATGGATTTTCGGTTGTTTACATGTAATTAGAGTATAACTAGATTTAAATTGACAAGATAAATTATGCAAGTTAATGGTAGCAACAAGATTAAAAAAAAAGTAGAAAAAAAAAAAGAATATATGAGTTAGTTGGTATAGTTATGCAAAAGATAGTTAAGGGCCTTGAAAACTATTTATATTGAAAATATACACTAATTGCACACACAATATAGTCCACTATAGATATGAAAGCATCTTAGAATAGGACTTATAATATAAACTTAGATATATAAATATACATAATTTAATGGTACTTGCAATTGCACTAGGGTTCTGGTATTGGTGTGACAAGATCATGGTATAACTAGATTTAAATTGAGAAAATAAATTACAAATTAAAGTACCAAAAGATAATAAGTATAAAATAACAATGGCTAATGTCTTGGTTATATATGATAGTAAGATGGGAGACTGGTTACACAGGTACACAGATTACACAGTACTCAGGTTCACACGGTTCAACAGGTACAAAGGATAATATTAAGGATGGGTAGTTGATATACAAACATGAAATTGGCAAATAAATGTTATTGGGAAGTATAACAAATATGATTAATGTACAAAAAGTAATATTGCGACTGGTAGTTAATATGGTGTGTATAAAATTTTTGTAAAGTATATATGGCATTTTTTTTTTTTTTTACAAAATATTCGTGAAAAATGTAATGTTTATTTCGTTCATAAGTGCCACTTGTAGTTTATACTAGGGTATATGGCAGTACAAGGTAATTATAGAGTACTATGAAGTAAATGTGGTATTAAATACTGGTTAAGTGAATGTGACAAGTAATGGTGGCTGTGGTTGATCGACAGGCACAAATACCATTGGTGAGGTAACGGAGATATTAAAGGTGGTAAAAGGGGTAGGAGTGTCCCATTTGTGGTACAAAGTATAGTATCTTGAAAGGATGCCTACTAATTTTTGGAATTTTTTTTAATGGTGGTGGATGTGGGAATATTTAAGTTTATAGTCATGGAGGAAGACCTCTAGATTTTAACACTCAGCATATCTTCATATGTGGGAACCAGTGATGATTGTATACTAGAATTTTTAAAACTGAACCTTTTATTGACCCTACACCCGCCCACCCCTCACCCCTTGTGAATTTTAAGTCTGCCATAATGCTCTGGCTTACATGGGGCTTTTGGCATGTTCACACCAAGTACTATAATTTCTGTGTACATATATGGTATCATCGTCCAAATAAAATTTATATGAATATGATTATTAACCCTTTGTCTGTCGCTGGCCGTCTACGATATGTAATTACGATGGACGTGTTTGACGTGTACTCATAAATTCGAGCGGCTTTCAAATCAAGCAGGAGTAAAGCTGGTAGGGCCCACTTGTGAGGAGACATGGGGCCTGTCGTGTTCAATGTGAACAATATAAAAAAATTCCTGGAGCACAAGGGCATAATGAGATAAAAAAAAAAATAATAAATCCAAGACCGTTTTTTTTTTAATTAAATGCCGATTTTGTGGTTTTTCTATAGTATTTATGGTTGTATTTCATCGTTTCTTGGTCTCATTTGATAGATTGGAAAACATATTATAGAAATAGAGGTGATTTTGATTGAGTTTTCTATTCAAAAAAGAACTAGAAATGGAGATACTTATAGGGGAAATGTTTGATTTTTTGCCAATGTTCAAAAGTAAACCAAATGATGCCCATTGTCCAATTAATGTCCACTCATGACTTCTAATATGCTGTCATGATTGGGTTGATGTTATTTATACATTTATTACAGTATTGAGTAGTCGCCCTAATTAGTAAGTCTTTTATTTTTTGTTGGATTAAAAATTCAATATAGAAAGCAAGAGTAATATCAAGAGGGGCCTGGAGACATGACTGATGAGCAAAGAAATTGTCTATTTTAGAGCAAGGAATGGTTGCATTGTTCATTCGTGGGACCCTATTTTGAATTTATGTATTTTTTGTTTTCGTGAAATTGGCAAATTGCAAATTTCTGACCACATTATTTGTTAGTTGAAATCAGGTAAATGGTCAGTTTCTTGTACTTCAATCGATATAATAAAAATGCGATTTCTAAAGATATAGATATGAGGTTTGGGTGACTGGAACAATGGAATTTGCGAAAATAGGGCTCAAAGTAGGCGAAAAAATCACCGTTTTGTAAACAGCTCGCCGAGGTCGCTAACTTCGCGAGAGCATATTTCGTCCAGTTTTCCATCTAAATTTCAGTTTTTTTTGGTGTCATTACTATCGGGAAAAGATTCTCTATCTTTTCATATAAGAATAGAACTAATTTCTTGTTTTTTATATCTTTGCGACACAAAGGAGGAACTCTGGATTGGGGGTTGCGACAGCAAAGGTTAATTTGGATATTTAAGGCTCTGTTGTGCAAACAGCATGAAGTTGTTTTGGATGTTGAGAGTGAGTTTGTTGTCATCATCAAGTTTATATTTTTTGAAGCTCATTGGTTATCAGTGTTTCTATGTAACAAAGCTGGATTCAGGGTATGGGGGGGCAGACATATGTTAGTGTATCTGAGAAAAAGAATGGTTTAAGGAGTTGGGTTGCATTTGGGGAGATAATTGATGTAGACGAGAAGTGGTGTGGGCCTAGGGTACTAACTGGGGTACTCCTACAGCTTCTGGCTGGATAGCTGGAGTAGTTGACTACATTTGGGCATATACACCTAACATCCCTATACGACTTACGACCAAGCTTGGTTCCAGCCAACCAGGTCGTAAGTCAAAAATGGACGTAAGTCGAATCTTTGAAAATTGCCGGACATACCGAATTACAGAAAATATCTACCTGGGATGAGGACTAACAAAATCTTACCACTAAAAAATGACTTAAACTACTTCATTCAGTTTGGTCTTAACTAGAGCTACAGAGGTCTCCCTCTTAACATAATGCATTAACAGATCATCTATCACAAGCTGAACAGAGGGAAAATTCTTAGAATTCACCTTGATAATAGACTCAAATTTCATACACAATATTACAACAAATTTCTAAGTAAAATTTCAATAGATATTATGGCATACTACTCGAAGAGATGACTACGCGTGTGCAAAAAAGTGACTCTGAAATGTAAGGCCAACCCCCCCCTTTTGCCTTTACTCTGAAAACATTTTGGGTTGAAACCTGGGATCCATATTTCATTGTCCAAGTGACCCTTTATGTGTACATAGAGTTTTTACACTGTGATATGGACATGGGGTACATCAAAAAGAGATGTGTGTCTTGTGTTATGGCCGTGTGTCCTGTTAAGGTTAGTGAGGAGAAGTTTGAGTGGAGGGTTTATGTTTGCGTGTATTGTTCGATGTATGTAGTAGGCACATGAATAAGTATGGATGTTCTTTATGGTGAGCAGATTTAGACTTTTGAATATTGGTGGAGTATGCTGGCGGGAGTGGGAATTTGTTATCATTCTTACTGCTGCCTTTTGCTGGGTTATTAGGGGTTTTAGTTGATTGGATGTTGTTGATCCCCATGCACAAATTCCATATGTGAGATAAGGGTAGATAAGTGAGTGATACAGTGCAAGGAGAGCTGATTCTGGAACATAGTACTGTATTTTTGATAGTATACCTACTGTCTTAGAGATTTTCTTGGAAATTTGTTGTATGTGGGTCTGGAATTTGAGGTTACTGCCAAAGTGGATTCCTAGGAATTTTCCCTCTGTAAGTCTTGTGATGGGTGATCCGTTTAGCGTTATGTTAAGTTGAACATTTGCAGCTTTGTTTCCAAACTGAATGAAATAGGTTTTGTCAGTATTCAGGGTAAGTTTAATAGTCATCATCCAGGCAGATATTTTCCGCAATTCAGCATTGACAGTGTTGGCGAGTATGATGGGGTTTGGATGGGAGAAGATGTGTTTTGTCATCTGCAAATAATACGGGTTTGAGTAGCTGTGATGCATTTGGTAGGTCATTGATGTAGATGAGGAAGAGGAGTGGTTCAAGGACACTTCCCAGTGGGACTCCTACTGTGATTGGTTGAGTGGAAGAGTTTGCACCATTTGTGTGAACGTATTGGCTTCTGTTACTAAGTTATGACTTTAAGTAGTTGAGGGAGTGGCCTCTTATACCACAGTGTCTTAATTTTGTGTGCAGCAATTCATGGTCGACTGTATCAAAAGCTTTACGTAAAATTACGAAAATTCCCAGCGGGACTTCTTTCTTCTCGGCATATATTATTTCTAGCATGTGTATGATAACATCATTTGTGCTCTTATTATTCCTGAATCCAAACTGAAAGGGGTTAAGTATGTTGTGTGAGACAGGGTAGGAATAGATCCATCTATGAATTAATTTTTCAAAGATTTTAGAGAGCAGTGGTAAGTTAGATATTGGTCTATAGTTATTCAAGTCAGCTTTTTCACCCCCTTTGTGGATCAAGGTGACCTTCGCTATTTTGAGAATTGCTGAGAAGGTGGAGGACTCAATGGATTTGTTAAAGAGTGTTGCAATAATTGGTGACAATACTTGAGAAGCTTTTTTGTACATAAAAGTTAGCAAGTTGTTTATGTCTCCTGCCTTGTTTTTAAGGGTGTTGATGATGAGCGAGACTTCCGTTGGGTTGGTAGGAGCTAGGAATAGTGTATTCGGGTAGGTGCTCGTGAGGTAGTCTGATGGACGGGTGTTTGAGCTTGGGATTTTGCTCGCTAGGTTCTTTCCTCTGGTGGAGAAGAAAACATTGAGTCTGTTTGCTGATTCAGTTGGTGGGAGTAGGGGTTTGTCTGATTTTATTTAACCCTTTCAGGGTCCGTCCCGTAGATCTACGGCTTCACGTTGAGTGTCCAAACTGTAGATCTATGCCAAAGTTCTAGCGCCGTCAAATTTAGCGCGAAAGTGCTCATAGGCCTACATGTGAGAGAACGGGTCTGCGTAGTGGGTGTGCGCCATAAACAAAAAATCTAGGTGCCCGCATAGCATTGTGGGAATGCCGGCTAAGTTACCCTTGTTCACCATACCTCATCGCAAGGCAGCTCTCACTCCACGGAAAATTGGGACTCTCCTCTTCCTATCTGATAGTTCTGACACTGATGGAAGTGGAAATGAAGATGAATTCTTTGGCTTTGATCAGTTAGTGACCGAAAGGAATGACCAGGATATCGATAATAGTGCAGAAAACGCTGACGATCCTCAACCTTCTACCTCTGGTGTAGGCACTCCTCAGTCACGGTCAGTTGTACCTCAACGCAAGAGAAAACTAATATTTTCGTGTGGCCAGGCCTCTGACTTCAGTTATGATGATGATAGTGACGTGGATTGTGATTTTATTGCTCTTGACGATCATTCGAGTAATCATATTCATCAGTGAAGCGTCGGTATGTACGCCGCCGCATGCACTCGGGTAGTGTACCCTATGCTGTGCCCAGGGGACGGAGTACATCCCGGAGTACATCCCGTGGCCCTACACCAGGTATAGATAGTGATAGTGAGGATGATGTGGCTACACTTGGCATGGATAGACCACAGGCATCAGCAGATGGTGTTAGTGGTGATGGCAGTGGCACGGCCATGTGTGACTCACCAGCCCAGGCTGGGACCCACGCTGCTGACTCCTCAGTTCAAGGACAAAGCGGAGCATCAGCCACCAGCCCACCACAACCACAACTACCCGCACAGCCAGCCTATGATGTCCAGTATCCACCAGCAAACCACATCTGGGATTGGCAGCAAAATCCCAATTTTGTTCCCAAGCCCCACCACTTTGATGGCTCTCAAAGTGGAATTCTACCTACTTGTCCCCTTGGAACCCCGGCCAATGAACTGGAATTTTTTGAACTATTCTTTGACCACCCGTTGATGGAAACTATTGTCAGGGAAAGTAATAAGTATTTTGAGTAAACCATGGCAAATGCGATCATATCACTACAGTCAAGGCTACACCGGTGGAAAGAGACGACTGTTGCAGAAATGTATTTGCTTTTTGCAACAATAATGCTTATGCCTCATGTCTATAAGCATAATATAAAAGCCTACTGGTCCACAGATCGGCTAATTTCTACCCCGGTCTTCAGTGAAATCATCCCAGTGAACAGGTTTATCTTACTGTTACGTATGTTGCACTTCTCTGACAAAACCAGGCCTAACAGAAGTGACAGGTTATACAAGATCAGAAATGTTTTTATGTATCTCAAACAAAAGTTCAGCATATACTTTTATCCATTCAAGAATCTTGTAATTGACGAGTCTTCGATTTTGTTCAAAGGTAGGCTGTCATTCAAGCAGTATATACCGAGCAAAAGGAAACGCTTTGGTATAAAACTGTTTGTACTCTGTGACTGTGACAGTGGCCTGGTATTTTATATTGTTGTATACACAGGAAGTAAAACATTGAAAGATACCAAGATGTTATTGGGTATCTCAGGTGACGTAGTGAGAAGCATGATGGCACCTTATCTTGGTAAGGGGCATACATTATATACCGTTAACTGGTCACAAGCCCATTAAATCAGTGATTTCTTGCGAGTGAACAAGACAGATGTGTGTGGCACAGTGCATTCTAATCGTAAACATATGCCCAGGCTCAACGCAGGTGCTCATGGTGATGACATGCAGGTGTTTACTGCCAATGACATCATGGCATTACGGTGGATGACAAATGAGATGTCACATTGTTGACAACCTTTCCCACCGTAATAAAATGCAAGACAGTGGCAAAGTTGATCAAGTGACTAATGAACGTATTTAAAAAACCAGTGACAGTGAGATTGATTATACACAAAACATGCGCTTGGTTGACAAATGTGACATGCAGATTGGCTTTGTTGATTGTGTTCGAAAAGTTACAAGTAGTACATGAAACTTTTCTTCCATCTCATGGACATTTAAATGCTCAATGCATATAATATGTACCAAATAAAGACTGGCAACAGACCACCGTATGGTGAATTTTGTTTTTTGTCAGACAACTCATAATGAAGTACCAGGTAAGAACACCTGCATACAACAAGGTCCTCAAACTCCTCAGGATATACCAAGGCGTTTGAGGAGGGAAGGTGATCATTTCATAAAAACAGCTTCCTTTCAACTCAGAAGAATTTGCTCAGAAGAGATGCATCGTCTGTGCACAAACAAAACGACGGCAACAAAGACGCAAGACACTCGGTTTATATGTGAGGAATGTAAGGTGCCTCTGTGATGGTGCTTGTTTCAAGGAGTTCCACAAGCCCCAAAGCAGTTCAAAAAAACATGTCCACTGATTGTAAATATGTAAATATATGATAGAATATTAGTATTATACAAGATTTGTGCATGTTTATTGTAATAAGCAACAGTGGTAAACTGTAATATGATAATAACTTTAGTGCGGTTATTGTGTTCAATACAGTGAGTTTATATGTAAATTATAAAACAGTATTGGTCTCTCAGGCCCCAAATGTTAGTAGGAAAAGAAAAAAATTGGAAAAGAAAAGAAAAAACTACAAAAACTGCTAAATAGAGTAATGCGCGTATGTGGAAATCGTCGATGTTGCCGCCACCAGCTCATTTTGGACAAACTTCTCGGCACTGTATCTCGGTAAGTACTGATCAGATTTTTTTTTTTATCTTATTACCTTCACAAAAATATGCTCTTTAATTCTGTAAGAATTTTTTTTTTTTTTTTTTTTTTTTTTTCAAAATTTCTTGGACACTGGAGCACCACTTCAGATTTTGGCCTTGGACCCTGAAGGGGTTAAATTGATTGTTTTGTTTTTGGATATCTTTTTAGTTCCTAGAATTTCAGTTAAGGTTTGCCAGGTCTTTTTCATATCACCTTTGATGTTATGTAATCTGTTTTCATAATACAATTTTTTTTAGACCTTCTTATCAGGCTGGTAAGAGTGGACAAGTAACATTTAGACTGTTCTCTAGTTATTTGACCCATTTTGTACTGTTTTTCATATTGGTGCTTTGTGTTAATGGATTTAAGGATGCTGGGTGTTAGCCAAGGACTATTCAGTCTCTTTGCTGTGATCTGTTTAGTTTTTTTAGGGCAATGTTTGTTATAGAGGTAGTGGGCTTTTTTTAGAAAATTATTAATACAGTGGACCTTCAACCAACGGTTGCATAGACTAACGCCAAAATCGACTAATGGCACTCTTTGGCGTCAAAAAATTGGCTCTACCAATGGTGGAAAACTCGCCTAAAAGGCTTTCATCCCGAACGTGTCCATGTGACCTGAGCATGGCCTAAGCGGGCTCAGCCAGTGTGCCAGTGTTTACAAGCCGTTTTGGTCGATTCTACATGTACCTGCGATATACAGTGGACCCCCGCATAACGATTACCTCCGAATGCGACCAATTATGTAAGTGTAATTATGTAAGTGCGTTTGTACGTGTATGTTTGGGGGTCTGAAATGGACTAATCTACTTCACAATATTCCTTATGGGAACAAATTCGGTCAGTACTGGCACCTGAACATACTTCTGGAGTGAAAAAATATCGTTAACCGGGGGTCCACTGTATTTTGTATTATACCAGTGTTTTTAGTGCTTGTAACTGCTGAATAAGCCACCATGGGCCCAAAGAAAGTTTCTAGTGCCAGCCCTGTGATAAAGAAGGAAAGAAACACAGTATAATTCAAGAAAAAACTTGTAGCAAAGTACACTAAAGTGGAGGAGGAAGAGAAGGGGGAGAATGTGCTTTCTGCAGTGATTCAGTGATTCTGCGATATGTACGATACTAAAGCAGCAGGTATCGATAAAGGCTATAGTGCCAGCCAGTGATAAAGTGTAGAATTAACAATGTAGCAAGTAAGTTAAGCGAGTAAGCGATAGAAAAACGACATGGAAGTAACTCCAATGTTGTTGGATGTGTGTATATCTGCTGAACATACGCCGAACTGCTATCTTCTACTACCCTAAACCTCTTCCCGCATCTCCTCCATCAAACTAATTAAACTAACATCTCCCCCAAGGTAAGTGTAAATATAAAAGTGTAAGCATAAAAGTACAGTGGACCCCCGCATACCGATTTTAATCCATGCAAGAGGGGTCATTGTTATGTGAAATAATCGGTATGCGAATGAATTTTCCCCATAAGAAATAATGGAAATCAAATTAATCCGTGCAAGAGACCCAAAAGTATGAAAAAAAAAATTTTTTTACCACATAAAATGTTAATTTTAATACACACAAACTGAAAAAGGCATGCACACTTACATGACACTTACTTTTATTGAAGATCTGGTGATGATTGATGGGATGGGAGGAGGGGAGAGAGAGTGTTAGTGTTTAGAAGGGGAATCCCCTTCCATTAAGACTTGAGGTGTCGAGTCCTTTTCTGGGGTTACTTCCCTTCTTCTTTTAATGCCACTAGGACCAGCTTCAGAGTCACTGGACTTCTTTCGCACAACATATCTGTCCATAGTGGCCTGTACCTCTCGTTCCTTTATGACTTCCCTAAAGTGTTTCACAACATTGTCAGTGTAATAATCACCAGCACGGCTTGCAATAGCTGTGTGAGGGTGATACTCATCCATAAAGGTTTGCACTTTCAGCCACATTGCACAGATTTCCTTAATCTTTGTAGTAGGCAACTTCTTCAATTTCTCTCTCCCCTCCTCTGAACCAGTTTTTCTCAGGTCTGGCCTCTTGCTCTTGAAGTTGATCTATCAGCTCATCAGTGGTTAGTTCTTCATTGTCCTCCTCCACCAACTCTTCCACATCCTCCCCACTAACCTCCAACCCCAAGGACTTCCCCAATGCCACAATGGATTCCTCAACTGGCATAATCCTCTCAGGTTAGCCTCAAACCCTTCAAAATCCCTTTTGTCTACACATTCTGGCCACAGTTTCTTCCAAGCAGAGTTCAAGGTCCTCTTAGTCACCCCCTCCCAAGCCTTACCTATAAGGTTTACACAATTGAGGATATTAAAGTGCTCTCTCCAAAACTCTCTTAGAGTCATTTGAGTTTCTGAGGTCACTACAAAGCACCTTTCAAACAGAGCTTTTGTGTACAGTTTCTTGAAGTTTGCAATAACCTGCTGGTCCATGGGCTGCAGGAGAGGAGTGGTATTAGGAGGCAAAAACTTCACCTTAATGAATTTCATGTCCCCATAAAGTCGCTCTGCCACGTCTGTAGGATGACCAGGGGCATTGTCTAACACCAGGAGGCACTTAAGTTCTAATTTCTTTTCAGTTAGGTAATCTTTCACATTGGGGGCAAATGCATGGTGTAACCAGTCATAGAAAAAGTCCCTAGTGACCCATGCCTTACTGTTTGCCCTCCACAGCACACACAAATTCTCCTTGAGGACATTCTTTTGCCTGAACGGTCTGGGAGTTTCAGAGTGATACACTAATAAAGGCTTAACTTTGCAATCACCAGTAGCATTGGAACACATCAACAAAGTAAGCCTGTCTTTCATAGGCTTATGTCCTGGGAGTGCCTTTTCCTCCTGAGTAATGTAGGTCCTGCTTGGCATTTTCTTCCAAAACAGGCCTGTTTCATCACAATTAAACACTTGTTCAGGTTTCAGTCCTTCAGTCTCTATGTACTTCTTGAATTCCTGCACATATTTTTTTAGCCGCTTTGTGGTCCAAACTGGCAGCCTCACCATGCCTTATCACACTATGTATGCCACTTACGCTTCTTAAATCTCTCAAACCAACCTTTGCTGGCCTTAAATTCGCTCACATCAGCACTAGTTGCAGGCATTTTTTTAATTAAATCCTCATGCAACTTCCTAGCCTTTTCGCTTATGATCGCTTGAGAGACGCTATCTCCTGCTAGCTGTTTTTCATTTATCCACACCAATAAGAGTCTCTCAACATCTTCCATCACTTGCGATCTTTGTTTCGAAAACACAGTTAAATCTTTGGCAAGAACAGCTTCCTTGATTGCCTTTCTGGTGCCCACAATAGTAGCGATGGTTGATTGGGGTTTCTTGTACAACCTGACCAGGTCGGCGATACGCACTCCACTTTCATACTTATCAATGATCTCTTTCTTCATTTCTATTGGAATTCTCACCCTTATTGGTGTAGGGTTGGCACTAGAAGCTTTCTTGGGGCCCATGGTCACTTATTTTCCAGAAACAGCACCGAAAACACTGTAATACGAAATATTCCGATTGTATGCTTGGATGTTACCGCGGAGGCTGGCTGGTAAACAATGGCACGGGCGGCACATGTGAGGCTGGCTGAGGGCGCACATTGGACGCGTCTCGGACGAAAATCGGTGAGCGGGTTTTTAAGCGGTATGCGAGGCAAAATTTTTGCGATTAAAGCAAGCGGTATGCGGATTAATCGTTATGTGGTGCCATCGGTATGCGGGGGTCCACTGTAAATATATTAAATGTAAATATAAAAGGACCTCAATGGAAATATGTAAGTCACTCTGACTTTTTTGGGTTATCCTAGGTACTTTACACATATGCTGCTATGTATGATAATCTGTGTAACTGTATTTGTGTATACCCAAATAAACTTACTTATTTATTAATTAAAATGTAAATATTTCTTATTTATAAATTAAAATGTAAATTTCTTATTTATAAATTACATACATTGTTTAAGTGTGATAGAGTTGGTGGCAGAAGCCTCCACCGCCACCAACATGGCTTCTCTCAGTGGCGGCCCATAAACCCAAGAATAACACTTACACCATTTACTCCTCTCATACATTATGACATATTTTATTCATTCTAGAGTATATATCATGTTTCTACGTTATTAATATTGTTTATAATGTCATATTAGATGAATTGTGATAGATAAATAAGCCGTAGAGATGATATTAGCGTCATATTGAAGCATAACAAACTTGCCTTCCTCTTGCCTCCAACGTGTCTGTCATACACCAACAAGTCAAGTCAATAAAGATAAATCAATAAAGGTAAGTGTGATGTTAAATGTTCATTTATCCATTTTATTAGTGCTTTATATTTACTTGTCATTGTTTACTGTATATATATTTATATTTAATCATTAAAAAAAATATTTTTTGTTAATACTTTTGGCTATCAGAATTGGATTAATTGGATTTCCATTATTTCTTATGGGGAAAATTAATTCGACTAACGGCTAATTCGACTGAAGGCTAGGTCTCTGGAATGGACTAAAGCCGTTGGTTGAGGGTCCACTGTACATTCATTCATATTTGTATATGTTTCAAGCTCATTATGCCAGTCAACGTTATTCATAGCTGCTATAAAGTTATTAACAGCTGTCTCGTTATGTAGTCTGAAAGTGACTTTAGTAGTGTTCTTAATCCTTTGACTGTTTCAGCAGCATATATACGTCTTACGAGCCAGTGTTTCGGACGTATATATACTCAATAATTCTAGCAGCTTCAAATCAAGCAGGAGAAAGCTGGTAGGCTCATGTGAGAGAGAATGGGTCTGTGTGGTCAGTGTGCACTGTATAAAAAAAATCCTGCAGCATACAGTGCATAATGAGAGAAAAAAAAACTCCTGCCGTGTTTTTGAATTAAAACGCTGACCTTGAGGTGTATTTTCGTATAGTATTTATGGTTGTATTCTCGTTTTCTTTGTCTCATTTGATAGAATGGAAAACATATTACAGAAATAGATATGATTTTGATTAGTTTCATGATGAAAATGACCTTGAAATTGAGCTCAAGCTAATGGAAATGTTCGATTTTTACCAATGTTCAAGAGTAAGCAAATCACACCACACGTCCAATACACGTCAACTGGGGAGTCTAATATTCTTTCACTAGTGCACTGATATTATTTATACCATTTTTACAATAATGCAGTAGTCTGCATAACAGTAAATCTATTTTTTGTGTGAATAAAAAATCAAAATAGAAAGCAAGAGTAATATAAGAGGGGCCTGGAGATGTGACTAATGAACAGAGGATATGTTATTTTAGTGCCAAGAATGTCTGCATTGTTTATTCTGGACCAGGGGAATCAGTGGTACCTTCAACTCACTAACCACTGAAGTGTACTAGTCCTGGAGAACAGAGAATCAATTTCCTACCTTCACATCTTCTCTGTTAACCCTCCTTATCTTCCTTCTTCCTGAACTGTGAACCACTTGCCACTTAAAGCGGCTGCCACTATCACTGCTAGTGACCATTTCCTCCTTACCAGCTAAATCCTTCTCACACTCACTCCCAAATTCATCTAGGTGAAGCTTCAGCCTCCTATTTTCCTCCTGAAGAAGTAGAACCTCCTTCTTCAACACTTTAACCTGAGATTTTAAAACACTACAAGAAGCCATGGTGCTTGGTAACATCCCATGCTAACTCCCAGAGCTTAGGACAAGAAAGTATCAAGAAAGTCTAGTGACTTTCTTGATACAGTTCAGGATTGCTTTTTAGAACAGTTTGTGACAGAACCAACTAGAGGAAACAATCTGCTTGACTTGGTTTTTGCCAACAAAGATTCACTAATTAATAATTTTGAGGTTAATGATGAGCTTGGGGAAAATGATCACAAATCACTTAGTTTCAATATATCATGGAATTACCCAGATAACTGTAATCAAATCTCTGTCCCAGATTTTCGCTTGGCTGACTTCATGGGAATGAAAAATTACCTGGGTGCGCTAAATTGGGATGTCCTGACTATGGGTCAGGTAGGTGAGCTTGGTTGCTAATATGACGTTTTTCAGAGCATAGTTCTAGCTGCCCAGACAACTTTTGTTCCGAGTGGGGAAATTAGATCTAACAAAAATGAACCCATATGGATGAACAAAAGATTAAAACATCTCATTAGTCAAAAGAAAGGCATATATAGGCATATCAAAAGAGGGGATGGGAAGTTAAGAAATCAATATATTCAGTTAAAGAGAGAAATAAAGAAAGGAATAAGAAAAGCAAAAAGGGATTATGAGGCTAAGGTCACAAGGGATTCAAAGACTAACCCAAAAGGGTTCTTTCAGGTATACAGAAGTAAGATTAGGGACAAGATTGGCCCACTTAAGAGTAACTCTGGTCAGATCACTGACAGTGATAGGGATATGTGTGAAATTCTCATTACCTACTTCCTCTCGGTTTTCACCCAGGAAAATACTAGCAGTATTCCTGAAATAATAGATTATGTAGAACAGGACGATAATAAACTATGTACGATTGCGGTAACTAGTGACATGGTCCTCAGACAAATAGAGAAACTAAAAACCTAACAAATCTCCAGGCCCTGATGAACTGTTTGCAAGGGTGTTAAAGGAATGTAAAGAGGAACTTAGCATACCTTTGGCTAATCTTTTTAACATATCACTACAAACTGGCATAGTTCCTGATAAGTGGAAAATGGCAAATGTAATACCTATTTACAAGGCAGGTGACAGGCCCTTGGCTTCGAACTATAGACCAATAAGCCTTATCTCCATAGTGGGAAAATTTATGGAATCAATAATTGCCGAAGCAGTTTGTAGCCATCTTGATAGGCACGGATTGATTAATGAATCTCAACATGGTTTTACAAAGGGGAGTTCCTGTCTTACGAATTTACTAGCATCTTTCACTAAGGCGTTTGAGGAGGTAGATCATGGTAATGAATATGATATTGTGTATATGGACTTCAGTAAGGCTTTTGATAGAGTTCCATATCAGAGGCTATTGAGGAAACTTAAGGCGCATGGAATAGGAGTAATTTTTTCCTGGGCAGAGGCATGGCTGACAAATAGGCAGCAGAGAGTTTGCATAAATGGGGAGAAATCAGAATGGGGACACGTCACAAGCGGTGCTCCTCAGGGGTCGGTGTTGGGCCCGTTGTTGTTCACAGTTTACATTAACGACATAGATGAGGGAATAAATAGCGAAATGCAAGATTTCAGTTATGTCTTGCTACTTCTTCTTGCACTTAGGTCACACTACACATACATGTACAAGCATATATATACACACCCCTCTGGGTATTCTTCTATTTTCTTTCTAGTTCTTTTTCTTGTTTATTTTCTCTTATCTCCATGGGGAAGTGGAACAGAATTCTTCCTCCGTAAGCCATGCGTGTTGTAAGAGGCGACTAAAATGCCGGGAGCAAGGCGCTAGTAACCCCTTCTCCTGTATAAATTACTAAATTTAAAGGAGAAACTTTCGTTTTACTTTTTGGGCCACCCTGCCTTGGTGGGATATGGCCGGCGTGTTGAAAGAAAGATAAGAAAATTTACTGATGACACCAAAATAGGACATCCAGTTCATTCTAATGAGGACACTAGAGCACTGATGCAATGGTCAGAGAAGTGGCAGATGCAGTTTAATATAGACAAATGCAAAGTTCTAAATGTTGGACAGGAAAATAATCATGTGACATATAAATTAAATAATGTAGATCTTAATACTACTGATTGCGAAAAGGATTTAGGAGTTCTGGTTAAAACAAAGACCACAGTGCATTAGTGTTTGCAATAAAGCTAACAGAATTCTTGGTTTCATATCTAGAAGTATAAATAATTGAAGTCCTCAGGTTGTTCTTCAACTCTATATATCCTTGGTTAGGCCTCATTTAGACTATGCTGCTCAGTTCTGGTCACCATATTACAGAATGGATATAAATGCTCTGGAAAACATACAGAGGAGGATTACAAAGATGATCCCATGTATCAGAAATCTTCCCTATGAGGATAGACTGAGGGCCCTGAATCTGCACTCTCTCGACAGGCATAGAATTAGGGGGGATATGATCAAGGTGTATAAATGGAAAACAGGAATAAATAAAGGGGATGTAAATAGCGTGCTGAAAATTTCCAGCCAAGACAGGACTCGTAGCAATGGTTTTCAAGTTGGAAAAATTCAAATTCAGGAAGGATATAGGAAAGCACTGGTTTGGTAATAGAGTTGTGGATGAATGGAACAAACTCCCGAGTACAGTTATTGAGGCTAAAACGTTGTGTAGTTTTAAAAATAGGTTAGATAAATACATGAGTGGGTGTGGGTGGGTGTGAGTTGGACCTGACTAGCTTGTGCTGCTGGGTCTGGTGCCGTGCTCCTTCCTTGAGTGGAGGTGACCCGACTGGGTGGGTCATTGGGCTAATCCGGGGGGTAGGGGGCATGGACCTGCTCTGCATGGGTCAGTAGGCCTGTTGCAGTGTTCCTTCTTTCTTATGTTCTATTTTGAGATTAGTATCTTTTTAATTTGTGTGAAATTGGCCAAATTGCCAATTTCTGACCACTTTATTGGGTAGTTGAAATTGGTAAATGGGCAGTTTCTTGTACTCAATTGATAGAAAAAATGGAGTTCTAAAGAAATAGGTATGAGTTTGGTCAACTGGAACAATGGAACCAGCCGAAAATAGGGCTCAAAGTCAGTGAAATCGCCGATGTGTATATATCGCCGAGATCGCTAACTTTGTGGGAACGTAATTCTGTAAGTTTTCGATCAAATTTCGTACTTTTGGTATCATTATCATTGGGAAAAGATTCTCTATTATTTCATAAGAAATAATTTTTTTTTTTTTTCCAAAAATTTTGCAACACCAAGAGACACCTCAGGACTTGGGGTTGCGACAATCAAGCGGTTAACAGCAGTAGTAGTTAACTAGTAGTAGTTAGCAGTAGTAGTTAGCAGTAGCAGTTAGTAAAAGTAGTAGCAGTAATAGTAGTAGTAGTAAGTAGTATCAGCACAAGTAGTAGTTCGTAGTTAGTAGTAGTATTTTGCAGTTAGTAGTACAGTGGACCCTCAACCAACGATGGCATCATATAACGTTAAATCCGACTAGCGATACATTTTAACGCAAAACTTTTGCCTTGACTAGCGCTAAAAAACTCGACCAACGTGATTCGTTTCGTTTGAGACGCGTCCACTTGTGGCCAGTGTTTACAAGCCAGCCAGCCACCGCGGTCCCATCCAAACATACAATCGGAACATTTCATATTATCACAGCATTTTTAGTGATTGCACCTGTAAAATAAGTCACCATGGGCCCCAAGAAAGCTTCTAGTGCCAACCCTACAGCAAAAAGGGTGAGAATTACTATGGATATGAAGAAAGAGATCATTGCTAAGTATGAAAGTGGAGTGCGTGTCTCTGAACTGGCCAGGTTGTACACAAAACCCCAATCAACCATCGCTACTATTGTGGCCAAGAAAATGGCAATCAAGGAAGCTGTTCTTGCCAAAGGTGCAACTTTGTTTTTGAAACAGAGATTGCAAGTGATAGAAGATGTTGAGAGTGTTATTGGTGTGGATAAACGAAAAACAGATAGCAGGAGAGAGCATCTCTCGAGCGATCATATGTGGAAAGGCTAGGAAGTTGCATGACGATTTAATTAGAAAAATGCCTGCAACTAGTGGTGATATGAGTGAATTTAAGGCCAGCAAAGGTTGGTTTGAGAGATTTAAGAATCATAGTGGCATACATAGTGTGATAAGGCATGGTGAGGCTGCCAGTTCGGACCAAAAAGCAGCTGAAAAATATGTGCAGGAATTCAAGGAGTACACAGACAGTGAAGAATTGAAACCTGAACAAGTGTTTAATTGTGACGAAACATGCCTGTCTTGGAAGAAAATGCCAAGCAGGACCTACATTACTCAGGAGGAAAAGGCACTCCCAGGACATAAGCCTATGAAAGACAGACTTACTCTGTTGATGTGTGCTAATGCTAGTGGTGATTGCAAAGTGAAGCCTTTATTGGTGTATCACTCTGAAACTCCCAGCGTGTTCAGGAAAAACAATGTCCTCAAGGACTTGACACCTCAAGTCCTAATGGAAGGAGGATTCCCCTTGTAAACACTAACACCATCCACACTCTCCCCTCCTCCCATCCCATCAGTCATCACCAGATCTTCAATAAAGGTAAGTGTCATGTAATTGTACATCTCTTCTTCAGTTTGTGTGTATTAAAATTAATATTTCATGTGGTAATTTTTTTTTTTCAATACTTTGGGGTGTCAGGAACGGATTAATTTGATTTCCATTATTTTTTATGGGGAAAATTAACTCGACTAACGATAATTTCGACTAACGATGAGCTCTCATGAACGGATTAATATCGTTGGTCGAGGGTCCACTGTAGTATTTTGCAGTTAGTAATAGTGGTAGTAATTTGTAATAGTAATGAGGATAAATTGCACCTTAAGTGGATGGACAAGCAGGAAACTCCACTTTCCAACACATTCTCAGAAGGCTCACAAGGAAAGAAAAAAGAAAAGTAAAGAATGCAGTAGGCCTAATTGCTCATGCTAGGAAAGAAATAAGATGCAAGTAAGAAGAAATGCAGAAGACAGAAATGTAAAAAAAAAAAAAAAAAAAAGGTAAAGAGAAAAGGTGAGAATAAGGATAAGGTAATGTCAGGTCACAAGTGTCCTAAAGATTAGGGCATTTAACTGTGTATTGAGCAAGGCAGGCATCTGCTGAATCAAAACTGGGACCAACATTTATATTGAGGGTATAGTATTCTGTTGAATGGTGAATAATTTTTGGGTTGATGTGCAAGATTTTATTAAGTCTGAGCACTGGTTATAAAACAATCATTTTTTTTATTCAGGTATGCCAGTTGCTGAACGTTTCAGTTTTCTTCTGACAACATTGCTAACTGATGTTGCAGCCAACAGTGAAAATGTGAGAGAGGAAATTATTGCCACCCAAGTGGAAGTACTTTCAACATTAACAAATATAATTACAAGAGCAGTACGTGATGATCAACTGCGGTCCAGTAATGGAAAAAGTAAGGGTTATATGTACTAGTTCTCATCAGTTTTATCATTTATTTAATTGCTTTTATGAAATGGTTTCTTATAGCCTTAATTAATATAATAATGTAATTTTTTTGTGTCAACAACTTGTACTTCTGTTCTGCCATCCTCTCTAGCATTGCAGTGATTTCTCTTCCCTTATTTTGTGACCCGTATCTACTGCTTCCTAATTATTTATTGTACGTATCTCATTTACTAATGCTGTATAATAAGCATTTCTCCAGTACTCTAGATAATTTCAGTAGCCTATGTTGCATTCATCTGAATCTCGATTTCTTTTTCACTTATGTCAAAGTTGGAGGCTAGTGACCTTTTCATTTTTCTCTTTGGGCTTCCCTGCCTTTGTGGGATATGGGCAGTTTGTTGAAAGAAGTCAGAGTTGGAAAGAGGGTACAGTCTTGCAATAATTTCTTAACATTGATAGCTGTATCTCTCCTTTTTAAAGTCTTCCTGGTTCTGTACTCAAGTTACCTTTCCATGTTTGTATCTCTTTTGCCTATACAGAGGGAAAATTCCAAGGAATCCACTTTGACAGTAGCCTCAAATTCCAGACCTATATACAACAAATTTCCAAGAAAATCTCTAAGACAGTAGGCATACTATCAAAGTTACGGTACTATGTTCCAGAATCAGCTCTCCTTGCACTGTATCACTCACTCATCTACCCTTATCTCACCTATGGAATTTGTGCATGGGGATCAACAACATTAAATCACCTAAGACCACTAATAACCCAGCAAAAGGCTGCAGTCAGAATTATAACAAATTCCCACTCCCAACAGCAAACTCCAACATTCAGAAGTCTAAAACTACTCACCGTAAAAAACATCCATACTTATTCTTACACCTACTACATACATAAAACACTACATTCAAACATAAACCCTTCACTCAAACTTCTCACCAACCTTAACAGGACACACGACCATAACACAAGACACAGATCACTTTTTGACGTATCCTGTGTCCATAACACACTATGCACATAAAGGGCCCCAAAATTTGGAATTCATTACCAGTAAGTACTGAAGTAACTCGATCTGAACATCAATTTAAGACTCGTCCCAAAAACCATCTTCTCACCCCAAACTAAACATTAATCCTTTCAGGGTCTGTGCCGTAGATCTACGACTTTGAGTTGAGGGTCCAAACTGTAGATCTACGCCATGAGTTCAGCTCATTCTGATAAGCTGTGAGTGGTAAATTTTGGCCTAGACATGAGAGAATACATCTATGTGGCATGTGTGCACCACATAAAACAAATCCTGCAGCACACAGTGCATAATGAGAAAAAACTGAGACTGTAATTATCAATTAAAACAGCGGCTTTGCAGTGTTTTATCGTATGTTTTTTATAGTTGTATTTGCGATTTCTTGGTCTCATTTGATAGAATGAAAGATATATTACAGAAATAGAGATGATTTTGATTGGTTTTCGTACTGGAAATGGCTTGAAACTAAGCTCAAAGTAGAGGAAATGTTAAATTTTTGCCGATGTTCAAGAGTAAACAAATGACCTCAAACATCTAATACACACCAACTAGTGGGTCTAATATACGTTCATAAATGTGGTGATATTATATATATAATTATTACACTATGGCATAAGAGTAAATCTTCTATATTTTGGCTTGAATAAAAATTCAATATGTGAATAAAAAATCAAAATGGAATCCATTTGTAAAGCCTCAAAATATAACTAATGAACAGAGGAAATGTTAGTTTAGTGCCAGGAATGCCTGTATTGTTTATTCTGGACCCTATTTTGAAATTGGAATATTTTGAACTTTGCATTAAATTGGCCAAATTACCATTTTCCAATCACTTTATTTTGTAGTTGAAACAGTTGACTTGGCAATTTCTTGTGCTCAAGTAATAGAATAGAGGTAATGCTAGTGAAATAGCTAAGAATTTGGTTGACTGGAATAAGGTAACTGGCCTAAAATGGGAGTCAAAGTTGGCAAAATCGCCGATGTGTAAATATCGCTTACACATCAAAATTCGCAAGAGCATAATTTCGTCAATTTTCCATAAAATTTCGTACTTTTTGTTTTATTACCTTCAAAAAAAATTCTCTACCATTTCATAAAAAAAAAAAATTTTTTTTTTGAAAATTCTTGGACCCTGGTGCACACTTAGAATTTGGCCTCTGGGCCCTGAAAGGGTTAAATACTCAATACTTAGATGAACCCTTTGACTGCCGCGGCCGTATATATACGTCTTACGAGGTACAGTGTTTGACGTATATCTACTCATAAATTCTAGCAGCTTCAAATCAAGCAGGAGAAAGCTGGTAGGCCCACATGTGAGAGAATGGGTCTGTGTGGTCAGTGTGCACCATATAAAAAAAATCCTGGAGCACACAGTGCATAATGAGAAAAAAAAAAACTCTGACCATTTTTTTTAATTAAAATGCCGACTTTGTTGTCTATTTTCGTATAGTATTTATGGTTGTATTTTCGTTTTCTTGGTCTCATTTGATAGAATGGAAAACATATAGAAATAGAAGTGATTTTGATTGATTTTACTATAAAAAGAACCTCGAAATGGAGCTCAAAGAAGGGAAAATGTTTGATTTTTGCCAATGTTCAAAAGTAAACAAATGATGCCATTGTCCAATAAATGTCCAACTAGCCATTCTAATATGCAGTCATGAATGGGTCGATGTTATTTATACAATTATTACAGTATTGCAGTAGTCTGCATAATAGTAAGTCTTCTATTTTTTGTTTGAATAAAAATTCAAAATAGAAAACAAGAGTAATATCAGAGGGGCCTGGAGACATGACTGATGAGCAAAGAAAATGTTATTTTAGAGCCAGGGATGTCTGCATTGTTCATTCTGGACCCTATTTTGAAATTGTCATATTTTTTAGTTTTCGTGAAATTGGCCAAATTGCAAATTTCTGACCACATTATTAGGTAGTTGAAATCGGTAAATGGGCAGTTTCTTGTACTCAGTCGATAGAAAAAATGGATTTCTAAAGAAATAGCTATGAGTTTGGGCGACTGGAACAATGGAATTAGCCGAAAATAGGGCTCAAAGTGGGCGAAATCTCCGATTTGTAAACAGCACCAAGGTCGCTAACTTCGCAAGAGCATAATTCCGTCAGTTTTCCGTCAAATTTCGTTTTTTTGGTGTCATTACAATTAGGAAAAGATTCTCTATCATTTCATAAGAAAAAATAATTTTTTTTTTTTTAAATTTTGCGACACCAGGAGACACCTCAGGATTGGGGGTTGCGACAGTCAAAGGGTTAATATATCCCAATTACCTAAATCTTAACACTTCAAAATTTAAATAGCAAAAGTTCATAGATAACATAACCCTTTCATGGTTTCCGATGTACTAGTACGGCTTACGCACCAGGGTTATTGATGTACTAGTACGCCTAAATTCTAGTGCCTTCAAATCTAGCAAGAGAAAGCTGGCAAGCCTACATATGAAGAATGGGTCTATGTGGTCAGTGTGCACAGTATAAAAAAAATCCTGCAGCACACAGTGCGTAATGAGAAAAAAAAAATTTGTGTTTTTGGTTTACAACAGTGACTTTGCACTTTTTTTTCGTATGGTATTCATGGTTGTATTCTAGTTTTCCTGGTCTCATTTTATAGAATGGAAGACATATTGCAGAACTTGAGATGATTTTGATTGGTTTCATGATGAAAAGTACCTTGAAATTGAGCTCAAAGTAGCAGAAATGTTCAATTTTTGCCGAAGTTCAAAAGTAAACAAATCATGCCATGCATCTAATACACGTCAACTGGTGAGTCTAATATTCTTTCACAAGTGTGCTGATATTATTTATACCATTTCTACACTAAAGCAGTAGTCTGCATAACAGTAAATCTTCTATTTTTTATGAGAATAAAAATTCAAAGTGAAAAGCAAAAGAAATGTAAGAGGGGCGTGGGGATGTGTTATTTTAGTGCCAGGAATGTCTGTCTTGTTATTCTGGACCCTATTTGGAAATTGGCATCTTTTGAAATTTGTGTGAAATTGGCAAAATTGCTAATTTCGGACCACTTTATTGGATAGTTGAAATCAGTAAATGGGTGGTTTCTTGTACTCATTCGATAGAAAAAATGGAGTTCTAGTGAAGTAGTTATGATTTTTGTCGACTAGTACACTGGAATTGGCCGAAAATAGGGCTCAAAGTGGGCGAAATCGCCGATGCATGAATGTCGTTGTGACCGCTAACTTCACGAGAGCATAATTCCGTAAATTTTCCATCAAATTTTGTGCTTTTGGTGTCATTATGATTGGGTAAAGATTCTCTATCTTTCCATAAGATTTTTTTTTTTTTTTTTAATTTTCGACCCTGAGAACAAGTTTAGGAGAGGGCCTCTCGACCCTGACAGGATTAATACTACATTGTAGTATAAATACCTGCACATAACTATGCCGCCTTACACCATATTGTAACATTCTCATACTGTAAACTACCATCACCAATGCTTAGTATTATACGTATTCCAATAATATAACTTAAATATTTGCTATTGATATACACAACCTTCAAAATACCTTCAAATTGTCCCAATGTAATATCCCCAGATTGTAATTTGAGTTAATTTACTGTCTGCTTTAAATAAAAACAGATGTACAACTTAAACTATGATCAGTTTCTCTAGTATTAAGTACACCTACCATCTGACTTATGATCAAGCTTGGTTCCAACCAACCGGTCGTAAAGTCAAAATGAACGTAAGTCGAACCTTTGAAAATTGCCGACATACTGGGTAGGGCATAATGTCAAACTTTTCCTATATAAACTACCTACATAGTACTGTAATGTAATGTACAATCATTATTTCATTTTTTTTTACCATAATTTACTTCTATTATTATATTTTAATTATTTATGTACTGTATATAATGTAGCGCCTGGTAGTGAACTGTATTGTATATTTTACATCCATCTACATTTTACGTATCTTTATTATGTCACCATGATGTACCCTGTTTCATCTCGGTTGTCCTACTAATGCACTCTGACGGTTACATGCTGTTGTCTGCTGGTATATCTGCCTGTGTCTCTCTCTCTCGTCTCTTTCTCTCTCTCTCTCTCTCCGGTCTCTCTCTCTCTTCTCTCTGTTCTCTCTCTCTCTGTCTCTCTCTCTCTCTCGGTCTCTCTCTCTGTCTTCTTCTCTCTGTCTCTCTTCTCTCTGTCTCTCTCTCTTCGTCTCTCTCTCTCTCTCTCTCTCTCTGTCTCTCTCTCTGTCTCTTCTCTGTCTCTCTCTGTCTCTCTCTCTCTCTGCTCTCTCTCCTCTCTCTCTCTCTGTCTCTCTCTGTCTCTCTGTCTCTTCTCTCTGTCTCTCTCTCTGTCTCTCTCTGTCTGTCTCTCTCTCTCTCTCTCTCTCTCTTCTCCTCTCTCTCTCTCGTCTCTCTCTCTTCTCTCTCTCTCTCTCTCTCTCTTCTCTCTCTCTCTCTCTCTCTCTCTCTGTCTCTCTCGTCTCTCTCTCTCTCTCTCTCCTCTCTCTCTCTTCTCTCTCTCTCTCTTCTCTCTCTCTCTCTCTCCTCTTTCTCTCTGTCTCTCTTTCTCTCTCTTTCTCTCTTCTCTCTCTTTTCTCTCTCTCTCTCTCTCTTCTCTCTCTTTCTCTTTCTCTCTCTTTCTCTCTCTCTCTCTCTTCTCTCTCTCTCTCTCTCTCTCTTCTCTCTCTCTTTCTCTCTCTTCTCCTCTTTCTCTCTCTCCTTTCTCTCTCTCTCTTTCTCTCTCTTCTCTCTTTCTCTCTCTCTCTCTTTCTCTCTCTCTCTTTCTCTCTCTCTCTTTCTCTCTTCTCTTCTCTCTCCTCTCTCTCTATCTCTCTCTCTTCTCTCTCTCTCTCTCTCTCTCTTCTCTCTCTCTCATCTTTCTCTATCTCTCTCTCTTCTCTATCTCTCTATCTTTCATCTCTCTCTCTCTCTCTCTCTCTCTCTCTCTCTCTCTCTCTCTTCACAGGTACACGTAAGTTAAGTTATCATACATATTATAAATTACCTAGGATAACCCAAAAAATTCAGACAAAGTGCTATGCAGTGGATCTGTGCTCCAGTGCCCTAAATTAATAATAATATTAATAATAATAATAATAATTATTATTATTATTATTATTACAATAATACATATGTACTAATATTAATAATATTATTATTATTATTAAACTATAATATAATAATCGTGTCCACTCATTACTTACCTTAAAATATCTGTAGTCTCAATGTAGAGTGAGAGGTGAGTAAACAAGATTTATTTATTTATTAACAATTTGAGCACACATACAGAGGTACAAAAAAATACAGATAAGAGCAGCATGCCAAAGCCACTTATACTATGCATAGCATTACGGGCTGGCTTAAAATTAACTTAAGATTAACTAAACAATGATGAAATCAGTGATAAAACATTAATGTAAACAGATTACTATAAAGCACAAGTGAGTATTACAAAGACAGGTCATATGGTTGCATGCATTGTTGTACATTCAGTCATATGGAGTATTCTGTTAGGTAGTGTATTTAAAAAATAATAAAGTTAGATTGGGTTTTAGGTTTAACATTTATGTGATATAATTGTGAGAAACATTTAAGATATACAATTTATAAGGTTCAGTTATTCAGTATTTATTGGTTTTGGGTGAGTAAGTGATCTTTGAGAAGAGACTTGAATTTATAAACAGGTAGTGTTTCTTTTATATTTACAGGTAATGAATTCCAGATTTTAGGGCCTTTTATGTGCATTGAGTTTTTGCATAGTGTGAGATGGACACGAGGAACATCAAAGAGTGATCTGTGCCTTGTGTTATGGTCATGTGTTCTGTTGAGGTTGGCAAGGAGATGTTTGAGGGGAGGGTTAATATTAGAGTTAAGTGTTCTATGTATGTAATAGGTGCAGTAATAAGTATGGATGTTTTGTATGGTGAGTAGGTTTTAGTGTATTGAATATTGGTGGAGTGTGCTGCCTGTAGTGAGAATTTGTTATTCTAACTGCAGCCTTTTGTTGGGTAATTAGTGGTCTGAGATGGATAATTGTTGTTGAGCCCCATGCACAAATTCCATAGGTGAGATAGGGGTAAATAAGAGAGTGATATAGGGCCAGGAGGGCTGATGTGGAGCATAGTACCGTATCTTCGATAGTATGCCTACAGTCTTGGAAATTTTCTTAAAAATTTTGTTGTTATGTGTATGAAATTTTGAGTCTATTATCAAGGTGGATTCCTAAGAATTTTCCCTCTGTTAGCTTTTTGATGGGTTTGATCCATTTATCATTATGTTAAGGGGACATCTGTAGCTCTGTTACCAAACTGAATGAAGTGGGTTTTTGTCAATGTTTAGTGAAAGTTTGTTAGTCCTCATCCAGGTAGATATTTTCTGTAATTCGGTTATTTACAGTATTGGCTAGCGTGACTGGGTCGGGTGGGAGAAGACGTATGTATTTGTCATCTGCAAATAGTGTGGGTTTGAGTAATTGCAAAGGGCATTTGGTAGGTCATTTATGTATAGGAGAAAGAGAAAGAGGGCCAAGACATTTCCCCTTTTGGGACACCAACTGTAATTGGTTGTGCAGAAGAGTTTGCCCCATTTGCGTACACATATTGGCTTCTGTTGCTGAGGTAGGGACTTGAGGTAGTTGAGGGAGTGCCCTCTTATACCATAGTGTGACAATTTTACGTGGAGCAAGTCATGGTCAACTGTATCAAAAGCTTTACGTAAGTCAATGAAGATCCCCAGTGGGACTTCCTTTTTCTCTATTGCAGTGTATATATGTTCTAGCATGTGTATAATAGCATCATTAGTATTTTTATTAGGCCTAAAATCCAAATTGGCAGGGGTTTTGAGTATGTTTTGGGAGAAAGGTAGGAGTAGATTCGTTTATGAATTAATTTTTCGAAGATTTTTGAGAGGGGGTGTAATTTTGGATATTGGCCTATAGTTATTCAACCTGTTTGGTCTCCTCCTTTGTGGATCGGGTGACCCTTGCTGTTTTGAGTACTGTGGGAAGGTGGAGGATTCAATGGATTTGTTAAAGAGTGTTGCAATGATTGGTGTTAGCACTTGTGCATTTTTTTGTATATAAAGGGTGGAAAGGGTATTTAAATCTCCTGCCTTGTTTTTTAGTGCGTTGATAATAAGGGAGACTTGTATGGGTTAGTCGGAGCTAGGAACAGTGTGTTCGGGTAGTTCCCGGGTTTGAGGTAGTCATTTGGTGGGGTATCTGAGCTTGGAATTTTTTGGCAAGGTTTGTCCTATAGTGGAGAAGAAATCATTGAGTCTGTTTGCTGTTCTGTTGGGGGGAGTTGGGGTTCATCTGATTTTGCAAAATTTTATTTCGCTATTTCGTGATATTTTTTTGTTCCCAGAATTTCTGATAGGTTTTTCCAGGTCTTTTTTATATCACCTCGTAAGTTGGATAATCTGTTCTCATAATACAATTTTTTTGCCCTTCTTCTCAGGCTGGTTAGGATTGATGAGTAACGTTTTGTTTGGTCTCTGGTTATGTGACCCATTCTGTACTGTTTTTCATATGGTGTTTTGTATTTAGGTTTTGAGAATGTGGTGTTAGCCAGGGACTGTTCAGTCTCTTAGCTGTCATCTGTTTAGTTTTTTTAGGGCAGTGTTTTGTTATAGAGGTATTGGTCTTTTTTATAAAATTATTAATACATTCGTCAATATCTGTATAGATTTAGATCTAGCTCATGTGCCAGTCAATGTTTGCTATGCTGTTGTGAAGTTTTTAAATGGCTGCCTCATTGTGAAGTCTGAAGGTGACTTTGTAGTGTCTTGGGGTAGTTACCAAGGGGTTGTTATGAGGAAAGTAGGGTAGTGGTCTGTGGTATTATCTGTAATTATCCCTGATTTTAAAGGGGATATGGTGTTGGTCCAGATGTGGTCAAGTAGGGAAACATAGTCTCTGTAACTCTTGTAGGTTTTGTTACTGTTGGTAGCAAATACAGTTACTCATTGTGTTTGTGAATTCAGTAACGTGTGGGTCCTGGTCTTGCAGGAGATTTATATTGAAGTCACCTGAGAGTAGTAAGTGATCTTTGTTCATGCGTGCATCAGTTATCATATTTCCCTAGGTTTTGACTAAATTGGCTAATGTTTGACTGTGGAACTCTGTAGATGTTTATCAATGTGAGAGGTTTTTGTAGGTATTTGGATTTGAATTTGGCTATTATATATTCCCCATGTTCATCCCTTGTGCAAGTATTAGTGATACATTCTAGTTGGTCTGAGTAGTATTATGGCTGTGCCACCCCCTTGTTGGTCTGGCCTAAGTTGTGTATGGCTGTGTAACCAGGAATGGCATAGACATCTGTACATCAGGCTTTAGCCAGGTTTCAGTTAGTGTAATGATGGACATATTGGCATGAAAGGGAATTTAGAAAATGCTATGAGGTCATCGAATGTTTGCTTAAAGATCTGATATTGTAGTTAAAGATAGTTATGTGTTGTTGGCACTGAGAAGTGCCTTTGATTGTTCTGCAGTGTATTAATTACAGTAACTGTTGAATCATTTAAAATCATTAAATAAGAGGTTGGTATCAGGATCAATGCTTGTAATCATAAAAATTTGTAGTGAATCTATAGTTAGAAATTAAGATAAAAAAAAAGTAAATAGTCTTAAGCTAAAAAATAGCACCTGAATTATTTAACAAATGTAAAATAATGAGCTAAGGGAGTTTTTTTTTTTTTTTTTGTTTTTTTAAGCTAAAATAAAGGAGACAATATAAAAGGGACTAATACCAAATAAAGTGATGATCAAATAATGGAGCTTGGGAATATGATAGTAGGTAGTACTTAAAGGGTTTAAATTTTTTAAAGTTGAATTATAGTATAAAATTATAATATAAAAGGGACTAATATAAATTGTGGTGAACAATAAAGTGGTAATCAAATAAATGAGCTTTGGAATATAATGGCAAAATTGTGAATTATTCTACTTTTGCACCTGAGAATAGCACCTTGATTATTTTAACAATTGTGAATATATAAACTAGGGTAGTTATATAAAGCTAAAATAAAAGGAGAAAATATATAAGGGACTAAAATTAAGTAATGGTAAACAAAGGGTTAAATGGACAGATGGTCACTATGAAATAATATTGGTTTAGGAGTAAGATCTGATTTGTAATATTAAATAAATTGAGCAGTTTATTGCACAATAAAAAGTAAAAAAAAAATGAGGTAGTTGGTACTAGCTAGCAAAAAAATAAATTTTGGTACTTGCAAAAAAGTAAATTGGAAAATACACTAATTGCATACACAATGAAAAGTGACTAAAAAACAAGTGGATAAACAAAATTAAAATGGACAGGTAAAATAATGAATATTTTTAATTTGGAGTAAGATTTGACTTTAATTTAAAATTATGAGCAATTAATAGCAGTAAGAAAAAAGTATAGAGTATTGGAGGTAGTTGGCATTAGCTTGTGATGAAAAATAAAAAAAATAATAATGCACAATATAATAGTAACATACCCCTATATGCACCACACGTATATATGTATTAAGGGCACTTATCTAATCTGTTACAGAAATGTCAGCTTTCTAAGGAAGGTAGAGAATCCCTGTTCGTTGAGATAGTATATTGTTGTCCTGTTGATGTTTTCCTTACTAGTAATTTTCCCATCTCACGTGAAACACTGAAGTATTTTGTTTTTTCCCGTTTAAGTTTTTCTCAGCCTGAACAGAAGGTTTTTGACGTTTTTTTGTTTGACACTCATTTATGTACACTCCATTTTTCATTGTAAATTGCTGATTTAATTAGGTCCTTTCTTTTATCGTATGAATGAAGTCGATCATTATACTGTGTTTACTTCCTGGTTTTCCTAACAAACGTGTTTTTTTGATTTCATTTGTTTTGCACGATGACTTGTACGTGGTCCTGTATTATCCTGACAGCAGTTTCTTTGCACTGTGCTTGTGTTATGTCACTAGGAAATGTGTGGACTGTTTATTATAACTGCATCAGACAACTTATCTTGTTCCGTTTTGTCGTCTTGGAAATCAAGGTATTCATTTAGTCGAGTGTGCATGTTCTGATTCCAGTCCTTGATTGCTTCTTCAACCTTCATAATTTTTTGTTGTTATTTGCTCAGTGTGACTGGCTATAGCTGCTTTTAGAGTATTTTCTGTGTCAACACTTCCCGATGTTTAAACTTCTCTTCAAGGTTTTGGATCTTGTTCTCGAAGTTGGTTATCTTGGATTCTCGTCGCTCGAGTGTTGCTTTGATATCTTTGATTTCATTTTCTAGAGCAACGATGTAGTCCTTGATATTGTCAGGAAAATCATACCTGAGTTATCATGGGGGGAATCCTTTGAAGGGAGTGGGGTTGGAGGGGGAGTCAGCCATGTTTGTTGTTGTTGTTGTTGTTCCCTGGGTGGCGGCGGTGAGGGGGGTTGATGATACACCGGCATCCTGGTGGGTAGACAAGTTTTAGTTCTAGGGTCCTTGCTGCTATTCTATTATTACTGGTGTTGTTTCTTCTGCGATATCCTTTCATAGTATCACTGAAGTAGATACTGTGTAGCAATGGAGAAGGCTTGTTTTCTCGGAGCTTGGGGTTAAAATGGTTTTCTGGCAGCGGAGGCAGTGTTTTTTGGGGTTTGCAGGGGGTGTCTTCCCTTTGATCTTCTAATTTTGTCAAGATTTGGGTTACATTCTTAGTATTCTTGGGTCATGTTGTGGTCTACGTGGGTTCATGTAGTTGAACTTTCACTTAGGCCATCACAAGTTTTGATGAGCGATGTTTTTTTGAGAAAGAAGAGCTGGTAGGATACCGTTGCTGCCGTAATTTCAGTGGAGATAATATCAGATTAAATGAATAAACGAATGAGTGTGTAGAAGGTTGGCGAGTTATGTAAACAAACGTTGTTGTTGTTACCAGCTCTCTCTCTCGGTCTCTCTCTCTGTCTCTCTCTCTCTGTCTCTCTCTCTCTGTCTCTCTCTCTCTCTCTCTCCCCTTTTCTCTCTCTCTCTCCCCTCTCTGTCCTCTCTCTCTGTCTCTCTCTCTGTTCTTTTCTCTCTGTCTCCTCTCTCTTCTCTCTTCTCTCTCTCTCTCTCTCTCTCTCTCTCTCTCTCTCTCTCTCTCTCTCTCTCTCTCTCTCTCTCTCTCTCTGTCTCTCTCTCTGTCTCTCTCTCTGTCTCTCTCTCTGTCTCTGTCTCTCTCTCTCCTCTCTCTCCTCTCTCTCCTCTCTCTCTCCCTCTCTTCTCTCTCTCTCTCTCTCTCTCTCTCTCTCTTTTCTCTCACAAGTACACGTAAGTTAAGTTATCATTACATATTATAAATTACCTAGGGTAACCCAAAAAATCCAGACAAAGTGCTATGCATTGGATCTGTACTCCAGTGCCCTAAATTATAATAATAATAATAATAATAATAATTATTATTATTATTATTACAATAATACATATGTACTAATATTAATAATATTATTATTATTATTAAACTATAATATAATAATCGTGTCCACTCATTACTTACCTTAAAATATCTGTAGTCTCATTGTAGAGTGAGAGGTGAGTAAACAAGATTAAATGAATAAACGAATGAGTGTGTAGAAGGTTGGCGAGTTATGTAAACAAACGTTGTTGTTGTTACCAGCTCGGACACGAATGATTCCTGTTCACTCTGTCAAGCCGACCAGAAAAACATCTCATATTTGTTAATTTATATGTTTTTATGTTATGTAGCATGTTTATTATATAATTTTGAAAAAGAAATCGTCGATGGATTAAGCAAAATGTCTATATCAACATTTTATACACATTTAATGTGCCTCAGTGATTATTATTGTGTTATTATCGTTATTAATATGGCATCTTCAAGACCAATTACACTCGTAATGAGTGGCTCTGAGACAGACAATCAGACAGAAAGACAGACAGACAGACACAGGTAGACAAAGACACACAGGTAGACAGAAAGACAGACACACAGGTAGACAGACAGATAAACAGACACACAGAGATACACAGATATATAGGCAGACAGATACAAACAGGTTTATGTGCAACAGCGAAAGCAAATAGAGAGTTTGAGAGTAAGAGCCTTTCTTGCCACAGACTTCATCTTAGGGGCCATGGTGAAATGTACTCTCCAGTTAGTACAGTTAATACAGTATGATGCTGCTGATTGGACAGGGTTACTCAAATTGATGCTGCCTGCATGACGCATTGCCGCCGCAAGTATTGTCAAATATTGTACAGTGGTGTGCATCAACTGGCCCAGCCCAGCTGCCAGATGCACGGTTGTAAGTCGAGTGGACGTATGTCGAGCAGGTCGTAAGTCGGATGGTTGGTGTAGTCTGTAAGCCATTAATTTAGTCTGCCCATAATGCCATGGCATGATAGTGGCTCTCTTTACACTGCAACTCATTATTGTAACTACAGAATCTCAATGTAAACTTGCAAAGAAATAAGAATTGCATTGTATTGTATACAGTGGACCCTCCATTATTGGCCAACTCTGTTATCGGCTGTTTTTTCGGCTATCGGTTATCGGCCGTATTGGACGCATCCACCACCAGCCGCTCGTGTGTTCCTGCGTCAGTGTGGCTGTTTCTCTGGGCGAGTGAGGAAGCTTCTGCTCATTCATCCAAACATTTCACTATAATCCATTGTTTTTGGTGGTTATTGATTAAGTACAACTACAAAATAAGTAACCATGGCCTCAAAGAAAGTTCCTAGTAAAGTTCCTTTGGCAAAGAAAGTGAGAAACATGATAGAATTCAAGGCAGGCAGGGATAGAGGCAAAGAGTGTCGCAGGCATGCAGGGAATGTAGCAGGAAGTGTAGCAGGGAGGCAGGGAGTGTAGTAGGCATGCAGGGAGTGTAGCAGGAAGGCATGGAATGTAGCAATGTTTGTATGCAATGTATGTTTGATAATAATCACTCTTGGGCACATTAAATGTTTTTATTTTAGGTTAATATAGACATTTTTATTAATCCATCTATGATATTTTCTTCAAAATTATATAAGCAACACTTTACATACCTTATAGCATATAAACATAGCGTATGAACATGCAGTGTTTATATGCTATTGAGTGGAGAGTCGGGTGGAGAGTAAATATTACAGTGGAACCCCGAGTTTCGGCTGTAATCCGTTCCAGAAGCTAGGCCTAAACTTGAAACTGCTGAAAGTCGAAGCAATATTTCCCATAAGAAATAATGTAAATACAATTAATCCGTTCCAGGCCCACAAAAATATTCACAAAAAAATAAATTTTTTAAAGTACAGTGGTCCCTCAATTATCGTCCTTAATCCGTTCCTGGAAGTGGGACTGTTATTGAAATAGACGATTTTTTAATCAGTTTTCCCCATAAGAAATATTGTAAATCCAATTAATTCGTTCCAGACACCCAGAAGTATCAACAGCAATTTTTTTTTTTACCTAAAAGATAGATTTACATGCAAAAAAGAATGAACATTCAACATGACAATTACCTTTATTGAAGGCTGTTGATGAATGGAAGACAGGGAGGAGGAGAGAGGGAAGAGAGGTTATTGTTTGGAAGGGGAATCCCCCTCCATAAGGACTCTAGGTCACTTCAGGGGTCACTTCCCTAGCATAAATATAGATTTACATGCAGAAAAAATGCCAAATCAATGTAAAGCACTAATAAAATGTATAAATGAATATTGGTAATAGTGGTAGTTGATGAGTGGAACGGTCTGCCTAGTAGGGTGATCGAAGCTAAAACATTGAGTAGTTTCAAATTTAGGTTGGATAAATACACGAGTGAGAGGGGTTGGATTTGAGTCGGACTTGCACCTGAGCTTATTGCTTGGGTAGGATTTGTTCTGTTAGCGGGTTGGATTTGTGAAGGACCGGCCTAGTATGGGCCAGCAGGCCTACTGCAGTGTTCCTCCTTTCTTATGTTCTAAAAGCTATGGCTTGGGTAGTTTCAAATTTAGGTTGGGTAAACACATGAGTGAGAGTGGTTGGATTTAAGTTGGACTTGCACCTGAGCTTATTGCTTGGGTAGCACTTGTTCTGTTAGTGGGTTGGATTTGTGAAGGACCGGCCTAGTATGGGCCAGCAGGCCTACTGCAGTGTTCCTTCTTTCTTATGTTCTTATTGGAGACTTGTTTGTATGAGGGAGGGATGGCAAGTTTATTGTTGGAGAATATGACACTAATATCAACTCTATGGCTTGTTTATCTATCACAATTCAACTAATATGACATAATAAACAATATTAACCCTTAAATGGTCCAAACGTATATATACGTTCACTCGCGTAGCGCCCCAAATTTTTTGAGGAAAAAAAAATCTTTTCTTTTAAAAGGAAAAAAGAGCATATGGTACCCAGGCATCCCCAATTATTTTAATATGGCACACAGTGAGTGCGCACACCCATTCTCTCATGTCTAGGTGACTCAGGCGTATTGTGGCAATGTTGAATGAATGACAAAGAAAACATATATATACTTTTGGGGTGCTACGCATGTGAACGTATATATACGTTTGGACCATTTAAGGGTTAATAACATAGAAACATGGAATATACTCTAGAATGAATAAAATAAGTCATTATGTATGTCATGAGAGGTGTTGTATTGTGTTGTTGTTGGGTATATAAGGGCCACTAAGAGTAAGCCATCCATAATGGTGGTGAAGCAGCAGCTGAGGCAGTGGTGTTTTCTGTAGCCCTATATAACTCCAACCACATTGGAGGAGTTGGTAGAATCGCTGAATCACTAAAGAAGGAACCCTCTACCACCATCACTACAACCTTCTTCCACTATTACAACTGTTACCACCATCACTACTACCTTCTACCACCATCACTACCACCATCAACCACTATCACAACTGCTTCCACTCTACCACCACCACCACCTTTGTATTTTTCTACAAATTTTTTCATAAATTATATGTTTCTCACATTCTTTACCAAAGGGTTGGCACTGGAAGCTTTCTTTGGAGCCATGGTAGCTTATTTAGCACTTGCAAGCACTAAAATCAATGGAATATTATGAAATATTTCGTAGGAGCATGTGAGGGGACCGTTGCTCACTGGTAAACAATGGCACACTGGTGGGGAAGGCAGGCCCAGGTGGCTCAGAGCGTGAGTATGCATCCTGGACGAAGGACGATTAGCGAGTTAACGAACCATTTGCGAGCCAATGTTTAGACGAAATAACGGGACTATTTCCGAAATGGACGACTTTCAGGCCGGACGATTGTTGAGGGACCACTGTATAACTATAGTTTAACATACATATATATGTAGTACTTAAAACATACATATAGTATTAAATGAGTATTACATACATAAACATTTAAATAAACATTTAAAATCACATTTACGTACCTTTATTGAAGACTCTTGTTGGTATCTGGAAGATAGGGAGGAGGAGAGAGTAGGACTTATTATTGTCTCAACTACTGCCTCAACCACTGCCTCAACCACTGTCTCAACCACTCCCTCATCCACTGCCTCAGCCACTGCCTGAACCACTGCCTCCACCACTGCCTCCACCACTGCCTCACTTCCACTATAAAGTTTATTTGGGCCCATGGTGGCTTATTTCACAGTCACAATCAATAAACAAGCACTAAACACAATGAATTTATTGTGAAATGTTCAGATGAGCACGCAGGGTAATGTTCACTCAAAGATAGATAAAGCTAAACTGGCTCACGATGGCTGCGTGGGGAGGCGCGCAGGTGCAGGGACGCAGATGGGTCTGGTATGCCAGCTGAAACGTGGGGCAACAGTCGAAACTTGGGACAAAATTTAGCTGGAAAAAAGCGGTCGAAACTCATGATGGCCGAAACTCGGGGTTCCACTGTACGTTTTCTCTGATTCAACATTAGAGAAAACTGTGAATCTGGCATCTTGCCCAGTAACTGCCCATCATATGTGTTTGTTTACAATTCTCGGCATGAATTATTCATTGCTTCTTTGTTTATGATGTCATCTAAAGGTAGTTGTTAGAAACGATTAAACTCAGTGAATATGTCAGTGTAATAATGTGGTTGTGTAGTGTAGACGAGGAGGGCTACATATGTGTACCTACATCTTCTGGCTACCTACACTGAATTTCTACAAATAAATACTACTCGCCTCTCGCCGTACATTAAGACTACAAATATTTTAACCCTTTGACTGTCGCAAGCCCCTTTCTGAAACTGTCATTCTATGTCACAAAATTTTTGGAAAAAAAAAAATTGTTTTTTTCTCGTGAAATGATAGAGAATCTTTTCCCGATGGTAATGACACCAAAAGTATGAAATTTGGTTGAAAACTCACGGAATTACGCTCCCGCGAAGTTAGCGGTCTCAGCAACATATACGCATCGGCGATTTTGCCAACTTTGAGCCCTGTTTTTGGCCAATTCTGTTGTTCCAGTTGACCAAACTCATAGCTATTTCTTTAGAACTCAATTTTTTCTATCAATTGAGTACAAGAAACTACCCATTTACCAATTTCAATTACCCAATAATGGTCAGAAATTGGCAATTTGGCCAATTTCACACAAATTAAAAACGATGCCAATTTCAAAATAGGGTCCAGAATAAACAATGTAGACATTCTTGGCACTAAAATAACATATCCTCTGTTCATTAGTCATGTCTCTAGGCCCCTCTTATATTACTATTGCTTTCTATTTTGATTTTTTGTTAATACAAAACATACAAAATTTACTGTTATGCAGACTACTGCATTATTGTAAAAATGGTATAAATAATATCAGTGCACTAGTGAAAGAATATTAGACTCCCCAGTTGACGTGTATTGGACGTGTGGTGTGATTTGCTTACTCTTGAACATTGGTAAAAATCAAACATTTCCACTACTTTGAGCTCAATTTCAAGGTCGTTTTCATCATGAAACTAATCAAAATCATCTCTGTTTCTGCAAAATGTTTTCCATTTTATCACCTGAGACCATGAAAATAAGAATACAACGATAAATACTATACGAAAATACACCTCAAAATCAGCGTTTTAATCCAAAAAAACGGTCAGTTTTTTTTTTTCACATTATGTACTGTGTGCTGCAAGATTTTTTTTATGTGGTGCACACTGACCACACTGACCCATTCTCTCACATGTGGGCCTACCAGCTTTCTCCTGCTTGAGTTGAAGCCGCTAGAATTATTGAGTATACTGTATTTATGTCCGAGACACTGGCTCGTAAGCTCTATATATGCGACCAAAACAGTCAAATGGTTAAGGTAAGTAATGAATGTACTGTGACAATAAAAGACAAAGAAGGGAAGTAACCCTAGATAGGGCTTTGATACCTTACGTCCTTATGGAGGGGGATTCCCAACTCCCTCTCCCCTCCTCGCCTTCAATACGTTAACAAGAGTCTTCAATAAAGGTATGTAATGTTCATTTATTATTAAAATTTGTTCTTTATATTTATTTCTTATTGTTTTGTGTATGTAAAACTATAGTTATTCTCTATAAAATGTAATTTTTTCTTAATACACCTACCATCCGACTTATGACCTCCTCGACTTACGACCACTCGACTTACGACTGTGTTTTTTATGCCAAATTTCTGGGAAATAAACAACTATTTGTGTTGAACAGTGTTTATCCTAAACCTTACAGTATAAAATACAGTACTAACAACATAAAAAGTAAAGTAAAACATGAAATACCAAAATAAAACAATAAAATAAAGTCATTACAAAAATGTTTTGTTGATATTCAGTAGTAAAGTTCGACTTATGACTATTTCGACTTACGACCGGTTTCTCGGAACCGAACTCGGTCGTAAGTCGGATGGTAGGTGTACTTGTGGATGTCTGAAATGGATTAATTGGATATACATTATTTCTCATGGGAAATATTATTTCGGTTTTTGGCCTTTTCGGATTTAGGCTGACCTTCTGGAATGGATTACGGCTGATAACCGAGGGTCCACTGTAACAGAAAAACGACTATTTTTTAGATTATTCTTTGCTTGTCTAGATGCTTGTAATGGGGCACTCCAACACAAGGCAGCCAGTATTTTTGGAGATTAACACCCTACCATCTACAAATACAGTGGACCCTCAGTTATTGGCCGTAATCCATTCCAGGTCAGTCTAAATCTGAAAAGGCCAAAAACTGAAATAATATTTCCCATAAGAATTAATGTAAATACAAATAATCCGTTCCAGACAAAAATATTCACAACATTTATATAAATATTACATATCTTTATGGCGAGAATGTTTTGAGGAACTTTTAAATGTCGATGAAGAAAGGGAAGCGGTAATTTCATGCACTGGGCAGGGAGGTATACCATCTTTTAGGAGTGAAGAAGAACAGGATGTGATTGTGGGGGAGGTACGTGAGGCATTACGTAGAATGAAATGGGGTAAAGCAGCTGGAACTGATGGGATCATGACAGAAATGTTAAAAGCAGGGGGGGATATAGTGTTGGAGTGGTTGGTACTTTTGTTTAATAAATGTATGAAAGAGGGGAAGGTACCTAGGGATTGGCAGAGAGCATGTATAGTCCCTTTACATAAAGGGAAGGGGGACAAAAGAGATTGTAAAAATTATAGAGGAATAAGTTTACTGAGTATACCAGGAAAAGTGTATGGTAGGGTTATAATTGAAAGAATTAGAGGTAAGACAGAATGTAGGATTGCGGATGAGCAAGGAGGTTTCAGAGTGGGTAAGGGATGTGTAGATCAAGTGTTTACATTGAGGCATATATGTGAACAGTATTTAGATAAAGGTAGTGAAGTTTTTATTGCATTTATGGATTTAGAAAAGGCATATGATAGAGTGGATAGAGGAGCAATGTGGCAGATGTTGCAAGTATATGGAATAGGTGGTAAATTACTAAATGCTGTAAAGAGTTTTTATGAGGATAGTGAGGCTCAGGTTAGGGTGTGTAGAAGAGAGGGAGACTACTTCCTGGTAAAAGTAGGTCTTAGACAGGGATGTGTAATGTCACCATAGTTGTTTAATATATTTATAGATGGGGTTGTAAAAGAAGTAAATGCTAGGGTGTTTGGGAGAGGGGTGGGGTTAAATTATGGGGAATCAAATACAAAATGGGAATTGACACAGTTGCTTTTTGCTGATGATACTGTGCTCATGGGAGATTCTAAAGAAAAATTGCTAAGGTTAGTGGATGAGTTTGGGAGTGTGTGTAAAGGTAGAAAGTTGAAAGTGAACATAGAAAAGAGTAAGGTGATGAGGGTATCAAATGATTTAGATAAAGAGAAATTGGATATCAAATTGGGGAGGAGTATGGAAGAAGTGAATGTTTTCATATACAGTGGTCCCTCGCTTTTCGTAGTTCTCGGCAATCGTAAATTTCGCCAATCATAGGGGTATTTTCATATAAACATGGACTCGCTTTTCATAGGTTGACTCGCGAATAGTAGTTTGTCCGGGGCGCGTAAGCACGGTGTGAGCTGGGGAGGCCTCCCTACCCAGCCAGTCTGGCATTGTTTACCAGTGAGTGAAGGTCCCCTCAAGTGCTCCTACGAAATATTTCATAATATTCCACTCATTTTAGTGCTTGCAAGTACTAAATAAGCTACCATGGCTCCAAAGAGAGCTGCTAGTGCCAAGCCTGTGGTAAATAAGGTGAGAAATATGTACAGTGACAAAGTCTTGGGCCATTTTAAGGAAGTGTTAAAGAGACGCCAGAAACAGAGCTCTCTCCACAGTTATTTTGCGAGACAGGACTCCAGTGACTCTCATGGTGGTCCTAGTGGCATTAAGAAACAGAAAAGAGAAGTAACCCCAGAAAAGCAATTGGTACCTGAGGTGTTGCTGGAAGGGAATTCCCCTTCCAAACTGTAAACAATCCAATCTCGCTCCTCCTCCAGTCTCCCATACACTAAGAAGAATCTCCAATAAAGGTAAGCGTTATGCTGTTAATGTTTCATTCATCATTTCCCATTGTATTGTTTATGTACTACAGAAATGAACAGAAATGCAGAAATGAGCTTAATTAAGGTGAAGTTTTTGCCTCCTAATACCACTCCTCTCCTGCAGCCCATGGACCAGCAGGTCATTTCCAACTTCAAGAAACTGTAAAGTACAGTGGACCCCCGCATAACGATTACCTCCGAATGCGACCAATTATGTAAGTGTATTTATGTAAGTGCGTTTGTACGTGTATGTTTGGGGTCTGAAATGGACTAATCTACTTCACAATATTCCTTATGGGAACAAATTCGGTCAGTACTGGCACCTGAACATACTTCTGGAGTGAAAAAATATCGTTAACCGGGGGTCCACTGTACAATGCCTGCACTCTAAAGGAGGGGTTCGGGATATTAGCAGTTTGGAGGGATATGTTGTGTATCTTTATAGGTATATGCTTCTAAACTGTTGTGTCCTGGGCACCTCTGCAAAGACAGTGATTGTGTGTGAGTGAGGTGAAAGTGTTGAATGATGAAAGTATTTTCTTTTTGGGGATTTTCTTTCTTTTTTTGGGTCACCCTGCCTCGGTGGGAGACAGCCGACTTGTTAATAAAAAAAATCTTTATTGTAGGCTAACGCTGTCTTTTGGAAGATAGGGAGGAGTTAGTGTTTGGAAGGGGAATCCCCCTCTATAAAGACTTTAGGTAGCAAAGGCTTCTCTGGGGTTACTTCCCTTCTTTGTCTTTTAATGCCACTAGGACTAGCTTGAGAGTCACTGGACCCACTGAAGTGGGACAGAGTTTTGTCACTAAACATGTTGCAGATATGGCTTGTTTCAGCTTTGTCAGGGTGGTACTTCTTGACAAAACTTTGCACATCATTCCACTTTGCGCAAATGTTCTTAATCAGTGAAGAAGGCACCTCCTTCACTCCCTCTTCCTCCTCCTCTGAAGCAAGTTCCTCAGCTGCAGTCTGTTGCTGTTCAAGTTGAAGCTTTTGCAGCTCTTCAGTGGTTAGGTCTTCCCTGTGGTCCTTCACCAACTCTTCCACATCCTCGCCACTCACCTCCAACCCCAGGGACTTCCTCAGTGCCACAATACAGTCCATAGGGTCGGCAGGGTCAGGGTCAGCTTCAAACTACTCTTCAAAATCCCTCTCTTGGACACAATGTGGCCACAGCTTTCTCAAAGCAGAGTTCAAAGTCCTGGAAGTCACTCCCTCCCAAGCCTTACCTATAAGGCTTATGCAATGGAGGATAGTGAAGTGATTCCTCCAGAACTCTCTTAGGGTCAACTGAGTGTCCAAGGTCACCTCAAAGCAGTTTTGAAACACTGCTTTTGTGTAGAGTTTTTTGAAGTTAGAAATGACCTGCTGGTCCATGGGCTGGAGGAGAGGAGTGGTGTTAGGAGGCAAGAACTTCACTTTTATAAAACTGAAGTCCCTAAACACTTGGTCTTGCAAGTCTGGAGGATGTGCAGGAGCATTGCCTATTACCAGGAGGCACTTGAGTGACAATTTCTTTTCCAGGAGGTATTTTTTCACACTTGGGCCAAACACATCATTAACCCACTCTTTGAAAATTTGCCTTGTGATCTATGCCTTATGATTAACTTTCCACATCACACACAATCTATTCTTCATGACATTGTTTTTCTTGAACACTCTGGGATTTTCTGAGTGATACACGAGTAAAAGGCTTCACTTTGAAATCCCCACTAGCATTACCACACAACAAAAGAGTAAGTCTGTCTTTCATAGGCTTGTGCCCTGAGAGTGCCTTTTCCTCCTGGGTAATGTAGGTCCTGTTTGGCATTTTCTTCCAAAACAGGCCTGTTTCATCACAGTTGAACACTTGTTGGGGTGTGAATCATTCAGCCTCTATGTATCCCTGGAATTCCTGCACGAATTTTTCAGCCACACATTTGTCAGAACTTGCAGCCTCATCATGCCTTACAACAATGTGTATGCCACTATGCTTCTCAACCCCTTGAGGGTCCGTGCAATAGATCTACGGCTTTACGTTGAGGGTCCAAACCGTAGATCTACATCATGAGCTCAGCTCACTCTGATAAGCTGTGAGTGGTAAATTTTAGCCTTGATATGAGAAAATACATCTACATGGTATGTGTGCACCACATAAAACAAATCCTGCAGCACATAGTGCATAATGAGAGAAAAAAAAAACTGAGACCGTAATTTTCGATTAAAACAGCGACTTTGTAGTGTTTTTCGTATGCTTTTTTATAGTTGTATTTGTGATTTCTTGGTCTCATTTGATAGAATGGAAGACATATTACAGAAATAGAGATGATTTTGATTGGTTTTCATACTGGAAATGGCTTGAAACTGAGCTCAAAGTAGGGGAAATGTTAAATTTTTGCCGATGTTCAAGAGCAAACGCATGACCTCACATGTCTAATACACGCCTACTGGTGGGTCTAATGTATGTTCACAGATGTGCTGATATTATTTATACAATTATTACAATATTGCATAACAGTAAATCTATTTTTTGGTTTGAATAAAAATTCATTATGTGAATAAAAAATCAAAATGGAATTCATTAGTAAAGCCTGAAAATGTAACTGATGAACAGAGGAAATGTTAGTTTAGTGCCAGGAATGCCTGCATTGTTTATTCTGGACCCTATTTTGAAATTGGAGTATTTTGAACTTTGCATTAAATTGGCCAAATTACCAATTTCCGATCACTTTATTTTGTAGTTGAAACAGTTGACTTGGCGAATTCTTGTGCTCAATCGATAGAATAGAAGTATTACATGTACTAGTGAAATAGCTAAGAATTTTGTTGACTGGAATACAGTGGACCCCCGGTTCGCGATATTAATCCGTTCCTGAGAGCTCATCGTAAACCAAAATTATCGGAAAGCGAATCACTTTTCCCCATAAGAAATAATGGAAATCAAATTAATCCGTGCAAGACACCCAAAAGTATGAAAAAAAACTTTTACCACATGAAATATTAAGTTTAATGCAATAGAATAATTTTAATAACAACAATACAATAAATAACAATAAATAACAAAAGAATAATTGACACTTACCTTTAATGAAGATCTGGTGATGATTGATGGGATGGGAGGAGGGGATGAGAGGAGGGGGATGGTGTTAGCATTTAGAAGGGGAATCCCCCTCCATTAGGACTTGAGGTAGCAAGTCCTTTTCCGGGGTTACTTCCCTTCTTCTTTTAATGCCACTAGGACCAGGTTGAGAGTCACTGGACCTCTGTCACACAACATATCTGTCCATTGAGGCCTGTACCTCTCGTTCCTTAATGACTTTCCTAAAGTGTTTCACAACATTGTCAGTGTAATAATCACCAGCACGGCTTTGCAATAGCTGTCTGAGGGTGATTTTCATCCATAAAGGTTTGCACTTCAAGTCACTTTGCACATATTTCCTTAATCTTTGAAGTAGGCAACTTCTTCAATTTCTCTATCCCCTCCTCCAAAGCAGTTTCCTCAGGTGTGGCCTCTTGCTGTTGAAGATGATCTAGCAGCTCATCAGTGGTTAGTTCTTCATTGTCCTCCTCCACCAACTCTTCCACATCCTCCCCACTAACCTCCAACCCCAAGGACTTCCCCAATGCCACAATGGATTCCTCAGCTGGCATAGGCTTCTCAGGGTTAGCCTCAAACCCTTTGAAATCCCTTTTGTCTTCACATTCTGGCCACAGTTTTTTCCAGGCAGAGTTCAAGGTCCTCTTAGTCACTCCCTCCCAAGCCTTACTTATAAGGTTTATACAATTGAGGATGCTAAAGTGATCTCTCCAAAAGTCTCTTAGAGTCAGTTGAGTTTCTGAGGTCACTACAAAGCACCTTTCAAACAGAGCTTTTGTGTACAGTTTTTTGAAGTTTGCAATAACCTGCTGGTCCATGGGCTGCAGGAGAGGAGTGGTATTAGGTGCAAAAACTTCACCTTAATGAAGCTCATGTCCCCAGAAAGTCGCTCTGCCACGTCTGTAGGATGACCAGGGGCATTGTCTAACACCAGGAAGCACTTTAGGTCTAATTTCTTTTCAGTTAGGTAATTTTTCACATTGGGGGCAAATGCATGGTGTAACCAGTCATAGAAAAAGTCCCTAGTGACCCATGCCTTACTGTTTGCCCTCCACAGCACACACAAATTAGCCTTGAGGACATTCTTTTGCCTGAACGGTCTGGGAGTTTCAGAGTGATACACTAATAAAGGCTTCACTTTGCAATCACCACTAGTATTGGAACACATTAACAGAGTAAGCCTGTCTTTCATAGGCTTATGTCCTGGGAGTGCCTTTTCTTCCTGAGTAATGTAGGTCCTGCTTGGTAATTTTTTCCAAAACAGGCCTGTTTCATCACAATTAAACACTTGTTCAGGTTTCAATCCTTCAACCTGTATGTACTCCTTGAATTCTGCACATATTTTTCAGCTGCTTTGTGGTCTGAACTGGCAGCCTCACCATGCCTAATCACACTACGTATGCCAGTACGATTCTTAAATCTTTCAAACCAACCTTTGCTGGCCTTAAATTCACTCGCATCACTACTAGTTGCAGGCAATTTTTTTACCAAATCGTCATGCAACTGCCTAGCCTTTTCACAAATGATCGCTTGAGAGATGCTATCTCCTGCTATCTGTTTTTTATTTATCCACACCAATAACAGTCTCTCAACATTTCTAACACTTGTGGTCGCTGTTTCGTAATCACAGTTGCACCTTTTGCAAGAACAGCTTCCTTGATTGCCGTTTTCCTGCTCACTATAGTAGAGATGGTTGATTGGGGTTTACTATACAACCTGACCAGCTCCGACACACGCAATCCACTTTCGTACTTTGCCATTACCTCTTTCTTCATTTCAACAGTCATTAGCACCCTTTGTCTCGAAGAGTTGGCACTGGGAGCTTTCTTGTGGCCCATGGTGACTTATTTTGCAGAAACAGGCACCAAAAACAGTGATAATATGGATAATATGGAATGTACCGAATGTATCCTTAGATGCGCGCACACTGGCTGGCTTGTAAACACTGGCACACACAGGGCAGTTCAGGCCACACGTGGACATGTCTCGTACGAACCGCATAGCATACCGGGTTTTGTATCTTCCCGAGGCAAATTTTCTGCGATATAATGCATCGTTTACCGGATTTATCAGATACTGATAGCATCACGAACCGGGGGTCCACTGTAATGTAATTGGCCTAAAATAGGAGTCAAAGTCCGCAAAATTGCCAATGCTTAAATATCGCTGACACATCAAAATTCGTGAGAGCATAATTTCGTCAGTTTTCCATCAAATTTCGTACTATTTGTTTTATTATCTTCAGAGAAAGATTGTCTACCATTTCGTAAGAAAAAATAACAAAATTATTTTTTGAAAATTCTTGGACACTGGTGCACCCTTTGAAATTTGGCCTCTGGACCCTGAAAGTGTTAAATCTATCAAACTATCCTTTGCTGGCCCTAAATTCACAAACTGCAACACTTGTTCAAGGCATTTTCTTCGCAAGATCCTCATGCAACTGCCTTTCCTTCTCACAAATAATCGACTCTACAACACTGTCTCCCACTAATTCTTTTTCCTTAATCCACAATAATAATAACTTTTCCATCTCTTTAATTATTGGTGGCCTTTGTTTAGTTAGAAAAGTTACTTCTTTTGCAACATTAGCATCCTTGATCTGCTCTTTCTTTGCCAGGATGGATGTAATTGTTGATTTATTATTGCTGTACATCCTGGCAAGTTCCTCCACCCTCATACCACTCTCATGTTTTTCAGTCACATCACGCTTAAATTCCATGGTGTTTTTCACTTTCTTTACCACAGGAACTTCCTTTGAAGCCATGTTTACTTATTTCACAGTTGCACTGCAAAAATACCACAAACTACAGTGGGAAATAAGCGAAATGTTTGGATGTATGAGTAGAAAGTTCCTCAGCTACTGAGAGACACAGCTAAACTGATGCACAAGCAGCCCCAGCTGGCATACGGATGCGTCCCAAATGGCCAATCGCCGAATTAACGGCCGATAACCGAGTTGGCTGATAACAGAAGAGGCCGATAACTGTGGATCCACTGTATAGAGAAGCCGCATCTGGGTGGAACACAGAGGAAGGATTTTTTCCACTTTCCCTTGAAGATGAAAGGAAAAATGAATAAGAACTAGAACTATTAAGAAAATAGAAGAAAACTCAGATGGTATACATAGATGTGTACATGCTTGTGTAATGTGACATAACTGTAAGTAGAAGTAGCAAGATGTACCTGTTGTCTTGCATATTTATGAGACAGAAAATAAAGACACCAGCAATCCTACCATTTTGTAAACCAATTATAGGTTTCCATTTCACACTCATTTGGCAGGATGGTAGTAGCTCTCTGGGTGGTTGCTGTCTACCACCATACTACCTAATATTACTCAAGATGTTCCAGAAAAAAATACGTCTTGTCCTGTGATCTTAAAAATGATTTAGATCATAAATGAACTAAGATTTACAGATGCAAGTTCAGAGCATAGGATGACTAACCCTTTCAGTGACCATTATGTAATGAAGCCAAGGTCTCTCATGTAGTTCTACGTCACAAGCTCAGGTACTCACATAAGCTGTGAGCAATAAATTTTGGCCTAGACATGAGAGAATGGGTCTGTGCAGTGAGTGTGTACAATATAAAAAATCCTGCCCCACACAGTGCAGGATGGGTAAACAAAACTCTGACCATGTGGATGGTTTAATAGAACATCTTTGAGGCATTTTCTTGGTATCATTTGATACCAAGATGGAGATGATTTTGATTGGTTTCCAGAATAGAAGTAGCTTGAAATTGAGCTCAAAGTAGTGGAAATATTAAATTTTTGCCAGTATCTCTGAGGAGGGGTAAGGCCCCCTAATACCCTCAGTCAGTGGGGATGTTGTGGGGATACCATAAGCCATAACTAATCTTCCCTGGTTATATTTTATTGTCAAAGAAATAGAGTAAATCTTCTATTTTTGTGAGGTTAACCCTTCTAGGGTCACAACCCCTGTTCTCAAACTTATTCTCAGGGTCACAAAATTTAGAAATTTCTTTTTCTTATGAAATGATAGAGAATCTTTTTCTGAAAGTAATGAAATCAAAAGTACAAAATTTGATGGAAAACTTATGGAATTACGCTCTTGCACAGCTAGTGGTTTCAGCTTTATTTACACTGACAATTTCACCCACTTTGTGCCCTATTTTTGGCCAATACCATTGTTCCAGTTGATCAGACTCATAGCTGTTTTGCTAGTTTTTCTTCTATTCTATCACTTGAGTACAAGAAATTGTCCAGTTACCTATTTCAACTACCCAATAAAGTGATAAGAAATTGGTAATTTGGCCAATTTCACACCCAATTAAAAAATTGCTAGTTTAAAAACAGGGTCCAGAATAAACAGCATAGACATTCATGGCACTTAAAAACATTTCCTCTGTTCCTTAGTCATGTCTCCAGGCCCTTCTTATATTACTCTTGCTTTCCATTTTGAATTTTTATTCGCACAAAAAACTGAATGTTTACTGTTACGCAGACTAGTGCATCATTGTAATAATTGTATAAATAATGTCATTACATTCCTAAATGCATATTAGACTGGCCAGTTGCACGCATATTTGTATTCTCTGGAATATCGACAAAATTCTAACATTTCTGTTAATTTGAGCTTAATTTCAAGCTTCTTTCAGTCCTGACACCAGTCAAAATCATGTCTATTTCTGTAATATATCTTGCATTCTGTCAAATGAGATCAAGAAACCGAGAATACAGTCATAAAACCCACAGGAAAATACACTGCAAAGTCACTGTTTTAACCCTTTGACTTTTGGTCGTATACAGTATACAGTGGACCCCCGCATAGCGACTTTAATCCGTGCAAGAGGGCTGATTGTTATGCGAAATGTTCGGTATGCGAATGAATTTTCCCCATAAGAAATAATGGAAATCAAATTAATCCGTGCAAGACACCCAAAAGTATGAAAAAATTTTTTTTACCACATGAAATATACATTTTCCTACACACAAAGAGAAGGATACATGCACAATAGTAGAGTAGTACATGCACAATATATATTGTGCATGTACTACTCTACTAAATGAAGAATAAATGACACTTACCTTTATTGAAGATGCAGCAATGACTGATGAGACACTGTGTCCTGGGAGTGCCTTTTCCTCCTGAGTACTGTAGGTCCTGTTTGGCATTTTCTTCCAGAACAGGCCTTATCACACTGTGTATGCCACTACGATTCTTAAATCTCTCAAACCAACCTTTGCTGGCTTTAAATTCACCAATATGAGCACTAGTTCCAGGCATTTTTCCCTGTTCACCTGGGTGTTAGTCGACTGGTGTGGGTTGCATCCTGGGAGACAAGATTAAGGACCCCAATGGAAATAAGTTAGACAGTCTTCGATGACACTGACTTTTTTGGGTTATCCTGGGTGGCAAATCCTCTGGGGTTAATTGTTTCTTGGTATTCTCAATAAGCCACACCAACAACGGTGCTACAGCAGCAGCAGCAGCTGACGGTGGTACAGCAGCAACAGACGATGCTACAGCAGCAACAGACGATGCTACAGCAGCAGCAGACGATGCTACAGCAGCAACAGACGATACTACAGCAGCAGCAGATGATGCTACAGCAGCAGCAGACGATGCTACAGCAGCAGCAGACGATACAGCAGCAGCAGACGATGCTACAGCAGCAGCAGACGATGCTACAGCAGCAGCAGCAGCTGACGGTGGTACAACAGCAGCAGCTGACGGTGGTACAACAGCAGCAGCAGCTGACAGTGTAGCAGCAGCTGACGGTGGTACAGCAGCAGCTGTACCACCAATAGTAGCGATGGTTGATTGGGGTTTATTATACAACCTGGCCAGCTCGGAGACACGCACTCCACTTTCATACTTATCAATGATCTTTTTCTTCATCTCTATAGTAATTCTCACCCTTATTGCTGTAGGGTTGGCACTAGAAGCTTTCTTGGGGCCCATGGTCACTTATTTTCCAGAAAAAATCACCAAAAACACTGTAATAATACGAAATGTTCCGATTGTATGCTTGGATGTTACCGCGGAGGCTGGCTGGTAAACAATGCCACCGGCGGAACATGTGAGCGTGGCTCAGGCCGCACATTGGACGCGTCTCGGACGAAGGGCGGCGAGCGGGTTTTTGGGCGGTATGCGAGGCAAAATTTTTGCGAAAAAAGCGAGCGGTATGCGGATTGTATGGTATGCGATGCGTGCGGTATGCGGGGGTCCACTGTATACGTTTTACGAGCCACCGTGTTTGACATATATATACTCAAAAATTCTAGCAGCTTCAAATCAAGCAGGAGAAAGCAGGTAGGCCCACGTGTGAGAGAATGGGTCTGTGTGGTCAGTGTGCACCATATAAAAAAAATCCTACAGCACGCGGTGCATAATAAGAAAAAAAAAACTCCGACCATGTTTTTGGATTAAAACGCCGAATTTGAGGTGTATTTTCGTATAATTTTTATGGTTATACTCTCATTTTCGTAGTCACATTTGATAGAATGGAAAACATATTATAGAAATAGAGGTGATTTTGATTGGTTTTACTATGAAAAGGACCTTGAAATGGAGCTCAAAGTAGGGGAAATGCTTGATTTTTGCCGATGTTCAGGAGTAAACAAATGATGTCATTGTCCAATAAATGTCCAACTAGCCATTCTAATATGCAGTCATGAATGGGTTGATGTTATTTATACAATTATTACAATATTGCATTAGTCTGCGTAACAGTAAATCTTCTATTTTTTGTTTGAATAAAAACTCAAAATAGAAAACAAAAGTAATATCAGAGGGGCCTGGAGACATGACTGATGAACAAAGAAAATGTTATTTTAGAGCCAGGAATGTCTGCATTGTTCATTCTGGACCTTATTTTGAAATTGGCATATTTTTTAATTTTCGTGAAATTAGCCAAATTGCCAATTTCTGACCACTTTATTGGGTAGTTGAAATCAGTAAATGGGCAGTTTCTTGTACTCAGTTGATAGAAAAAAATGGATTTCTGAAGAAATAGCTGAGTTTGGTCGACTGGAACAATGGAATTGGCCGAAAATAGGGCTCAAAGTCAGCGAAATCGCCGATGCGTATATATCACTGAGATCGCTAACTTTGCAGGAACATAATTCCATAAGTTTTCCATCAAATTTCGTACTTTTGTTGTCATTACCATTGGGAAAAGATTCTCTATCATTTCATAAGAAAAACTAATTTTTTTTTTTTTTCAAATATTTTGCGACACCAGGAGACACCTCAGGATTTGGGGTTTCGACAGTCAAAGAGTTAAACTAAAAACACAGTTGTGGTGTTTTTTGTTTTTTTTGTCATTATGCACTGCGTGCTGCAAGATTTTTTATATGGTGCACAGTTAACACACAACCATTCTGTCATATCTATGCTCAAATTTACCACTCATAGCTTGTTTGAGGGAGCTGAGTTTATGGCGTAGTTCTAGAAGACCGACACTGAAAGGGTTAATTCAAAATGTAAGGCAAGTGTAATATAGAAAAGGTCTGTGGACATGAGCAATGACCAGATGAAATGTTGCTTTAGTGCCAGGAATATCTACAGTGTTTACTTTGAACTTTATTTTTAAACTGGTATTTTTTTAATTTTGATAAAAGATAAAGATAAAGATTTTATTTCTTTGCAATTACAATGTGTAATTACAATTTTGATATGTTAAGTACCAAGAAAACTGCTATCATTCCATGGCATTTTGGGCAAACTAATCCTAATAGGTACTTTAGAACTACTTAAGTCTAGGCAAGATAGGAGTGGTTATCTTTTAATAATCTTAGTTTATCTTAATATTCATGTGAGGTAGTCAAGGTGGAGGTTTATAAGAATAAAAATCTTTTAGTTGCACATAACAAATAAGAATATTACAAATAAAAGTAATGTGAAGGACCTGGGAGTGATAATGTCAGAGGATCTCACCTTCAAAGACCATAACAATGTACATGTATCTACCTCATCGGCTAGGAAAATAAGATGGATAATAAGAACCTTCAAAACTAGGGATGCCAAGCCCATGATGATTCTCTTCAAATTGCTTGTGCTCTGTAGGCTGGACTACTGCTGTACACTAATGGCCCCCTTCAAGGCTGGCGACATTGCAGACCTGGAGAGTGCACAAAGAACTTTCATGGCACACATAAGTATGATAAGGCACCTAAACTACTGGGAACGGTTGAAGGTCCTTGATCTGTATTCCCTGGAATGCAGGCAAGAGAGATACATAATAATACAGTGGACCCTCGATGAACAATGGCATCAACTAACGATACATTTGGGCAACGATGCATTTTTGCGTAAAAATATTGGCTCGACCAACGATGAAAAACTCGGGTAAGGACATTCGTCCCAAATGCATCCGCCTGTCCGTTCAGCCTGAGCACACCTCAGCTGCCCTGCCTTCAGCTGGTGTGCCATTGTTTACAAGCCATTGCGGACGGTTCCACGTGTACCTGCAATACATTTTATATTATTCCAGTGTTTTTAGTGCTTGTAACTGCTAAATAAGCCACCATGGGTCTCAAGAAAGCTTCTAGTGCCAACCCTGTGGTAAAAAGGGTGAGAATTACTATGGAATTGAAGAAAGAGATAATCACAAAGTATGAAAGTGGAGTGCGTGCCTCCGAGCTGGCCAGGTTGTATAACAAACCCCAATCAACCATCACTACTATCTTGGCCAACAGAAAGGCAGTCAAGGAAGCTGTTGTTGGGAAAGGTGCAAGTATGTTTTCAAAACAGAGATCACAAATACTCGAAGATGTGGAGGGACTGTTGTTGGTGTGGATAAACGAAAAACAATTATCAGGAGATAGTGTTTCTCAGTCAATAATATGTGAAAAGGCAAGGCAGTTGCATGATGATTTAATTAAAAGAATGCCTGCAACTAGTGGTGGTGTTAGTGAATTTAAGGCCAGCAAAGGTTGGTTTGAGAGATTTAAGAATCGTAGTGGCATACACAGTGTGATAAGGCATGGTGAGGCTGCCAGTTGTTACAAAAAAGCGGCTGAAAAATATGTGCAGGAATTCAAGGAGTACATAGACACTGAAAAATTAAAACCCCAACAAGTGTTTAATTGTGACAAAACAAGCCTGTTTTGGAAGAAAATACCAGACAGGACCTACATTACACAGGAGGAAAAAGCACTGCCAGGACACAAGCCTATGAAAGACAGGCTAATGTTTTGTTGTAATGCTAGTGGAGATTGCAAAGTGAACCTTTATTGGTGTATCACTCTGAAAATCCCAGAGTGTTCAAGAAAAACAGTGTTGTCAAGGCTAATTTGTGTGTGATGTGGAGGGCAAACTGTAAGGCATGGGTCACTAGGGACATTTCCTATGATTGGTTCGATCCTGTGTTTGGCCCCACTGTGAAAAATTACCTCCTGGAAAACAAATTGGACCTCAAGTGCCTCCTAGTATTAGACAATGCTCCTGCTCATCCTTCAGACTTGCCAAAGCGAATTGCCGGGGAGATAAGCTTCATAAAAGTGAAGTTTTTGCCTCCTAATACCACTCCTCTCCTCCAGCCCATGGACCAGCAGGTCTTTTCAAATTTCAAAAAACTGTACACCAAAGTAGTGTTTCAAAAGTGCTTTGAAGTGACCTCAGACACTGAATTGACCCTAAGAGAGTTTTGGAAAGATCACTTTAGTATCCTCAGTTGCATAAACCTTATAGGTAAGGCTTGGGTGGGAGTGAGTAACAGGACCTTGAACTCTGCTTGGAGGAAATTGTGGCCACTCTGTGTACAAGAGAGGGATTTTGAAGGGTTTGGGGCTAACCCTCAGGAGCCTATGCCAGCTGTGGAATCTATTGTGTAATTGGGGAAGTCCCTGGGGTTGGAGGTTAGTAGGAAGGATGTGGAAGAGCTGGTGGAGGACGACGATGAAGAACTAACCACTGATGAGCTGGAAGAGCATCAGCAACAGCAAGAGACCACAACTGAGGAAATTGCTTCAGAGGAGGGGAGAGAGAAATGGAGGAAGTTGCCTTCTTCAACGATTAAGGACATTTGTACAATGTGGACAGAGGTGCAAGCTTTATGGAAGAACATCACCCTGACACAGCTATTGCAAGCCGTGTTGGTAACTTTTACAATGACAATGTTGTGGCCCATTTTAGGAAAATCTTAAAGGAACGCCAGGTACAGAGCTCAATGGACAGATTTTTGGTGTGACAGAGGTCCAGTGACTGCCAAGTTGTTCTCTGTGGCATTAACCCTTAAACGGTCCAAACACATCAACGTTCAAATTCGTATTGCTACAAAAGTAGATCTACTTTTTTTTTACATATTTTCAAATATAACAAAAAAAAAATGTAGATAAAAGTTTTTTTTACACGTTTTCAAATGTAAAACAAAAAAGAAGATCTACATTTTTTACATACTTTCAGATGTTGAAAAAACGTATATATACGTTTGGACCATTTAAGGGTTAAAAAAGGAAGGGAAGTAACCCCGGAAAAGGACTTGGTACCTAAAGTCCTTATGGAACGGGATTCCCCTTCCAAACAATAATACACCACCATCATCTCCCCTCCTCCCATTTCATCACTCATCACTACATCTTCAATAAAGTTAAGTATCATTTATTCTTCATGTAATATATATTGTGCATGTATCATTGTTTTCTGTTTAGGAAAATGTATATTTCATGTGGGAAAAAAAAAATCATACTTTTGGGTGTCTGGAATGGATTAATTGGATTTCCATTATTTCTTATGGGGAAAATTAAATCGGCTAACGATAAATTCAGCTAAGGACAAGCTCTCTGGAACAGATTAAAGTCGTTGATCGATGGTCCACTGTATACACTTGGAAGGTCCTGGAGGGATTGGCACCAAACCTGCACACGAAAATCACTCCCCATTAAAGCAAAAGACTCAGCAGGAGATGGAACATTTCCCCGATGAAAAGCAGGGGTGCCATGCGTACATTGAGAGACAATACAATAAGTGTTTGGGGCCCCAGACTGTTCAATTGCCTCCCAGCATACATAAGGGGGATTACCAATAGACCCCTGGCTGTCTTCAAGAAGGCACTGGACAGGCACCTAAAGTCAGTACCTGACCAACCGGGCTGTGGTTCGTACGTCAGCTTGCGTGTGGCCAGCAGTAACAGCCTGGTTGATCAGACCCTGATCCACCATGAGGCCTGGTCTCAGACCGGGCCATGGGGGCATTGACCCCCGAAATCCTCTCCAGGCAAACTCCAGGTAACGGGTTTCAACGGGGGCTAAGTGTCTTGTAGATAGAGTAGTCTCTTCACCATTTTGGTAGCAAATGTGGGCATAATGCGGATGAGCTTGCAGGAGCTCTGCCTCGTCCAGTAAAGGATCCATCTTGTTCATCCTACGGTGACTTCAGGGGAGTGGGTCCAGGGTGACATAACCAGATGGGCATGGAGGCTCCCGTAGAGGAAAGACATGAATAGTTGAAGAGTCTTTCATGAGGGGTAGCATTAGTAGCTGTGCACTGCAATGATTTAATAGAGTGAAGAGCATCAGGTAGGACAGTTTACCAGTGTTGAACAGGTAGATTGCATGATTTCAATGTCATTGTAATTGACTTCCATATAGTACCATTGAACCGCTCCACTTGACCATTGCTTTGAGGGTTGTAGCTTTGTTGTTCTGCTGCAAGCAATACCTTTCGCTAGCCAAAAACTCCTAAAGTTCTTTACTCATGAATGAGGATCCCATCTGAATGGATACAGGCTGGCATACCAAAAATAGTTATTATGCTCTATTTGACCAATGTGCATTAGCTATATACTTGTCCAAACATCCCCCTAGTAGAGATATCAGTACAGTAGGGCCCCACTTATATGGCAGGTTAGGTTCCAGGCTACCATCGTAAAGTGGAAATTGCCGTAAAGCGGAACACCCTTTTTTTCCACTTATAAATGTATGTAAATACTAGATAACAAGTTTACATTAACATATATTAAGTTAGCAATAGAACTAGGCATTAAAAAACAATAAGAAAGTAAAATACACATACAGTACACTCATTACTTATCTGAAAATATTTATAGTCTTAATCTAGGGTGAGATGAGTAGTATGTATGGTAGTCAGCCGGGCTACCATACCAGGCCAACCCACCCACACATAATGTTCTATGACATTTAAGCATTCCAGAGCAATAAAATGCATATACAGTTCACTCATTACTTGCCTTAAAATATTTGTAGCCTTAAATGTAGGGTCAGAGGTGAGTAAAACGAGATAAAACGAATAAATGAGAGAGAGACTGAGTACATGAAGGAGGACAGGCGCAGAGTTATGTAAACAAATCAGGCGAATGCAAATTTTGTAAACAAACAAAGTGTGTATGTCTGGTTTGTGTACAAGTTCTCTACATTGATACAGAGGAATAAATAAAGAAGAACACTCCTATTCTCATGTAACACCATTTTTAGAAGAAATGAAGCTCTGAGTGAAGGCAGTGGAAATAAGTCACACAAACTTTTTTTTGGGGTTATCCTAGATACTTTACACATATGCTACTATGTATCATAATCTATGTAACTGTATTTGTGTATACCTGAATAAACTTACTTACATATGAAAGGAATAATTTTCTACAGTTACCCATCATAGATGGATTAACCCTTTGACTGTTTTGCTCACATATATACTGTACGTCTTACGAACCAGTATTTCCGACATATATATATACTCAATAATTCTGATGGCTTCAAATCAAGCAGGAGAAAGCTGGTAGGCCCACATGTGAGAGAATGGGTCTTTATGGTCAGTGTGCACCACATAAAAAAAAATCCTGCAGCACGCAGTGCATAATGAGAAAAAAAAACCTGACCGTTTTTTTGATTAAAACACCAAATTTGAGGTGTATTTTTGTATAGTATTTATCGTTGTATTTCATTTTCATGGTCTCACGTGATAAAATGGAAAACATATTGCAGAAACAGAGATGATTTTGATTAGTTTCACAATGAAAATGACCTTGAAATTGAGCTCAAAGTAGCAGAAATGTTTGATTTTTACCAATGTTCAAGAGTAAGCAAATCATACTACATGTCCAATACACATCAACTGGGGAGTCTAATATTCTTTCACTAGTGCACTGATATTATTTATACCATTTTTACAATAATGCAGTAGTCTGCATAACAGTAAATTTTGCATTTTTTGTATGAATAAAAAATCAAAATAGAAAGCAATAGTAATATAAGAGGGGCCTAGAGACGTGACTAATGAACAGAGGATGTTATTTTAGTGCCACGAATGTCTACCTTGTTTATTCTGGACCCTATTTTGAAATTGGCATCTTTTTTAATTTGTGTGAAATTGGCCAAATTGCCAATTTCTGACTACTTTATTGGGTAGTTCAAATCGGTAAATGGGAGGTTTCTTGTACTCAGATTATAGAAAAAATGGAGTTTTAAAGAAATAGCTATGAGTTTGGTCAACTGGAACAACAGAATTGGCCAAAAACAGGGCTCAAAGTTGGCAAAATCACCGATCCGTATATGTTGCTGTGACCGCTAGGTTCGTGGGAGTGTAATTCCATGAGTTTTCAACCAAATTTCGTACTTTTGGTGTCATTACCACTGGGAAAAGATTATCGTTTCATAAGAATTTTTTTTTTTTTTTTTTCAAAAAAATTTTGCAACATAGAATGACAGTTTCAGAAAGGGGCTTGCGACAGTCAAAGGGTTAATGAAAATATGTATATTAATGTAATATACAACATTTATTGAGACTTGGTGATTATTATTATTATTATTATATTATTATTATCATCGTCATCATCATTACTAATATGGTGTCTTGAGACATAAGACACTCTTACGCCAGCACAGTGTGTAAGTTTATTTAGGTACAGGTATACATAAGTATAATTATCAGAGTATATATAAAATATGAAATAACTTTTAAAAACACTTGAAATTTCGGAGTTTCCAGACATAATGGAGAGACTTAGTGCTTACGGATCTCACATAGAATATAAACAAACCGGGTGGGGCACGGTGACAGTATTAGAAAGTCAGGTGGGGGAGCCATATAGAGAGTTTTGGTCATAATTTGAAATGACCGTATTAGCGAAACGCCGTAAAGCGAAACGCTGTGAAGTGGGGCCTTACATGTACTAGAATTCACCACACTATACATTTTTTTTTTTTATTATCACACTGGCTGATTCCCACCAAGGCAGGGTGGCCCGAAAAAGAAAAACTTTCACCATCATTCACTCCATCACTGTCTTGCCAGAAGGGTGCTTTACACTACAGTTTTTAAACTGCAACATTAACACCCCTCCTTCAGAGTGCAGGCACTGTACTTCCCATCTCCAGGACTCAAGTCCGGCCTGCCGGTTTCCCTGAATCCCTTCATAAATGTTACTTTGCTCACACTCCAACAGCACGTCAAGTATTAAAAACCATTTGTCTCCATTCACTCCTATCAAACACGCTCACGCATGCCTGCTGGAAGTCCAAGCCCCTCGCACACAAAACCTCCTTTACCCCCTCCCTCCAACCTTTCCTAGGCCGACCCCTACCCTGCCTTCCTTCCACTACAGACTGATACACTCTTGAAGTCATTCTGTTTCGCTCCATTCTCTCTACATGTCCGAATCACCTCAACAACCCTTCTATACATGATATAAAGAATTACTATTTAACCTAAATGATGAATGATCAGTCGACCCTGATCTAAACCTATATAATCTAAAACTCAATCAAAATTTATTTGAAAGTAACTGCCTCTGTTACACAGCACCGCAAGCCAACACTGTCCTAAATACTACTAAAAGTATAACAGTTCTTAACTACAACATCAGGTCCTTAAGCAAACACTCTGATGACCTGGCATTCCTTGATTCCTTAAAGACAACCTTTTCCTGTATTATTCTCAGTGAAACCTGGCTTAAGCAGGACACAATAGATATCTACTCACTACCAGGATACACAGCAATCCACAACTGCAGCCCATACAAAGTTAGGAATGGTATTGCCATTTATTACTCTAATCAACTATCTTGTATTAGCACCACCTGTTATAGTGATAAATATGGAGAATATTTTTTTGCTGATTTTACAGTAAAAAACTTTAAGAATCCTATAACAATCAGTGCCATTTACCGGATGCCTCACACAAACATCCCAAATTTCAGTGAGAAATTAAAGACACTAATAACAAGCAGGCAAATGAATAAACACCACTTTCTCATCACCACTTTCTCAACACCACTTCAACATCAACCTTGGCTTACCAGATGATTAGCCTGTGACTGATTTCATCAACAATATGAACAACACACTTCTCATACCAACAATAACTAAACCAACCAGGCTGACCGAGACAATTGCAACCATAATTGACTATATATGGAAAATATACTAGCCCCCTTAAATCAGGGATAATCACAGACAGCACTACTGACCACTACCCCCACCTTCCTCTTAACAAACATTAGTAAACCACCACTGGAATACAACAAAGTTTCATTTAGACTCCATGACGAGGCCTCAATAGGTAATTTCACAGCAGAGCTAGAGACAGTTGACTGGCCTACAGAATTCTCCAAGGTCAGTGGCATTGACAATTGGACAGGCATATTTCTGAATAAATTACTTAGACTATACAACAAACATTGTCCTATAAAAACGAAACAGATTATGAAAAAATGGCTCGGTTACCCATGGTTAACTATAAGAATGCTGAGATCCATTGATAAGAAACACCAATGTGAAAAGCAATATAGACAGGGCTTAATACACAAAGATATTCTTAAACACTATTCATCAGTTCTCACCAAACTAATAAAAAAAGCCAAACAATTGTATTATTCCAGCAGGTGACAAAAAAAAAAGCACAATACCGTGACTGGAACAATACACAAATAACCCGCACATAGAAGAGAGGAGCTTATGACGATGTTTTGGTCCGACTTGGACCTTTTACAAAGTCACTCAGTGTGACTTTGTAAATGGTCCAAGTCGGACCGAAACGTCGTCGTAAGCTCCTCTCTTCTATGTGTGGGTTATTTGTGTATTATTCCAGCAGATTCACTGAAACAAGAGGAGATGTAAAAAAGACTTGGAAAACACTCTCAGATTATGGGAACCCACAAACTGAAAAAATGCCATTCAATTCAGTTCAAGTTTATTCTCTATAATGGTTACAATGTGGGGTTTACAGGTTTTGGGTGTTTTGTGGTTTACATGTTATAAAATACTAATTACAGAGGTGGCCACTAGGACACCTAGCATGGCTAGGCATTTCGAGCAGACTTAGATTAATTCTTAACATTAAATCCTTACAGATTATGGTATTAAGGCTAAGTGACTACATCATAATTTGTGAGTTTAGCAATGTGAATGCTTTTGTTTTGGCACAATACAAGGTGTCTATATTTGAGTATCATAGGCAAACTTATGACTAGTTAGGATTTATTATTTATTATTTATTATTGTTAATGAGGAGCTACTAAAAATATCTACTTGGATGACAGCCAATAAACTTACACTTATCACTGACAAAACCTTCTATATTATTTTTGGTAACAGAGCAGGTGTTGCACAACTTAACATTAAGATCACAACACTCTTATTGCCAAACATAATGAGGGCAAATTCCTAGGCCTACACCTCAACAGCAACCTGAATTTCAGCACCCCCCATATCCAACACAACAAAAAAAGTATCCAAAATGGTTGGGATCCTCTCCAAGATATGTTACTACATACCACAATCAGCCCTACTCACATTATACTATTCACTCATCTATCCCTGCCTCACCTATGCTATTTGTGCCTGGGGATCAACAGCAGCAGCAACACACCTAAAGCCAATAATAACCCAACAAAAAGCTGCAGTAAGAATAATCACGCAATCAAATCCCAGGCAACACACCCCCCACTCTTCAAAGATCTAACTGTACAGAGCATCCATACTTACTACTGTGCAACCTACGTTTACAGAATCTTAACCCTTTCAGGGTCGGCAGGGCCTCTCTTAGACTTGCTCTCAGGGTAGGAAATTTTTCGAAAAAAAAAATTATTTTTTCTTATGAAATGATAGAGAATCTTTTCCCGATCATAACGACACCAAAAGTATTAAATTTGACGGAAAACTCACGGAGTTATGCTCTCGCGAAGTTAGTGGTCTCGACAGTGTTTGCGCATCGGCGATTTCGCCCACTTTGAGCTCTATTTTCGGCCAATTCCTATGTACCAGTTGACAAAAATCATACCTATTTCGCTAGAACTCCATTTTTTCTATCGAATGAATACAAGAAACTACCCATTTACCGATTTCCACTATCCAATAATGTGGTCAGAAATTGGCAATTTTGCCAATTTCACACAAATTTCAAAAGATGCCGATTTCCATATAAGGTCCAGAATAAACAAGACAGACATTTCTGGCACTAAAATAACATTTCCTCTGTTCATTACTCATGTCCCCAGGCCTCTGTTACATTTCTTTTGCTTTCCACTTTGAATTTTTATTCTCACAAAAAATAGAAGCTTTATGTTATGCAGACTACTGCATTCGTGTAGAAAAATGGTACAAATAATATCAGGGCACTTGTGAAAGAATATTACACTCACCAGTTGATGTGTATTGGACGCGTGGCATGATTTGTTTACCTTTGAACTTTGGCATAAATTGTACATTTCTGCTACTTTGAGCTCAATTTCAAGGTACTTTCCATTGTGAAACCAATCAAAATCATCTCAATTTCCATAATATGTCTTCCATTCTATAAAATGAGACCAGGAAACTTGAATACAACTATAAATAGCGTACGAAAATACACTGCAAAGTCGCTGTCTTAAACCAAAAACACAGTTTTTTTTTTCTCATTATGCACTGTGTGCTGCAGGATTTTTTTATACTGCACACACTGACCACATAGACCCATTTTTTCATATGTAGGCCTACCAGCTTTCTCTTGCTAGATTTGAAGGTGCTAGAATTTATGCGTACTAGTACGACACCAACCCTTGCGTGCAAGCCATATTAGTACGGCACCAACCCTGAAAGGGTTAAAGTCCACTATTAACCCAGGACTAAAACACTTTCTTGATAGTTGTGACAGGACCCATAGGCATAACACCAGGCACAAAAATCTCTGACATTCCCCGTGTCTGGCTGAACCTATACAAAAATTCAACGTACAGAAAAGGACCTAAAATCTGGAACACCTTACCTGAAAACTCTAGAACTACAGACACAACCATCACTTTCAAAACTACTGTTAGAAAACATCTTATCTCCCTGACACACCCCACCATCAGCTAACTACATGATAACCACCTATTCTTTTGTATCATACACACATGAAAAACAACCTAGACCTACTCTCGATATCTGTGATTCCCCACAATTCACACTTACACTCACCCAATTGACTGTAGACTTAGAAATACGTAATAAAACTATTACCCAATGAATCCTAAACTAGTCATAGGTTTGCCTGGATTACTCTAATATAGGAACTTTAATAGAAACTATACAGTGGACCTCCGCATAACGATTACCTCCGAATGCGACCAATTATGTAAGTGTATTTATGTAAGTGCGTTTGTACGTGTATGTTTGGGGGTCTGAAATGGACTAATCTACTTCACAATATTTCTTATGGGAACAAATTCGGTCAGTACTGGCACCTGGACATACTTCTGGAGTGAAAAAATATCGTTAACCGGGGGTCCACTGTATATCTACCAAGACAAAACCATTCACATTGCTAAATTTACGAACTGTAATGCAGTTACCTAGCCTTCGTATCAACATGCTCCATAATCTGTACCAGTGTAGAGTTTGAATTAATCTTAGTCTGCCCAAATTGCCTAGTCGTGCTAGGTGTGATAGTTGCCCCTTCTGTAATTAGTATTTTATAATATGTAAACCATATGTTGTAACCAATATCCTATAATATGTAAACCTCACATTGTAGTCTTTATAGAGAATAAACTTGATTGATTGATTGATTGATCAGGGTAATCCTTGCTGTCTTGAATATGAATGGGAAGGTTGAAGACTCAACAGATTTGTTAAACAGTGTTGCAGTAATTGGTGTCAGCACACGAGCTGCTTTTTTATATATGAATGGTGGCAAGTTATTTAGATCTCCTGCCTTATTTTTTAATGATTTAATGATGAGTGAGACTTGAGTAAATTTCGTTGGTGCTAGATAAAGGGTATTTGGGTTGTTACCATTGAGGTAGTCTTTTGGTTGAGTATTTGACCTTGGGATTTTGCTAGCTAACTTTGATCCTACAGTATAGAAGAAGACATTAGGTTTGTTGGCAGTGTCTATAGGCTGTATGTGAGGTTCTTCTGGTTTAGTTAAGTTAATCACTCTGTTTCTACAGTGCTCGTCATAGCATTATGCCGGGTGAGCGCCCCTGCATAATACTGTGACAAAAATCAAAGGTCTACCATACAAGGGGGTCTTTTTTTGTCAGTGCATTATGCTGTGTAGGGGCCATTAGCATGACATCATGGCCTGCTGCCACACACTACAGTGACTCCTCAGTGCTGACGTGCTGCTGTAGTGAAAGGAAGTGTTGCACTTTTGTCTCATCCACCCCATCTTTTGTCCAGTGTTCCCTTTGGTTTTGTGGCTATACATGTTTGATTATGGGTAAAAATAAATCTTTAATACCTCAAACTATAGCTGAAATCATAGGGCTTCACAAAGCTGGGCACCAGACAAAAGAAATAGTGGAGAATGTTGGTGTGTGTGAGCGTTCAGTGAGGAACTGGGTGCAGCGCTCAAGGCTGGTGGCGCTGTCGAGATACCATCTGCCAAACCTCAGCTTGGTCCCTTGAAGAAGACATCTGTTCGTACCTTAACTGTGTTAAAGAAGCAGTTAGAGAGTACACCTAAAATAACTGCTAGAGAATTGAAAGAAAAAAACCCACATCTTCTCTCAGAGGTGTCTTTAAGAACTGTTAGCAGACTTGTGTCAAAACTGGGCTAAAGTAGTCACTGCCAGGTTAAGAAACCAATCCTTTCCAAGACACAGAAGAAACATAGGCTGGATTATGCAAAGAAATATCTTCACTGGAATCCTCGTCAGTGGTCTGAAGTACTTTGGAGTGATGAAGCAACCTTCACTGTCACCTCTAACTGTGGTGAACATGTGTACTGGCCCAGAGGTACTGACCTGCTAGACCCACGCTACACCTGTGGGACCCCAAATACCCAGTCTCGCTCATGGTTTGGAGGTGTTTCAGTACTCAGTGTTGGTAAACTCAGTATATGAATCAGCATAATTACCTGGAGTTATTGGGTGACAATTTACCTGAGGCGTTTGACAAGTGTAGGGGCTATGGTTTTTATGCTGGACAGTGCACTCTGTAATACCGCAGATCTGTAGTTCAGTGGCTTAAGGACTGTGAAGTGAAGTTCTTAACCCTTAAACTGTCCAAACGTAGATTACGTTTTTTCAACATATGAAAGTATGTAAAAAAACGTAGATCTTTTTTTTTTTTTTTACATATAAAAGCATGTAAAAAACTTTGATCTACGTTTTTTTTATATATTTGAAAATATGTAAAAAAAACGTAGATCTACTTTTGAAGCACTACACATGTGAACGTAAATCTGTTTGGATAGTTTAAGAGTTGAATGACTGGCCAGGGAATTCCCCAGACTTAAACCCTATTGAGAACCTTTGGCCAATAGTGAAATGAAGTTTACTGGACAAGGATATCAGTTCCATCCTGCGGCTGGAGGCTGCTCTGCATGAGGCATAGAATAATATACCTCCCCAAACCCTCAAGAATTTGTGAGAGTTCGAAAAATTCAGATTCAGGAAGGATATAGGAAAGCACTGGTTTGGTAATTGAGTTGTGGATAAGTGGAACAAACTCCCAAGTACCGTCATAGAAGCTAAGACATTGTACAGTTTTAAAACTAAATTAAATAAATACATGAGTGGGTGAGTGTGAGTTTGACCTGACTAGCTTGTGCTACTAGGTCAGATGCCATGCTCCTTCCTTAAGTGAATGTAACCTGACCTGACTAGGTTAAGGCATTGGCTTAAGCTGGTAGGAGAATTGGACCTGCCTTGCATGGGCCAGTAGGCCTGCTGCAGTATTCCTTCTTTCTTATGTTCTTATTAAAACCTCAGTAAGTGTGCAAATATATATATTATAATCATTCATGGTATTTGTTTGTATTTCAGTATGTGTGTGGGGGAGGGGCGGCATAATGCCGTGACTAGCACTGTACAGTGGACCCTCGACCAGCGATGGCATCGATTAACGATAAATCTGACTGGCGATACATTTTATCGCAAAAATTTTGCCTCGATTAGCGCTAAAAAACTCGACCAACACTATTCGTTCCGTCTGAGACGCGTCCACTTCTGGCCAGTGTTTACAAGCCAGCCAGCCACCGTGGTCGCTTCCAAGCATACAATCGGAACATTTCATATTATCACAGCCTTTTTAGTGATTGCACCTGCAAAATAAGTCACCATGGGCCCCAAGAAAGCTTCTAGTGCCAACCCTACAGCAAAAAGGGTGAGAATTACTATGAATATGAAGAAAGAGATCATTGCTAAGTATGAAAGTGGAGTGCATGTCTCCGAGCTGGCCAGGCTGTCACAAAACCCCAATCAACCATCGCTACTATTGTGGCCAAGAAAAACGGCAATCAAGGAAGCTGTTCTTGCCAAAGGTGCAACTATGTTTTCGAAACTGAGATCGCAAGTGATAGAAGATGTTGAGAGACTGTTATTGGTATGGATAAACGAAAAACAGATAGCAGGAGATAGCATCTCTCAAGCGATCATATGTGAAAAGGCTAGGAAGTTGCATGACGATTTAATTAGAAAAATGCCAGCAACTAGTGGTGATGTGAGTGAATTTAAGGCCAGAAAAGGTTGGTTTGAGAGATTTAAGAATCGTAGTGGTATACATAGTGTGATAAGGCATGGTGAGGCTGCCAGTTTGGACCAAAAAGCAGCTGAAAAATATGTGCAGGAATTCAAGGAGTATATAGACAGTGAAGGACTGAAACCTGAACAAGTGTTTAATGGTGACACTGACAATGTTGTGAAACACTTTAGGAATATCATAAAGGAACGGGAGGTACAGGCCTCTATGGGCAGATATGTTGTGCGACAGAGGTCCAGTGACTCTCAAGCTGGTCCTAGTGGCATTAAAAGAAGGGAAGTAACCCCAAAATAGGACTTGCCACCTCAAGTCCTAATGGAAGGGGATTCCCCTTCTAAACACTAAGACCATCAACACACTCCCACCTTTTCCCGTCCCATCAATCATCACCAGATCTTCAATAAAGGTAAGTGTCATGTAACTGTGCATGTCTTCTTCAGTTTGTGTGTATTAAAATTAATATTTCATGTGTTAAAATTTTTTTTTTCAATACTTTTGGGTGTCTTGGACGGATTAATTTGATTTCCATTATTTCTTATGGGAAAAATTAACTTGACTAACGATTATTTTGACTAACGATGAGCTCTCAGGAACGGATTAATAGCGTTAGTCGAGGGTCCACTGTACATGTGACTTTCAAATCACACCTTGGTCACCTTTGCCATATGCTACGGAATATTTCACATATTTTTATTTAGTGTGTTGACTTAATTACATTTATAAAATAAAGGAGGTATTGTACAATTAAACTGTTGAATGAAAAACATATTAATCAAGCTCCTCAAGTTTTGTTAGTGCAAATAAAGTTTTCCTCTTAAAGGGTTAAGATTTACTTATTGCTTTATAATTCTTTGTTTCAGTTTTCCCATTAATTAAAGAATTCTTAGTAAAATGACTGGTCTGCAAGGATTCAATTTTACTACCCTTCTTGATTAATTTCTTTTGTTAAAAGTATGAGGAGGTTATTATTCATTAGCTCCACAATGTGTTGTGTTCAGTTATATGTTTTGAATGATTTATTCAGTTGTTAACTTTCACACCGTCCATAAGGTAGTCCGTTATAGGTTTTTTCTAGATCCATGAGGTACACATATTTATTTTTATTTTTGTTATGTGTAACAGTGTTATCATCACTCCAGATAATATCTAATTCACATATTTGTACCTTTACTAAAACTTCCTGTCTCCACACTTGTTCTACTTTTCATCCCATCCTTATATTAGTTATACAGTGGACCCCCGCATACCGATTTTAATCCGTGCAAGAGGGGTCATTGTTATGTGAAATAATCGGTATGCGAATGAATTTTCCCTATAAGAAATAATGGAAATCAAATTAATCTGTGCAAGACACCCAAAAGTATGAAAAAAAAAAATTTTTACCACATGAAATGTTAATTTTAATACACACAAACTGAAAAAGGCATGCACACTTACATGACACTTACTTTTATTGAAGATCTGGTGATGATTGATGGGATGGGAGGACGGGAGAGAGAGTGTTAGTGTTTAGAAGGGGAATCCCCTTCCATTAAGACTTGAGGTGTCGAGTCCTTTTCTGGGGTTACTTCCCTTCTTCTTTTAATGCCACTAGGACCAGCTTCAGAGTCACTGGACTTCTTTCGCACAACATATCTGTCCATAGTGGCCTGTACCTCTCGTTCCTTTATGACTTCCCTAAAGTGTTTCACAACATTGTCAGTGTACAGGTTGCCAACACGGCTTGCAATAGCTGTGTGAGGGTGATTTTCATCAAAAAAGGTTTGCACTTCAAGCCACTTTGCACACATTTCCTTAATCTTTGTAGTAGGCAACTTCTTCAATTTCTCTCTCCCCTCCCTAAACCCAGTTTCCTCAGGTCTGGCCTCTTGCTTTTTTGAAGTTGATCTATCAGCCATCAGGGGTTTTGTTCTTTCATTGCCTCCTCCCCCAACTTTTCCCATCCTCCCCCAAACCCAAACCCCCAAGGGACTTTCCCCAATGCCACAAGGGATTCCTCAACTGGCAAATCCTCTCGGGGTTGCCTAAAAACCCTTCAAAATCCTTTTTGTCTACACATTGGGCCACATTTCTTCCAGCAGAGTTAAAGGGTCTTCTTAGTCACTCCCTCCCCAAGCCTTCCCTAAAAGGGTTTACACAATTAAATTTATTAAAGTGCTCTCTCCAAAACTCCTTAGGGGCAGTTGAGTTTTGAGGTCACACAAAGCACCTTTCAAACAGAGCTTTGTGTACATTTTTTTGAAGTTTGCAAAAACCCTGCTGGTCCGGGGCGCAGGAGACGGGGGGTATTGGAGGCAAAAATTTGATGTTAATGAATTTCATGTCCCCAAAAAGTCGTTTGCCACGTCGTAGGATGACCAGGGTTTGTCTAACCCCAGGGGGCACTTAATTTCTAATTTTTTTTTCATTTAGGTAATTTTACATTGGGGGAAAATGCAGGGTGTAACCATCATAGAAAAGTCCCTAGTGACCCTCTTATGTTTGCCCCCACAGCACCAAAAATTCCCTTGGGACTTCTTTTGCCTGAACGCCTGGGAGTTTCGAGTGATAAAAAATTAAAGGCTTAACTTTGAAATCACCCGTGCTTTGGAACACATCAACAAAAAAAGCCTGTCTTCAAGGCTTTTTCCCGGGGGGGCCTTTTCCCCTCCTGAAAAATGTAGGTCCTTTTGGGATTTTTTTCCAAACAGGCCTGTTTATCACAATTAAACACTTGTTCAGTTTTAGTTCCCTTTAGTCCTATGTACTCCTTGAATTCATGCACATATTTTTTCAGCCCTTTGTGGTCCGAACTGGCAGCCCCACCCTGCTTTTCCACATGTATGCCACTACGCTTCTTAAATCTCTCAAACCAACCTTTGCTGGGCCCTTTAAAAACACTCCCTCAGCACTAGTTCAGGCATTTTTTTTTAAATTAAATCCTCATGCAACTTCTAGCCCTTTTTGCTTTGATCGCTTGAGAACGTTCCCGCACTGTTTTTCTTTATCCCACACCAATAAGAGTCTCCAAAATCCCCTCACTTGCGATCTTTGTTTCGAAAACACGTTAAAAACCTTGGCCAAAAACGCTTCCTTATTGTTTCTGGTCCACAATGTACGATGGTTGATTGGGGTTTTTTTGACAACCCCCACCCGGTCGGCGATACAAAAAAATCCACTTTCATATTACAATGACCTTTCTTCATTTCATTGGAATTTCACCCTATTGGTGTGGGTTGGCCTAGAAGCTTTTTTGGGGCCCCTGGCACTTATTTTCCGAAAAAGCAAAAGAAAACACTTAATAATACGAAATATTTTGATTGTATGCTTGGTGTTTCCGTGGGGGGGCGGTAAACAATGGCAAGGGCAGCACATGTGAGGCTGGGTGAGGCGCACATGGACGCGTCTCGGACGAAAACGGTGAGGGGTTTTTTGCGGGGAGCGAGGCAAAATTTTTGCGATTAAAACAAGCGAGTGGTGATCATGCGATAATCGTTATTTGATGCCCACGTATGGCGGGGGTCCCACTGTATTGTAACTTTATACCTTTCAGGCAAGTTGAATTCTCTGATATCTTCTGTTGTTATTCTAAGAACCCATGATAGACATATCTAATTTATAAGCATTGCTGCTTATTTAGGTTTCTCTCTTCATTTTTCAGGCACCTTTCATATTCTTTAAGAGCATAAATTGCCAATTTGTTTTTTATTTATAATTTACTCTTTTTTCAAGCCTAAGTCAGTACTTTTGTGTCCATCTTTACTGTTATTGATAAATTTCCATATATAGTTATGGCCCTAAATTTATTAGAGTTTACTATGCTGTTTTTTAGCACTTTCTCATGACAAAATGATAATAAAATACCAACATTTCTGCTGTTATGTGGAATATAACATCATTCCTGTGAATATGAAAAAAGAAAGTCCACCAGGTTAGAGTCAGACCTGAAGAGTTTATATAAGGGTCAGTGATGGTTTCCTAAAGGGAAGGGTTATTCAAGAACTATCCAGCCGTACATCACAGGTTAGGTACATGGGTGAAATGCTCCACTTATGAGGTATTAGACCTTTTTGAGGAATTAGTGAAGGCAGTTGTATACTAAAATTGCTTCTAGCACTCTTTGTTGATGATATTTAAGTAGCTTTTTATTAAATAATTTATTTCTGTAACTTTTTTATGGTTAATGGAAATTTTTTTTCAGTTTCTCTGTGTCGTGGGACAGTACCTGTGTTGCTGGGTTTGGCTCGGGCCCTTGGCCGCTCCACATCTGGGGACCCTCTTTTCCTGCAGATTTTTCCAGAGCCAGTCATCCCAACTCCAATTGCTGCTGAGCCTCCACAAATGGCAAAAAAGAAGAGTTTCATAAATTTTCGTCCCATCATTCCAAGGTCACTGTCCTCCACGCTACCCTCATTTCTGATGTTGTTTCTCTGTTAGTGTGGACAGTGACCGAGATGTTGGGTTAGTAAATAAATTTTTTGTACCTGCTGTTTGTGTTTACCCTGCTATATTTTGTCCTTCACTTGCTGCTCCATTATATTCAGGGGTGTAATTTGACTACATGTATTCTCTTTTTTGGCATTTGGCTTACTATTTGGCTCCATTGATCGATTTGCTCTTAAAAATTCCTTTGGCAGATGTGACATGATAGTGCTGCAGTTGTATTTGGATGTAAATAGATTCACTCTCTGCCAATTTTTGTTTCCTGGAAATAATTGAAAAAAGGTAGATGCACACAGAAGGAAGTACAGTGGAACTCCGGTTTTCGTACAGTCTGCATATCATACAATTTGGATTTAGAAAACTTTTTTGGGTGAAATTTTGGTCCACATTCGTACCTCCATCTAGAAATCGTATGTATCAGATGCGTCCGCCCGCCCGCCGGACGCCGCCACGTACGTGTTTCAGTCTGGCTCTGTCACTGGTTGAGTGAGCAATTATCCAAAACATTTCGCAATTTTTGTGCTTGTTTTATTGATTGTGACTGCGAAATAAGCCACTATGGGCCCAAAGAAAGTTCCTAGTGTTATCCCTGTGATAAAGAAAATGAGAAACACAATAGAATTTAAGAAAGAGATTGTAGAAAACATGAAAGTGGCATGTGTTTAGCCGAGCTTGCCAGGATGTATGGGAAGTCGAAATCAACAATCTGTTACATCCTGGCAAAGAAAATAGAAATCAAGGAAGCTAAAGTTGCAAAAAGGGTAAATGTGCTGATGAAACAGAGCTCATAAACAATCAAAGGTGTGGAGAAGTTGTTGTTGGTGTAGATCAATGAGAAACAGTTCGTGGGAGATAGTGTGTGGAGTTGGTCATTTGTGAAAAGGCAAGGCAGTTGCATGCAGATCTTGTAAAGAAAATGCCTGGAATGAGTGCTGTTGTTAGTGAATTTAAGGCCAGCAAAGGCTGGTTCAACAGATTCAAGACGTGTAGTGGCATAAGCAGCGTTGTAAGCATGGTGAGGCTGCAAGTTTTAAACAAACGGCAACAGGGGTTTTATGCCAGTAAAAAAAAAAGGAGGAAGACTTTGATGAAACACAAAAGTGGAATAAAGCCTCTTGTCCATTGGGGAAACATCCCAGTGAACGGACTGTTTTGAGTTATTTTTCGATGACCCCTGATGGGCTCATTGTCGGGGAAAAAAATACATCTGTATTCCCCAGGGCAAATACAATTTCTCACCAAAAACCGGACACAAGTGGGAAGGAGACAATGTGGCAGGATGTACCTGTTTTTTTCCACAATAAGCTTTTGCCCATTGTAAAGCCACTGTACCACATATGGAAAAACAGAGCCCGATTTCAACTCAAAAGGTTTTTGTGACATTATAGGTGTCAAAAGTTTCCCGATACTTTAGTATGTTTCACTTTTTAGACAAAACCCGGCCTGACAGAAGCGACAGGTTATATAAAATAAGAAATGTGTTTTTTGACTGAAACAAAGTGCTGCTGTATTTTTATCCCTTCAGGAAGCTTGTTTTTTGATATCCTTGTTTTATTCAAAGGAAGATCTTTCAAGAAAAAATACCCAAACAAGGGAAAAGTTTGGTATAAAGTTATTTGTACTGGTGATTGCAGAAGTGGTCTGTTTTTGTATTTTTGTGTACAGGGAGTAATACTTTTAGAGATACCATGAAATTATTGGGTTTTTTGGTAGTGGTTTAACAATGATGGAACCAATTTTTGGTAAGGGGGATATGTTATTTACTGATAACTGGTACACAGCCTTATCAGTGATTTCTTTCGAGTGAACTTTACGAGTTGTGGCACAGTGCGTGGTAAACGCAAAAAATATGCCCAAAGGTTTGACGCTGGGCCTCGCAAGGGGGGTGCAAGCCTTTTTCTGCCAAAGACATCATGGGATTTCGGTGGCATGACAAACGTGATTCACATTGTTGACATCAGTTCACCAAACGAAATGGTACCCCGTGGCAGGACAACAAGAGACCAATGAACCCATTTAAAGCCTGCAGCTGTCATGGACACAACCTCAATATGCTCTTAGTGGACAAAGTGACATGCAGGTTTTGGGTTTGAAAATGTTTGCAAAAAAATTTTAAGTGGTTTCAAACTTTTTTCCCCTTTGTTGATATTCTATGCTAAATGCTTTTAAAAACAAGTTGAAAACCAACAAAACACCAAAAAATGGTGAAAATTTTGCCTGTCAGTAATCAACAATAATTGCAAAGTACCCCAAGGAAATCCTGCAAAAACCAGCCCCCGATATCTGTTGAGGCTGGTGATCATACCCCATACAATGCCTCCACTACTGCCAAGAAAAAAGCTCAGAAGAGGGTTATGTATGTATGCAACCACAAACGCCCCCAAAAAACCCGAGACACTCGTTTTATGTGCGGGAGTGTCAAGTGCCCTCTGCATATACCCCCGTTTAAAAAGGGTTCACAAACTGCAGCAGTTTAGGGAAAGTGGGTTTGTGACTGTACATATGTATATTATTATGGAACCATGTAATAAACAAATTTTTTTGTATTGTTTGTTTGTTAACAAATGTATACCAAAAAATAGTGATAAATTTGTTCTGTTTTGTGTTTTAAAAATGAGGATATTTTAACAATGCACCTTTCATTGGTTCAAGGACATAATTCCTGGGAAAAAAAAAAATTTAAAAAACAAGAAACCTTTTAATTAGAGAAATAAAAGAATACGGGGGGCGGGGAGTCCCCCCTGTTGCGTACGACATCAATTTCTGCAAAATTTTTGGGTTTAACCTCGGTAAGTATGATGGCAAAAAAATTTTTTTTTGGCTTAAAACACTATAAAATATTCCTAACAATTTATAAGAAAAAAAATTTTTTTTTTTTAAATTTGGCGACTAGAAGACATTTCAGAGAGGGGCCCTGAAACAGTAAAGGGGGTAAAATCAGTATTTATTTTTTATTTCTCTTGTTTTTGCATTTTAAACCCTACAGTTATTCTTTAAAAAAGTTTTTTTTTTAATTTTTTTGGGTGTCGGGAAGGATTAATTGTATTTACTTTTTCTAATGGGAAATATTAATTAAATTTTTCTACGTTTTGGATTGGATGACCTTCGGAATGGATTAAGTCAAAAAACCAAAGTTCTATTGTATTTAAATGTAAGGTCCTCCATACAAATCCGGCATCATTGGGGCCCTGTAGTGTCCGGATTAAGGTGGTTGGGTTGAATTATTAAAAAATTTAAAACCAACTTGACTTACAAAAAAGTTATTGAACTCGGAAAAAAATCAAAACTTTTTCCGTCTTTGCTAAATTTAAAGGTACTTTTCGTCAGAATCAATCAAAATCATGTCTATTTCTGTAATATATCTTTCATTCTGTCAAATGGTCCAAAAAATGAGAATACAACATAAAAAACCCATACAAAAATATACTGCAAAGAGGGGCTAATGGCCCGAGAAGTGAACTCCCTTATTTATTGTCGTTCTTTTTTATTTTTTTTTGTTAAAAAATTTTTTCTCTTAATTCCAATTTAAGGAAAACCCAAAAAAAAACCGAAAAAAAAAATTTAAAATATAATTGAATAAAAATATAAAAAAAATAATTTTTGATTTTTTTAAAAAGGTTTTATCAAACGAGTAAATTTTAAGAATAAAAATTTTACCATTGTAAAAGAAAAAAGAAATGTTACTTTTTCAACAAGTAAATTAGAAATTTTGGAATTTTCTTTTAACAAACAAAGATGCCAATTTAAAAAAGGGAGAATAAAAATGGTTTTTTTGGATAAAAAAAAAAAATTTTTTTGTTATTAGGGGAACCCCCCTTTTAAAATTTTTTCCCTTTGGAAATTTTTTTTAAAAAAAAAAAAAAATTTTTTAAAACTGTTTCCAGAGCGAATTTTGAAATTTGAAAAAAAAAATTTTGACCCGAAAAAAATTTGGACGGCGGGGAAGGGAAAGGGGGGGGGTTTTTTTTTGAGTTGTGAAAAAAATTTTTTTGCAGGGGAATTTCAAGGTTTTTCCAAAAAAATTTAAAATTTTAACAAATTTTTTTTCCCCGGGGGAAAAAAAATAAATAAACTTTTAAAAAATTAAAAAAACGCTAAGTCCGAAGGGGAAACTCCTTTTTTGGGATTTTTAATTTTTGGGGTTTAAAAACTTTTTTTCTTCGGGCCCAAAATTTAAATGAAAAAAAAAAAAAATTTTTTTAATTTAATTTTAAAGATATAAATAAAAAAAAAAAAAAATTATTTAGTAGTAATAAAATAATATAAAAAATAAATTTTTTTAAATGTAATTTAAGGAACAGGCCTAGCTGACACAGTGACATACTAGTATTGAAACCCCATTGTTATGCGGAGTATTTCAAGAAAATTAGGTCAGTGTCCCAGGATAAACCAACTAGTTGACAACACCCCCGGGACCCATTTACTGTGAGTAAAAAAAAGACAACAGGTGTAAAGAAACAAGCCTAATGTTTTTACCCCGGTGGAATCGAAAATTTACCAAAAAAATATATGGCTAACCCAAGCCCGGGACTAAATAAGCCCTTGATTTTTTTGGGTTACCTAGGTTCTTCAATATGCTGCTGTGTGTAATAATCTATATAGAAAAGAGAATTTTTTTTGTTTGGGTTTTGGTGGAGTACGGTGTATGTCATTTAGCCTGTGCGTACCCCTTTTCTCTAAAAACCCCAAGACGGGGGTAGGAGAATGGTATTTGTATATAAATTCCTTTCATCCCTCCGTCGAACGCTCGGTGTTATGAAAAAATTTTTTATTCTGGAGGTTTAACATGTTTGTTATTTATATTTTTTATTATGTCAATTAGATCAATTGTGTGGGCAAATAATTGTTGTTTTGTATTAGCATAAAAATAAAGCTTTTTCCCTGCTTCTGAGACTGAGTTCATGGCAACCGCGGGCTGCAAAGCCCCCCTTATTTTTTAATGGATAATGTACTTGTAGGTGCTTTAAAAATGGAAAGCATTTTTTTATTCTTGGAACCATGGTAGGGCTAAAGAAAGCAGGTTAAAACAATAAGGGAAAAAAAATTTGGGAATGACTTAGGGCTAGCACCACCAAACACTACAGCGGTTTTGTGGCGACCTGGAAAATTTGAAATTATGTTACCCAAAATTAGTCCCAAAAACCCAAAAGGAAACCAAATTTTGCTGTTTCCCGGATTTGTAAGGGCGGACCTTATAAAAAGGGAGAAAATATCTGTTTTCTTTCAAAATGAAAGATTAAATTTTACGTTTATTTTCAGTTTTGGCACCCCTTTTGATGAAATAGCCGCACACCCTTTACAGCTGATTTAGCAAGCAGGCAGACACAACCAGAATTGAACTCATTTTTTTTGGGTTGCCCGATAATAAAGAAAAATATCAGATTCCCCTTTTCCCAACCTTTTCTAAAGTTAAAAATGATGGTTTAATAAGGGTCAACAGGCAAAAATATTTGTATTAATGAATTGAACCTAAATTACTCACACTTTTATAAATTTTGCAAATAAATTTTTTTTTTTAATTCAGGAAATTTTCTTTTTAAAATCAGTAGTTTTTTTTAATTCATATAATGCCCTATACAGGGGGACCCCGCATTTGTACTAATCCGTTCCGAGAGCTACGAATGTCGAAAAAAATTGAAAGGAATTAATTTTCCCCCTAAGACAAATGGAAATTTAAATTTTCGTGCAAGAACCCCAAAAATCTGAAAAAAAAATTTTCCACATAAAAATTTAAATTTTAAAACAATTGAATAATTACAATAACAAAAATAACAAAAAGATTTAAAAACAAAAGAATAATTGACACTTACGTTTAATGAAGATCTGGTGATGATTGATTGGATGGGAGGAGGGGAGATGTGGATGGTGTTAGTGTTTAGAAGGGAATCCCCTTCCATTAGGACTTGAACTGGCAGCCTCACCATGCCTTACCACACTGTGTATGCCACTACGATTCTTAAATCTTTCAAACCAACCATTGCTGGCCTTAACTTCACTCACATCACCACTAGTTGCAGGCAATTTCTTAACCAAATCATCATGCACTCCAACACACGCACTCCACTTTCATATTTTGCAATTATCTCTTTCTTAATTTCAATAGTCATTAGCACCTTTTTTCTCGAAGGGTTCCCAAGTATATTCTCTATAAGGATTACAATGCTGAGTTTACAGAATTTGGTTATTGTGTGGTTTACATGTAGTAAAATAATAATTACAGAGTGTACCACTAGAACACCTAGCATGGCTAGGCATTTCGGGCAGACTTAGATTAAATCTTAGGTTTAAAATATTACAAAATTATGAGGTAATTTGGGTATTATGCTAAGTGACTACATACTAGTTTGTGAGTTTAGCAATGTGAATGCTTTTGTTTTGGCAACTATACATAGTTTCAGTATTGGAGTATCACAGGCCAACTTATGACTAGTTAAGATTCATTATTTTGAGATTGAGATTGATTTTTTCTTTTATGGTCAAATGGTGTGAGTGAGTGTAAGTGTTAACCACCAGGTGGTATTCGTGTAATTAGTTGACAGGGTGTATCAGGGAGATAAGATGTTTTCTGATGGCAGTTTTGAAGGTGATGAATGTGTCTGCAGTTTTAGAATTTTCAGGTAGGGTGTTCCAGATTTTAGGGCCTTTGACATACATTGAATTTTTGTAAAGGTTTAATCGGACACGGGGAATGTCATAGAGATGTTTGTGTCTGGTGTTGTGCCTGTGGGTTCTGTCACAACTATCAAGAAAGCATTTTAGGTCAAGGTTAATATTGGAATTTAAGGTCCTGTAGATGTAGATTGCACAGTAGTAAGTATGGATGTACTGAACAGGGAGTAAGTTAGATCTATGAAGAGTGGGGGGGGGTGTTGCCAGGGATGGGATTTAGTGATTATTCTTACTGCGGCTTTTTGTTGGGTTATTATTGGCTTTAGGTGTGTTGCTGCAGTTGAACCCCAAGTACAGATAGCATAGGTGAAGTATGGATATATAAGTGAATGGTATAGTGTGAGAAGGGCAGTTTGCGGTTGGCACTAGAAGCTTTCTTGGGACCCATGGTGACTTATTTTGCAGAAACAAGCACCAAAAAAAGTGATAATTTTGGATAATATGGAATGTACCAAATGTATCCTTAGATGTGCGCACACTGGCTGGCTTGTAAACACTGGCACACACTGGCTGGCTTGTAAACACTGGCACACACGGGGCAGTTCAGGCCACACGTGGACATGTCTCGTACGAATCGTATCGAATGTTGGGTTTTCCATCGAATGTCGAGGCGAAATTTTTGCGTTAAAATGCATCGAATGTTGGATTTATCGAATGTCGATGCCTTCGAATGTTTGGGGTCCACTGTGCAGTGGGACCCCGGTTTTCATCCTTAATCCATTCTAGAAGGTAAGTCAAAATCTGAGATGGATGAAAACCGAAGTAATATTTTCCATAAGAAATAATGTAAATCCAATTACATAATCCATTCCAGACACCAAAAATATTAACAAAAAACACATTTTTTTAGAGAGAGTAACTATAGTTTTGCATACAGTAAACAATGAGAAATAAATATGAATGACTAATGAAATGGATAAATAACATCTAAATCACTATTACATACCTTTATTGAAGATTTTTGGTGTAAGGAAGAAGGCAAGGAGGGGAGAGGGAGGAGAGTTTATTGTTTGAAAGGGGATTTCCCCTCCATAAGTACTGAAGGTAACAAGTCCTTATCTGGGGTTACCTCCCTTCTTTGTCTTTTACTGCCACTAGGACCAGCTTGAGAGTCACTGCACCCTGTCGCACAAAAAAACTGTCCAGAGGGCTCTGTTTCTGGCGTGTCTTTAAGATTTGCCTAAAATGGGACAGGCATTTCCATTGAATATGTTGCAGACACAGCTTGCAGCAGTTTTGTTAAGGGAATAATTCTCCACAAAACTTTGCAAACCTCACTCCACTTGGCACACATGTCCTTAATCACTGAAGAAGGCATTTTTCCCCTTCCCTTCCTCTTCCTCTGAAGCAAGTTCCCCAGCTGTGATCTGTTTCTGTTCCAGTTGAAAGTCTTGTGGCTCTTCAGAGGTTAGCTCTTCCCTGTGGTCCTCCACTAACTCTTCCACATCTGGCCCCTCACATCCAACCCCATGGACTTCCCCAAAGACACAATACAGTGGTACCTCAGCTTATGAACACCCCACCATGCGAATTTTTCAGGATACGAACCGTTGTTCAGTCGATTTTTTGCTTCTGGATACAAATGAAATTTCAGGATGCGAACTTCCCCATGAAGGGAGGTTCCTTAAATAAATAAATAGATAAAATATTTATTTCTTTGCAAAGGTTACAATGTGTGTTTACATATAATATGATTGGAGCAAAGAAAGCCTCTTATCATGCTGAGGCATTTCTGGCAGACTTAACCTAATACTAATAGACTACTTAAGTCTAGACAGGTGAAAAGTGTACTAGTAGTTGTTACCAATGTTTTGCTGATGGTGGCACCAACTACTGGCAGCCTTTTGAAGTTTCTCCTTACTGTTATTATAATTTTTATTATTAGGATAGTAGAACGTACAA
>NC_069408.1:16022899-16048904 GCF_026875155.1 Cherax quadricarinatus | reverse complement strand
CTTATAAGGGGACCCCCTTCCAAACAATAATACACCACCATCATCTCCCCTCCTCCCATTTCATCACTCATCACTACATCTTCAATAAAGTTAAGTATCATTTATTCTTCATGTAATATATATTGTGCATGTATCATTGTTTTCTGTTTGGAAAATGTATATTTCATGTGGGAAAAAAAAAATCATACTTTTGGGTGTCTGGAATGGATTAATTGGATTTCCATTATTTCTTATGGGGAAAATTAAATCGGCTAAACGATAAATTCAGCTAAGGACAAGCTCTCTGGAACAGATTAAAGTCGTTGATCGATGGTCCACTGTATACACTTGGAAGGTCCTGGAGGATTGGCACCAAACCTGCACACGAAAATCAAACTCCCCATTAAAGCAAAAGACTCAGCAGGAGATGGAACATTTCCCCGATGAAAAGCAGGGTGCCATGCGTACATTGAGAGACAATACAATAATGTTTTGGGGCCCCAGACTGTTCAATTGCCTCCCAGCATACATAAGGGGGATTACCAATAGACCCCTGGCTGTCTTCAAGAAGGCACTGGACAGGCACCTAAAGTCAGTACCTGACCAACCGGGCTGTGGTTCGTACGTCAGCTTGCGTGTGGCCAGCAGTAACAGCCTGGTTGATCAGACCCTGATCCACCATGAGGCCTGGTCTCAGACCGGGCCATGGGGGCATTGACCCCCGAAATCCTCTCCAGGCAAACTCCAGGTAACGGGTTTCAACGGGGGCTAAGTGTCTTGTAGATAGAGTAGTCTCTTCACCATTTTGGTAGCAAATGTGGGCATAATGCGGATGAGCTTGCAGGAGCTCTACCTCGTCCAGTAAAGGATCCATCTTGTTCATCCTACGGTGACTTCAGGGAGTGGGTCCAGGGTGACATAACCAGATGGGCATGGAGGCTCCCGTAGAGGAAAGACATGAATAGTTTGAAGAGTCTTTCATGAGGGGTAGCATTAGTAGCTGTGCACTGCAATGATTTAATAGAGTGAAGAGCATCAGGTAGGACAGTTTACCAGTGTTGAACAGGTAGATTGCATGATTTCAATGTCATTGTAATTGACTTCCATATAGTACCATTGAACCGCTCCACTTGACCATTGCTTTGAGGGTTGTAGCTTTGTTGTTCTGCTGCAAGCAATACCTTTGCTAGCCAAAAACTCCTAAAGTTCTTTACTCATGAATGAGGATCCCATCTGAATGGATACAGGCTGGCATACCAAAAATAGTTATTTATGCTCTATTTGACCAATGTGCATTAGCTATATACTTTGTCCAAACATCCCCCTAGTAGAGATATCAGTACAGTAGGGCCCCACTTATATGGCAGGTTAGGTTCCAGCTACCATCGTAAGTGGAAATTGCCGTAAAGGGGAAACACCCTTTTTTTCCACTTATAAATGTATGTAAATACTAGATAACAAGTTTACATTAACATATATTAAGTTAGCAATAGAACTAGGCATTAAAAAACAATAAGAAAGTAAAATACACATACAGTACACTCATTACTTATCTGAAAAATATTTATAGTCTTAATCTAGGGTGAGATGAGTAGTATGTATGGTAGTCAGCCGGGCTACCATACCAGGCCAACCCACCCACACCATAATGTTCTATGACATTTAAGCATTCCAGAGCAATAAAATGCATATACAGTTCACTCATTACTTACCTTAAAATATTTGTAGCCTTAATGTAGAGAGACTGAGTACATGAAGGAGGACAGGCGCAGAGTTATGTAAACAAATCAGGCGAATGAAAAATTTGTAAACAAACAAAGTGTGTATGTCTGGTTTGTGTACAAGTTCTCTACATTGATACAGAGGAATAAATAAAGAAGAACACTCCTATTCTCATGAAACACCATTTTTAGAAGAAATGAAGCTCTGAGTGAAGGCAGTGGAAATAAGTCCCCACAAAACTTTTTTTGGGGTTATCCTAGATACTTTACACATATGCTACTATTTCATAATCTATGTAACTGTATTTGTGTATACCTGAATAAAACTTACTTACATATGAAAGGAATAATTTTTCTCAGTTACCATCATAGATGGATTAACCCTTTGACTGTTTTTCTCACATATATACTTACGTCTTCGAACCAGTATTTCCGACATTATATATATACTCAAAAATTCTGATGGCTTCAAATCAAACAGGAGAAAGCTGGAAAGGGCCCCCATGTGAGAGAATGGGTCTTTATGGTCAGTGTGCACCACTAAAAAAAAAATCCTGCAGCACGCAGTGCATAATGAGAAAAAAAAACCTGACCGTTTTTTTTTTGATTAAAACACCAAATTTTTAGGTGTATTTTTTATAGTATTTATTTGTTGTATTTTCAATTTTCATGGTCTCACGTGATAAAATGGGAAAACATATTGCAGAAACAGAGATGATTTTGATTAGTTTCACAATGAAAATGACCTTGAAATTGAGCTCAAAGTAGCAGAAATGTTTGATTTTTACCAATGTTCAAGAGTAAGCAATCATACTACATGTCCAATACACACAACGGGGGAGTCTAATATTCTTTCACTAGTGCACTGATTTTATTTATACCATTTTAAAACAATAATGCAGTAGTCTCCCTAACAGTAAATTTTGCATTTTTGTATGAAAAAAAAATCAAAATAGAAAGCAAAGTAATATAAGGGGGGCCTAGAGACGTGACTAAGAACAGAGGATGTTATTTTAGTGCCACGAATGTCTACCTTGTTTATTCTGGACCCTATTTTGAATTGGCATCTTTTTTAATTTGTGTGAAATGGGCCAAAATTTGGGCCAATTTCTGATACTTATTGGGTAGTTCAAATCGGTAAATGGGGGGTTTTCTTGTACTCAGATTATAGAAAAAATGGAGTTTTAAAGAAATAGCTATGAGTTTGGTCAACTGGAACAACAGAATTGGCCAAAAACAGGGCTCAAAATTGGCAAAATCACCGATCCGTATATGTTGCTGTGACCGCTAGGTTCGTGGGAGTGTAATTCCATGAGTTTTCAACCAAATTTCGTACTTTTGGTGTCATTACCACTGGGAAAAGATTATCGTTCATAAGAATTTTTTTTTTTTTTTTTCAAAAAAATTTTGCAACATAGAATGACAGTTTCAGAAAGGGCTTGCGACAGTCAAAGGGTTAATGAAAATATTATATAATGTAATATACAACATTATTAGACTTGGTGATTATTATTAAATTAAATTATTTATTATTATTATCATCGTCATCATCATTACTAATATGGTGTCTTGAGACATAAGACACTCTTACGCCAGCCAGTGTGTAAGTTTATTTGGTACAGGTATACATAAGTATAATTATCAGAGTAATATAAAAATAAATAAACTTTAAAAACACTTGAAATTTCGGAGTTTCCAGACATAATGGAGAGACTTAGTGCTTTCGGATCTCACATAGAATATAAACAAACCGGGTGGGCACGGTGAAGTATTAGAAAGTCAGGTGGGGGAGCCATATAGAGAGTTTTGGTCATAATTTGAAAAGACCGTATTAGCGAAACGCCCTAAGCGAAACGCTGTGAAGTGGGGCCTTACTGTACTAGAATTCACCACACACATACATTTTTTTTTTTTTATTATCACACTGGCTGATTCCCACCAAGGCAGGGTGGCCCGAAAAAGAAAAACTTTTTACCATCATTTCACTCCATCACTGTCTTGCCAGAAGGGGGCTTTACACTACAGTTTTTAAACTGCAACATTAACACCCCCCTTCAGAGTGCGGGCACTGTACTTCCCATCTCCAGGACTCAAGTCCGGCCTGCCGTTTCCCTGAATCCCTTCATAAATGTTACTTTGCTCCAACTCCAACAGCACGTCAAGTATTAAAAACCATTTGTCTCCATTCACTCCTATCAAACACGCTCACGCATGCCGCGGAAGTCCAAGCCCCTCGCACACAAAACCTCCTTTAACCCCCTCCCTCCAACCTTTCCTAGGCCGACCCCTACCCTGCCTTCCTTCCACTACAGACTGATACACTCTTGAAGTCATTCTGTTTCGCTCCATTCTCTCTACATGTCCGAATCACCTCAACAACCCTTCATACATGATATAAAGAATTACTATTTAACCTAAATGATGAATGATCACGTCGACCCTGATCTAAACCTTTTAATCTAAAACTCAATCAAAATTTATTTGAAAGTAACTGCCTCTGTTACACAGCACCGCAAGCCAACACTGTCCTAAATACTAACTAAAAGTATAACATTTTCTTAACTACAACATCAGGTCCTTAAGCAAACACTCTGATGACCTGGCATTCCTTGATTCCTTAAAGAGCAACCTTTTCCTGTATTATTCTCAGTGAAACCTGGCTTAAGCAGGACACAATAGATATCTACTCACTACCAGGATACACAGCAATCCACAACTGCAGCCCATACAAAGTTAGGAATGGTATTGCCATTTATTACTCTAATCAACTATCTTGTATTAGCACCACCTGTTATAGTGATAAATATGGGGGAATATTTTTTTGCTAAATTTACAGTAAAAAACTTTAAGAATCCTATAACAATCATGCCATTTACCGGATGCTACACAAACATCCCAAATTTCAGTGAGAAATTAAAGACACTAATAACAAGCAGGCAAATGAATAAACACCACTTTCTCATCACCACTTTCTCAACACCACTTCAACATCAACCTTGGCTTACCAGATGATTAGCCTGTGACTGATTTCATAAAACAATATGAACAACACACTTCTCATACCAACAATAACTAAACCAACCAGGCTGACCGAGAAAATTTGGGCAACCATAATTGACTATATATGGAAATATACTAGCCCCCTTAAATCAGGGATAATCACAGACAGCACTACTGACCACTACCCCCACCTTCCTCTTAACAAACATTAGAAAAAACCACCACTGGAATACAACAAAGTTTCATTTAGACTCCTGACGAGGCCTTCAATAGGTAATTTCACAGCAGAGCTAGAGACAGTTGACTGCCTACAGAATTCTCCAAGGCAGTGGCATTGAAAAATGGACAGGCATTTTTCTGAATAAATTACTTAGACTATACAACAAACATTGTCCTATAAAAACGAAACAGATTATGAAAAAATGGCTCGGTTTTCCCATGGTTAACTATAAGAATGCTGAGATCCATTGATAAGAAACACCAATGTGAAAAGCATATAGACAGGGCTTAATACACAAAGAATTCTTAAACACTATTCATCATTCTCACCAAACTTTAAAAAAAAAAGCCAAACAAATTGTATTATTCCAGCAGGTGACAAAAAAAAAAGCACAATACCGTGACTGGAACAATACCAAATAACCGCACATAGAAGAGAGGAGCTTATGAGATGTTTTGGTCCGACTTGGACCTTTACAAAGTCACTCAGTGTGACTTTGTAAATGGTCCAAGTCGGACCGAAACGTCGTCGTAAGCTCCTCTCTTCTAGTGTGGGTTATTTTTTGTATTATTCCAGCAGATTCACTGAAAAAAAGGAGATGTAAAAAAGACTTGAAAACACTCTCAGATTATGGGAACCCACAAACTGAAAAAAATGCCATTCATTCAATTCAAGTTTATTTTCTATAATGGTTAACAATGTGGGGTTTACAGGTTTTGGGTGTTTTGTGGTTTACATGTTATAAATACTAATTACAGAGGTGGCCACTAGGTCCACCTAGCATGGATAGGCATTTCGAGCAGACTTAGATTAAAGTCTTAACATTAAATCCTTACAGATTATGGTATTAAGGCTATGTGACTACCATCATAATTTGTGAGTTTAGCCAATGTGATGCTTTTGTTTTGGCACAATACAAGGTGTCTTATTTGGTATCATAGGCAAAACTTATGACTAGTTAGGATTTATTATTTATTATTTATTTTTGTTAATGAGGAGCTACTAAAAATAATCTACTTGGATGACAGCCATTAAACTTACACTTATCACTGTACAAAACCTTCTATATTATTTTGGTTACAGAGCAGGTGTTGCACAACTTAACATTAAGAACACAACACTCTTATTGCAAACATACTGAGGGCAAATTCTGGCCTACACACTCTACAGGCAAACCTGAATTTCACAGCACCCCCCATATCCAACACAACAAAAAAAAAAAAAGTATCCAAATGGTTGGGATCCTATCCAAGATATGTTACTACATACCACATTCAGCCCTACTTCACTTTATCTATTCAATCATCTATACCTGCCTCACCTTATGCTATTTGTGCCTGGGGATAACAGCAGCATGCAACACACACCTAAGACCAATAATAACCCAACAAAAAGCTGCAGTAAGAATAACACGAATATCAAATTCCCAGGCAACACTCCCCCACTCTTCAAAGATCTAAATGTACAGAGCATCCTACTTACTACTGTGCACCTACGGTTACAGTATCTTAACACTTTCAGGGTCGGCAGGGCCTCTCTTAGACTTTGCTCTCAGGGTAGGAAATTTTTCGACAAAAAAAATTATTTTTCTTATGAAATGATAGAGAATCTTTTCCCGATCATAAACGACACCGAAAAGTATTAAATGTCGGATAAAACTCACGGAGTTATGCTATCGCGAAAGTTAGTGGTCTCGACAGTGTTTGGCTCGGCGATTTCGCCCACTTTGAGCTCTATTTTAGCCAAATTCACCTAGTACCAGTTGACAAAAACATACCTTATTTCGCTAGAACTCCATGTGTTCTATCGAATGGAAACAAGAAACTACCCATTTACCGTATTTCCACTATCCAATAATTGTGGTCAGAAGTGGCATTTTGCCAATTTTCTCAACACATATTCAAAAAGATGCGATTTACATAAAGGTCCTAGATATAAACAAGACAGACTTTTCTGGCACTAAAATAACATTTCCTTGTTCATTACTCATTTCCCCCAGGCACTCTGGTACATTTCTTTTGCTTTCCACTTCGAATTTTTATTCTCCACAAAAATAGAAGCTTTATGTATGCAGACTACTGCATTTCGTGTAGAAATGGTGTAGAAAATGGTACAATAATATCAGGGCTACTTGTGAAAGTATATTACATCACCAGTTGATGTGTATTGGACGCGTGGCATGATTTGTTTACCTTTGAACTTTGGCATAATAGTGTTACATTTCTGCTACTTTGTGCTCAATTCAAGGTACTTTCCATTGTGAAACCAATCGAAAATCATCTCAATTTCCTATAGGTCTTTCCATTCTATAAAATGAGACCAGGAAACTTGATACAACCTATAAATAGCGTACGAAATACCTGCAAAGCGCTGCTTAAACCAAAAAACACAGTTTTTTTTTTCTATTATGCCACTGTGTGCTGCAGGATTTTTTTATACCGCACACATGACCACATAGACCATTTTTTCATATGTAGGACTACCAGCTTTCTCTTGCTAGATTTGAAGGTGCTAGAATTTATGGCGTACTAGTACGACCACCAACCACTTGCGTTGCTAAGCCATATTAGTACGGCACCAAACCCTGAAAGGGTTAAGGTCCACTATTATTATACCCAGGACTAAAACACTTTCTTGATAGTTGTGACAGGACCCATAGGCATAAACCAGGCCACAAGAATCTCTGACATTCCCCGTGTTCTGGCATAACCTATACAAAAATTCAAGTACAGAAAAGGACCTAAAATCTGGAACACCTTTACTGAAAAACTCTAGAACTACAGGGGACACAACCATCACTTTCAAAACTACTGTCTAGAAAACAATCTTATCTCCCTGACACACCCCACCATCATGCTAACTACATGATAACCACCTATTCTTTTGTATCATACCACCTGAAAACATCCTAGACCTTCCTCGATATCTGTGATTCCACCACAATTCACATTACACTCACCCAATTGGGACGGTGAGACTTAGAAATACGTAATAAATATATTAACCCAAGGATCCTAAAACTAGTCATAGTTTGCTGGATTACTCTTATATTAGGAAATTTAATAGAAACTATACAGTGGACTATCCGCATAACGGTTACCTCCGATTGCGACCAATTATGTAAGTGTATTTATGTAAGTTGCGTTTGTACGTGGTATGTTTGGGGGTCTGATATGACTAATCTACTTCACAATATTTCTTATGTGAAACAATTTGTCAGTACTGGCCCTGGACATACTTCTGGAGTGAAAAAAAATATCCATAACCGGGGGTCCACTGTATATCTACAAGACAAAAAACCATTCACATGCTAAATTTACGAACTGTAATGCAGGTTTCTAGTGCCTTCGTATCACATGGCCATAATCTGTACCAGTGTAGAGTTTGTATTAATCTTAGTCTGCCCAAATTGCCTAGTCGTGCTAGTGTGATAGTTGCCCCTTCTGTAATTAGTATTTTGATATATGTAACCTTATGTTGTAACCAATATCCCCTATAATATGTAAACCTCACATTGTATCTTTATAGAGAATAAACTTGTTTATGATTGATTGTTCAGGGTAATCCTTGCTGTTCTTGAATATGAATGGGTAGGTTGAAGGACTCAACAGATTTGTTAACACTGTGTTGCAGTTATTGGTTCAGCACTCGAGCTGCTTTTTTATTATGATGGTGGCCAATGTTATGTTAGTATCTCTGCCTTATTTTTTATGATTTATGATGAGTGAGACTTGAGTAAATTTCGTGGTGCTAGATAAAGGGTATTTGGGTTGTTTCCATTGAGGTAGTCTTTTGGTTGAGTATTTGACCTTAGGATTTTGTAGCTAAACTTTGATCCTAACAGTATAGATGACATAGGTTTGTGGGCAGTGTCTATTAGGTGTATGTGAGGTTCTTCTGGTTTAGTTTAGTTAATCAACTCTGTTTCTTACAGTGCTCTGTCTAGCATTATGCCGGGTGAGCGCACTGCTTATTACCTGTGACAAAAATCAAAGTCTACCCATCAAGGGGGTCTTTTTTTGTCAGTGCATTATGCTGTGTAGGGGCCATTAGCATGACATCATGGCTGCTGCCACACATACAGTGACTCCTCAGTGATGACGTGCTGCTGTAGTGAAAGGAAGTGTTGCATCTTTTGTCTCATCCCACCCCATCTTTGTCCAGTGTTCCCTTTGGTTTTGTGGCTATACATGTTTGTTTAAGGGTTAAAAATAATTCGTTAATACCTCAAACTATTGCTGAAATCATTAGGGCTTCACAAAGCTGGGCACCTTGACAAAGAAATAGTGGAGAATGTTGGTGTGTGTGGCGTTCAGTGAGGAACTGGGGCAGCGCTCAAGGCTGGTGGCGCTGCGAGATACCATCATTATGCCAAATCCTCAGCTTTTTTTGTCCCTTGAGTAGACATCTGTTCGATACTTAACTGTGTTAAAGAAGCAGTTAGAGATTACACCTAAAATAACTGCTTTAAGAATTGAATGAAAAAAATACCCACATTTCTCTCAGTAGGGTCTTAAGAAACTGTAGCAGGTCTTGTGTAAAAAAACGGGGCTAAGTAGTCACTGCCAGGTTAAGAAAACCAATCCTTTCCAAGACACAGATGAAAATAGGCTGGGATTATGCAAAGATACTATTTCACTGGGAATCCTCGTCAGTGGTCTGAGTACTTTTGAGTGATGAAGCAACTTCACTGTACTCTAACTGTGGGGGAACATGTGTACCCCCGGCCTCAGAGGTACTGACCCGCTAGACCCTCGCTACCACCTGTGGGACCTCAAATACCCAGTCTCGGATCATGTTTGGAGGTGTTTCAGTACTCAGTGTTGGTAAACTCAGTATATGAATCAGCATAATTACCTGGAGGTTATTGGGTGACATTTACCTGAGGCGTTTGAAAGTGTAGGGGCTATGGTTTTTATGCGGACAGTGCACTCTGTAATACCGCAGATCTGTTAGTTCAGTGGCTTAAGGACTGTGAAGTGAAGTTCTTAACTTAAATGTCCAAAGTAGATTACGTTTTTTCAACATATGAAGTATGTAAAAAAACGTAGATCTTTTTTTTTTTTTTACATAATAAAAGCATGTAAAAAACTTTGATTAACGGAGTTTTTTTTATATATTTGAAAATATGTAAAAAAAAGTTAGATATCTCTTTTGTAAGCACTACACTTGTGAAACGACATAAATCTGTTGGGTAGTTTAAGAGTTGAATGACTGGCCAGGAATTCCCCAGACTTAAACCCTAGTTGTGAACTTTGGCCAATAGGTGAATGAAGTTTACTGGACAAGGATATCAGTTCCATTCCTGCGGCTGGAGGCTGCTCTGCATGAGGGCTAGAATAATATACCTCCCCAAACCCTCAAGAATTGTGAGAGTTCGAAAAATTTCAGATCGGAAGGATATAGGAAAAGCCTGGTTTGGGTAATTGAGTTGTGGATAAGTGGCCCCCCCCCCCCCCCCCCCCCCCCCCCCCCCCCCCCCCCCCCCCCCCTTGGGGGTGGGGGGGGGGGTGAAACAAACCCCAAGTAACCGTCATAGAAGCTATGGACTTTGTAACATGTTTTAAAACAAATTAAATAAATACATGAGTGGGTGAGTGTGAGTTTGACCTGACTAGCTTGTGCTACTAGGTCAAATGCCATCCTCCTTCCTTAAGTGAATGTAACCTGACCTGACTAGGTTAAGGCATTGGCTTAAGCTGGTAGGAGAATTGGACCTGCCTTGCATGGGCCAGTAGGCCTGCTGCAGTATTCCTTCTTTCTTATGTTCTTATTAAAACCTCAGTAAGTGTGCAAATATATATATTATAATCATTCATGGTATGTGTTTGTATTTCAGTATGTGTGTGGGGGAGGGGCGGCATAATGCCGTGACTAGCACTGTACAGTGGACCCTCGACCAGCGATGGCATCGATTAACGATAAATCTGACTGGCGATACATTTTATCGCAAAAATTTTGCCTCGATTAGCGCTAAAAAACTCGACCAACACTATTCGTTCCGTCTGAGACGCGTCCACTTCTGGCCAGTGTTTACAAGCCAGCCAGCCACCGTGGTCGCTTCCAAGCATACAATCGGAACATTTCATATTATCACAGCCTTTTTAGTGATTGCACCTGCAAAATAAGTCACCATGGGCCCCAAGAAAGCTTCTAGTGCCAACCCTACAGCAAAAAGGGTGAGAATTACTATGAATATGAAGAAAGAGATCATTGCTAAGTATGAAAGTGGAGTGCATGTCTCCGAGCTGGCCAGGCTGTACACAAAACCCCAATCAACCATCGCTACTATTTGTGGCCAAGAAAAACGGCAATCAAGGAAGCTGTTCTTGCCAAAGGTGCAACTATGTTTTCGAAACTGAGATCGAAAGTGATAGAAGATGTTGGGGGACTTTTTTTGGTATGGATAAAAAAAAAAACAGTAGCAGGAGATAGCACCCCCCTCAAGCGTTCATATGTAAAAAAGGCGGGGAAGTTGCTTTGACGATTTAATTAGAAAATTGCCAGCAATAGTGGTGATGTGGGGTAATTTTAAGGCCAGAAAAGGTTGGTTTGAAGTTTTAAAGGGAATCGTAGTGGTTTAAAATTTGGTGTGATAAGGAATGGGAGGCTCCCAGTTTGGCCCAAAAAGCAGCTGAAAAATATGTGCGGGAAATTTAAGGGAAGTAATAGACAGTGAAGGACTAAAACCCGGAAAAAGTTTTTAAAAGGGTGACATGAAAAATGTTGAGAAACACTTTAGGAATATCTTTAAAGGAAGGGAGGTACGGGCCCTATATGGGCGGGTTTATGTTGTGCGACGAGGCCCAGTGATTTCTCAAGTGGCCCTAGGGGCCCTTTTAAAAGAAGGGGAAGAAACCCCCAAAATGGGTTGCCCCCTCAGTCCTAAGGGAAAGGGGGGGTTTCCCCTTCTAAACCTAAAAACCAAATCAACAAAATCCCACCTTTTCCCGTCCCATCAATCTCCCAGATCTTCAATAAAGGTAAGTGTCATGTAACTGTGCATTTTCTTCTTCAGTTTTTTGTTTTTTAAAAATTAAAAATTTATGTGAAAAATTTTTTTTTTTCAATATTTTTGGGTGTTTTGGGAGGATTTAATTTATTTCCTTTTATTTCTTATGGGAAAAATTAATTGATAACGATTTTTTTGACTAACGATGAGCTCTCAGGGAAAGGATTAAAAAAAGGGTTTGCGAGGGTCCACTGACATGTGACTTTCAAAACACCTTGGTCACCTTTTCCATATGCTAGGAAAATTTCACAATTTTTTTTAGTGTTTTTGACTTAATTAAAATTTATTAAAAAATAAAAAGGGGATTTTTCAATTAAACTGTTGAAAAAAAACATATTAATCAAGCTCCCCCCAAAAATTTTTTTGTGAAATAAAAATTTTTCCCCTTAAAAGGGTTTTAAAATTTAAATTTTGCTTTATAATTTTTTGTTTCAGTTTTCCCTTAAATTTAAAAAAAATTTTTAGTAAAAAAGGGCTGGGCTGCAAGGGTTCAATTTTAATCCCTTCTTGATTAAATTTTTTTTGTTAAAAGTATGAGGAGGTTATTATTCTTTTGGGCCCCCCAATGTGGGTTTTGTTCAGTTATTTGTTTTGAAAAGATTTATTTCGGTTTTTAACTTTCACACCTCCTTTAAAGGGAGTCCCTTATTGGTTTTTTCAATCCCTGAGGTACCATATTTTTTTTTATTTTTGTTTTTGTGTAACAGTGTTATAAACATCCAAAATTTTTTTTAAAAAATTCACATTTTGTACCCTTTTCTAAAACTTTCCTGTCTCCACATTGTTTACTTTTCATCCCCCCTTATATTTTGTTATACGTGGACCCCGCATACCCATTTTAATCCGTGCAAGGGGGGGTCATTGTTATTTTGAAATAATCGGTTTTGCGAATGAATTTTCCCCTTTTGAAAAAATGGAAATCAAATTAATTGTGCAAGGGAAACCCCAAAAAATGAAAAAAAAAAATTTTTACCCCATGAAATGTTAATTTTTTAAAACACACCCAAAATGAAAAAGGGGAGGGGGCACTTACCCCTGACACTTACTTTTTTGGAAAAATCCTTTGGGGATGATTTTATGGGATGGGAGGACCCGGGGGAGAGAGTGTTGTGTTTTTGAAGGGGGGGGAAACCCTTCCATTAAGGCTTGAGGGGTCGAGTCCTTTTCTTGGGGGTTTCTTCCCTTTTTTTTTTTAATTTCCCCTAGGACCCGCTTTTAGAGCACTGGACTTCTTTCGCAAAACATATCTGTCCATAGTGGCATGTACCTCCGTTCCTTTTTGGGCTTCCCCAAAGTTTTTCAAACTTTTTCAGTGTACAGGTTGCCCCAAAAACGGGTTGCAATAGCTTTTGTGAGGGTGATTTTCATCCCAAAAAAGGGTTTTCACTTTTAAGGGGGGGGGCCCTTTTTCACACATTTCCTTAATCTTTGTTGTAGGCAACTTTTTCAATTTCTCCCCTCCCCCTTAACCGTTTCCTCAGGTCTGGCCCCCTTGCCCGTTGGGAAATTGATTATCAGCTCATCGGGGGTTAGTTCTTCATTGTCCCCCCTCCACCAAATCTTCCACAAAACCTCCCCCCTAACCTCCAAACCCCCCCAAAGGGCTTTCCCCAAAGCCACAATTTGGGTTTTCAACTGGCTTTTAAACCTCTCAGGGTTTGCCCCAAAACCCCTTTAAATTTCCCCCTTTTTCTACACTTTTTGGCCCCAGTTTCTTCCAAGCAGAGTTCAGGTCTTCTTAGTCCAAAATCCCCCCAAGCCTTTCCTATAAGGTTTACACAATTGGGTATAAAGTGCTCTCTCCAAAACTCTCTTAGAGTCAGTTGAGTTTCTGGGTCACTACCAAAACACCCCAAACCCCGGGGTTTTGTGTACAAATTTTTTGAAGTTTGCAAAACTGCTGGTCCTTTGGGCCCGCAGGAGGGGCGAGTTTGGTATTAGGAGGCAAAAACTTGATGTTAATGAATTTCATGTCCCCATAAAGTCGCTCTGCCACGTCTGTAGGATGACCAGGGGCATTGTCTAACACCAGGAGGACTTAAGTTCTAATTTCTTTTCAGTTAGGTAATCTTTCACATTGGGGGCAAATGCATGGTGTAACCAGTCATAGAAAAAGTCCCTAGTGACCCATGCCTTACTGTTTGCCCTCCACAGCACACACAAATTCTCCTTGAGGACATTCTTTTGCCTGAACGCTCTGGGAGTTTCAGAGTGATACACTAATAAAGGCTTAACTTTGCATCACCAGTAGCATTGGAACACATCAACAAAATAAGCCTGTCTTTCATAGGCTTATGTCCTGGGAGTGCCTTTTCCTCCTGAGTAATGTAGGTCCTGCTTGGCATTTTTTTCCAAAACAGGCCTGTTTCATCACAATTAAACACTTGTTCAGGTTTCAGTCCTTCAGTCTCTATGTACTCCTTGAATTCATGCACATATTTTTCAGCCGCTTTGTGGTCCGAACTGGCAGCCTCACCATGCCTTATCACACTATGTATGCCACTACGCTTCTTAAATCTCTCAAACCAACCTTTGCTGGCCTTAAATTCACTCACATCAGCACTAGTTGCAGGCATTTTTTTAATTAAATCCTCATGCAACTTCTAGCCTTTTTGCTTATGATCGCTTGAGAGACGCTATCTCCTGCTAGCTGTTTTTCATTTATTCCACACCAATAAGAGTCTCTCAACATCTTCCATCACTTGCGATCTTTGTTTCGAAAACACAGTTAAACCTTTGGCAAGAACAGCTTCCTTGATTGCCTTTCTGGTGCCCACAATAGTAGCGATGGTTGATTGGGGTTTCTTGTACAACCTGACCAGGTCGGCGATACACACTCCACTTTCATACTTATCAATGATCTCTTTCTTCATTTCTATTGGAATTCTCACCCTTATTGGTGTGGGGTTTTGGCACTAGAAGCTTTTTTGGGGGCCCATGGTCACTTATTTTCCAGAAACAGCACCGAAAACACTGTAATAATACGAAATATTTCGATTGTTTTGCTTGGATGTTACCGTGGTGGCTGGCTGTAAACAAGGGCACGGGCAGCACATGTGAGGCTGGCTGAGGGCGCACCATTGGACGCGTCTCGGACGAAAATCGGGTGACGGGTTTTTAAGCGGTATGCGAGGCAAAATTTTTGCGATTAAAGCAAGCGGTATGCGGATTAATCGTTTATGTGATGCCATCGTATGCGGGGGTCCACTGTATTGTAACTTTATACCCTTTCAGCAAGTTGATTCTCTGATAGCTTCTGTGTTATTCCTTAGTACCCATGATAGTCTTATCTTATTATAAGCATTGCTGCTGATTTTGTTTCTTCTTTTTCTGGCACCTTTCATATTCTTTTAAGAGCATAAATTCAATTTGTTTTTTATTTATAATTACTCTTTTTTCACTAAGTCAGTACTTTTGGTCATCTTTACTGTTATTGATAATTTCATATGAGGTTTATGGCCTTTAAATTTATTAGAGTTTACTAGCTTTTTTTAGCACTTCTCATGACAAAAATGATAATAAAATACCAACATTTCTGCTGTTATGTGGAATATAACATCATTCCTGTGAATATGAAAAAAGAAAGTCCACCAGGTAGAGGTCAGACCTGAAGAGTTTATATAAGGGTCAGTGATGGTTTCCTAAAGGGAAGGGTTATTCAAGAACTATCCAGCCGTACATCACAGGTTAGGTACATGGGGTGAACTGCTCCACTTATGAGGTATTAGACCTTTTTGAGGAATTAGTGAAGGCAGTTGTATACTAAAATTGCTTCTAGCACTCTTTGTTGATGATATTTAAGTAGCTTTTTATTAAATAATTTATTTCTGTAACTTTTTTATGGTTAATGGAAATTTTTTTTCAGTTTCTCTGTGTCGTGGGACAGTACCTGTGTTGCTGGGTTTGGCTCGGGCCCTTGGCCGCTCCACATCTGGGGACCCTCTTTTCCTGCAGATTTTTCCAGAGCCAGTCATCCCAACTCCAATTGCTGCTGAGCCTCCACAAATGGCAAAAAAGAAGAGTTTATAAATTTTCGTCCCATCATTCCAAGGTCACTGTCCTCCACGCTACCCTCATGTTCTGATGTTGTTTCTCTTGTTAGGGGTGGACAGTGACCGAGATGTTGGGTTAGTAAATAAATTTTTTGTACCTGCTGTTTTGTGTTTACCCCTGCTATTTTTTGTCCTTCACTTGCTGCTCCATTATATTCAGGGGGTGTAATTTGACTACATGTATTCTCTTTTTGGCATTTGGGCTTACTATTTGGCTCCATTGATCGATTTGCTCTTAAAAATTCCTTTGGCAGATGTGACATGATAGTGCTGCAGTTGTATTTGGATGAAAATTTAGATTCACTCTCCCCAATTTTTTTTTCCCTGGAAATAATTGAAAAAAGGTAGTGCACACAGAAGGAAGTACAGTGGAACTCCGGTTTTCGTACGTCTGCATATCATACAATTTGGATTTAGAAAACTTTTTTGGGTGAAATTTTGGTCCACATTTGTACCTCCATCTAGAAATCGTATGTATCAGATGCGTCCGCCCGCCCGGGACGCCGCCACGTACGTGTTTCAGTCTGGCTCTGTCACTGGTTGAGTGAGCATTCATCCAAAAACATTTCGCAATTTTTGTGCTTGTTTATTGATTGTGACTGCGAAATAAGCCACTATGGGCCAAAGAAAGTTCCAAATGTTATCCCTGTGATAAAGAAAATTGAGAAACACAATAGAATTTTAAAAAAGAGATTGTAGAAAAACATGAAAGTGCTGTGTTTAGCCGAGCTTGCCAGGATGTATGGGAAGTCGAAATCAACAATCTGTTACATCCTGGCAAAGAAAAATGAAATCAAGGAAGCTAAAGTTGCAAAAAGGGTAAATGTGCTGATGAAAACAGAGCTCATAAACAATCAAAGGGGGTGGAGAAGTTGTTGTTGGTGTAGATCAATGAGAAACAGTTCGTGGGAGATAGTGTGTGGAGTTGGTCATTTGTGAAAAGGCAAGGCAGTTGCATGCAGATCTTGTAAAGAAAATGCCTGGAAGAGTGCTGTTGTTAGTGAATTTAAGGCCAGCAAAGGCTGGTTCAACAGATTTCAAGACGTTTTAGTGCATACGCACTTTGAAAAGCATGGTGAGGCTGAAATTTCAAAAAAACGTGCAACGGGGGTTCAATCCCAGAAAAAAAACAAAGGGGGGAAAAGAAACCCCCCGAAGAGGGCTTTGGGGTTACCTAAAATCTTATGGGGGGAGTTTTAGATATTTTGTGTACACTGGCAGTAAACTTTGAGAGATACCAAAAGTTATGGGTACTCGGTGATGTGGCAAAAATAAATGGAACCATATCTTGTAAGGGGCATATGTTATTTACTAAACTGGTACACAAGCCCCCTTACCATGATTTCTTGCGAGTGAACTTGACAGACGTGTGGGGGGCACAGTGCGGGGTAATCGCAAACATATCCAAGGGTTGGGCCGCGGGCCCAAACTCGCAGAGGTGAGGTAAACCTTTTTGCTGCCAATGACATCTGGCTTTCGGGCATGACAAACGTGATTCACATTGTTGACACATTTTCACAAAAAACGAAATGGTACCCAGTGGCGGGGACAACAAGAGACCAATAAACCCTTTCTAAAGCCTGCACTTCATGGACTACAACCCAATAGCTCTTAGGGGACAAATTGACATCAGTTTGGTTTTGCAGATGGTACGCAAGATTATAAGGGTATATAAAACTTTTTTTTCCACTTGTTGTTCTCTATGCTTAAATGCTTATAACATATAAAAAAGTGAAACCAACAAAACCCCAAAAATATGGTAAATTTTGCCTGTCGAATCAACAAAATTGCAAATTCCCAAAGGGAGCAACCCCTCAATAGACCACGCCCACAGACTCACTCGTGAGGCCTGGTGATCACTACCCCAACAACTGCCCCCCTATTTCCCCAAGAAAAATCTCAAAGAGGTGTTGTATGTATGCATACCAAAAAACGCCCACAAACACGCAGAGACACCGTTTTATGTGCGAGGAGGTCAGTCCCCTCGCATATACCCATTTTCAAAGAGTTCCACAAGCTGCAGCATTTTCTAGAAGTGGTTTAGTGACTGTACATATTATAAATATTATGAACAATAAAAAAACATTTTTTTTGTATTGTTTTTTTGAAACAAATGAACAAAAACTAATAGTGATAAATTTGTTCTGTTATTGTTTTGTAAAAATGAGTGATATTTAACAATCACCTACATTGGTCTCACGGGCCCATAATTTACCTGGAAAAAGAAAAATATTGAAAATCAAGAAACCTTTGAATTTAAATAAATAAAAAATACCGGTTTGGGGGGCATCCCGCTGTTGCCGTACCAAACAATTTCTGCAAACTTTGCGGCTCAAAACCTCGGGAAGTACTGATGGCAAAAAATTTTTTTTTTGCTTAAAACACAGTAAAAATTTCCTAACATTTTCTAAGAAAAAAATTTTTTTTTTTTCGAATATTTGGGCGACAAGGGGAAAACAGTTTCAAGAGGGCCCCGAAACATCAAAGGGTTAAAATCAGCATTTAAATTTTTTTCTCATTTTTTTTGCTGTAAAACTACAGTTATTCTTTAAAAAATGTTTTTTTTTTTAAAAAAATTTTTGGGGGTCTTTAACGGTTAATTGTATTTACATTATTTCTAAAAGGGGAAAAATTAATTAATTTTCATACTTTTGGATCTGGACTACCTTCTGGGAAAGGGTTAATACAAAAACCAAGTTTTTTTTGTATTTTAAAGTACAGGCCCCCATCACAAAACCCGGGTCATTGGCCTGTAGTGTCCCGGAATTACAGATGGTTAGGTTAGAAAAACTTATAAAATTAACCAAATTTACTTACACAAAGTTATTTAACATGGGAAAAAATTAAAAATTTCCGCTACTTTGACTCAATTTCAAGGTACTTTTTTGTCATGAAACAATCAAAATCATGCTATTCTGTAATATACTTCCATTCTGTCAAATGAGTCCAAAAAAATAGAATACAACCATAAAAACCTACAAAAATATACTGCAAAGAGGTGGCTAAAAGGGTGAGAATGAACTCCCTTATTTTTTGCCGTCTTTTTATTTTTTTTGTACGTTTTAAAAAACCTTTCCATCAACATTGCCCAAGTTTCAATGAGAAGCCCAACAAAAACCCGGGAAAAAAAAAATTTACCAAAAATCATACATTGCAATCCAAAAACCCGGACGGGGAAAAAAGTCACTTTGCTGACTTTTTTGGTTTTTCCAGTTCTCATACATACACGCATGAAATTGTATTTATATACGAATAAAATTTTCTTACTTCTATCTGTCAACTGAGTACAAGAAACTGCCCCTTCCCCTTTTTTTCAAATCCCAGTAAAGTGGTCCAAGTTAAAAATTTAAAGGGGTAAAAAAAAAATTTTTTTTTTTTGGGGTTTAAAGGGTTTTTTTAAAAAATTTTTTTTTTTTTTTGGGGGAATTTTTTAAAAAAATTTTTTTTTTTTTGGGGGAAATTTTTTTTTTTAAAACGTTTTTTTTGGGGGTAAAGGGTTTTTTAAAAAAATTTTTTTTTTAAAAGGAAAAAAAATTTTTCCCGGGGGGGGGGGGGAAAAAAAAAAAAGGGGGGGGAAGTTTTTTTAAAAAAAACCCCCCTTTAAAAAAAAAAATTTTTTAAAAAAAAAAAATTTTGTTTTGGGAAAAAAAAAGGGGGGAAAAAAAAAAAAAAATTTAAAAAACCCGGGGGGGGAAAAAAAAAAAAATTTTCCCCCCAAAAAAATTTTTAAAAAAATTTTTAAAGGGGGGGTGGGGGAAAATTTTCCCTTTTTTTTTTTAAAAAAAAAAAAAAATTAAAAAAAAAGGGGGGAAAAAAAAAAAAAAAAAAAATTTAAAAAAGGGGAAAAATTTTTTTGGGCTTTTTTTTTCCCCCAAAAAAGGGAAAAAGGGGTTTTTTTTTTTTTAAAAAAATTTTTTTTGGGGGGAAAAAAAATTTTTAAATTTTTAAAAAATTTAAAAAAGGGGGAAAGGGGAAAAAAAAACCCCAAAAACCCCCAAAAAATTTTTGGGGGGGGGGGAAAAAAAAAAAATTTTTTTTTGGGGGGGGGGGGCCCCAAAAAAATTTTTTTCCGGGGTTTTTTTAAAAAAAAAAAAAAAAAAAAATTTGGGAAAGGTTTTTTTTAAAAAAATTTTAAAAAAGGGGGGGTTTTGGGGGCCTAGGAATTTGGGGGGGGGAAAAAAGGGGGGGGGCCCTTTGGACCCCCCAAAAAAAATTTTGTAAAAAAAAGGTTTTTAAACTTAAAAGTTTTTTAAAAAATTTTAATTTTTTTAAAAAAAAAAAAACCCCAAAAAAAAGGGGGAAAAAAAAACCCAAAATTTTGGGGGGGGGTTTTTGCGGAAAAAACCCCTTTTTAAAAATTTTTTTTTTTTTGGGGGGGGGAAAAAATTTTAAATTTTTTTTGGAAAATTTTAAAAAAAAGGGGGGAAAAAAAAAAAAAAAAAAAAAAAATAAAATAATAAAAAAAAAAAAAAAATAAAAATTTTTAAAAATTTTTTAAAAAAAAAGGGAATAAAACCCCCAAAAAAACCCTTTTTAAAAATTTTTTTTTTTTAAAAAAAAAAAAGGGGCCCCCAAAATTTTTCCCCCAACCCCCCAAAAAAAAAAAAAAAGGGGGGAAAAAAAAAAATTTTTTTAAAAAACCCCCCTTTTTTTTAAAACCCCAAAACCCAATTTTTTAAAAAAAAGGGTAAAAAAAGGGGATTAAAAATTTTTTTTTTTGGGTTTTTTTTTTTTTTTCCCCCAAAAAAAAAAGGGGCTTTTTTTGGGGTTTTGGGAGTTTTTTAAAGGGGGGTTTTTTTTCCCCCCTTTTTTCCCCCCCGGGGGGGGGAAAAGGGGGTTTTTTGGTTTTTTTAAAAAACCCTTCCCCCCCAAATTTTTAACCCAAATTTTAAATTTTTCCTGGAGTGTTTAACATGTTTTATTTTTTTTTAATTTTTTTTAAATTTTCATATTAGATTTTTGGGGGGAAAAAAAAAAAGGGGTTTTAAATTTAAAAAAAAAACCCTTTCCCCCCCAAAAAAAAAAAGGGGGGGGGGGAAAACCCCCTTATTTTAAGGAAAAACTGTGAAGGGGCTTTACATAAGAAAGCATTTTCTTTTTTTTTATTGGAAACCATGGCTAGGGCTAAAAGTAAGCAGGTTAAAAAAATAAATTGGGGAAAAAGAAATTGGAATACTTTAAAGTAGGGAAGTACACCACCCAAAAAACTACCAGCGGTTGGGTGTGGGGGACCCTGGAAAATTTTTAAATTAATTTTGCCAAAATTTTTGCCGGAAAAACCCCAAAAGGGAAACCCAAATTTCAAATTGCCGGGTTTTTAAAAGGCGGAAACCCTTTTAAGAAAATGGAGAAATATCTGATTTTTTTTTTTCAAAATGAAAGATTAAAATTTTCAACAGCTTAAATTTTTAGTTCTGGCAGCCCTTTTATGAAAAAACCTTGCAACATCCATTTACAGCTGATTTTTGCAAGCCGGCAGACACAACCAGGGAAATTTAACTCATTTTATTCCTGGGATTTTCCAGATAACTAAAGAAAAATAAATCAGGAAATTTCCCCTTTTCCATGAAACCTTTTTTAAAGTTAAAATAAGGTTTAAAATAAGGGGCAAAAAGTGGGAAAATATTTTTATTAATGAATTGAACCTAAATACACTCACACTTTTTAACTTTTCAAAAAATAATTTTTATTTTAAATTCAAAGAATTAACTTTTTTTAAAATTTCAGGAAAATTTTTTTAAGTTCTTAAAAAATGCCCCTATAAGTGGGAAACCCCCGACAATTTGAATACAAAAAACCGGGGTTTCCCGAGAGCTATCGAATGTCGAAAAAATTTAAAGCGAATTAAAATTTCCCCCCCCTAAGAAAAATTTGGGAAAACAAATTTAATCCGGGCAAACAAAACCCCAAAAAACTAAAAAAAAAAAAATTTTAAACCCCATGAAATATTAAGTTTAATACAATAGAAAAAAAATTTCAATAACAACAAAAAACCAAAAGATTAATAAAAATAGAATAAATTTCACTTAAGTTTAATGAAAATCGGTTTATGATTGATTTGGGGTGGGGGGAGGGGAAAGTGTGGATGGTGGGTTTTGTTTAGAAGGGGAATCCCCCTTTCCCTTTGGACTTGAACTGGCAGCCCACCAAGGGCCCTTTCCACACCCGTGTATGCCACAAAGATTCCCTTTAAACTTTTAAAAACCAAAACCCTTTTTTTTGGGCCCTTTAAATTCACTCACATCAAACCCCTAGTTGCCCGGCAATTTTTTTAAAACCCAAAACATCATGCACTCCAACACAAAAACCCCCTCCACTTTCATACTTTTGGGAATTAAAAACTTTCCCTTTAATTTTAATAGTCATTAGCACCTTTTTTTCTGAAAAGGGGTTTCCCCAAAATAACTCTATAAGGATTTTTAATGCTGGGGTTTACAGAATTTGGTTATTGTGTGGGTTAAAATGAAAAAAATAATAATTTCAGAGTGACCACCCAAACACCTAGCATGGGGTAGGGATTTCGGGCAACTTAGATTTTAAATTTTTAGGTTTTTAAAAATTACAAAATTATGAGGGAAGTTGGGATTATGGCTAAATGACTAATCCAATTTGTGATTTAAACAAAGTGAATGCTTTTTTTTTTTTGGGACTATACAAAAGTTTCCCGTAATTTGGGGTACACAGGGGCCCAAATTATGACTGGGGTTTTGATTCCCCTTATTTTTAGATTGGATTTATTTTCGTTTAAAGGTCAAATGGGTTTATAGTTAAGTTGGGTTAAAAACCCCCAGGGGGTATTCGTGTAATTTTTTTTGGGCAGGGGGTAAACAGGGGGATAAGATGTTTTTTTATGGGGTTTTGAAGGTGAAAGAATGGGTCTGCAGTTTTTTAAAATTTTAGGGAGGGGGTTCCAGATTTTTGGGGCCTTTTACAACATTGAATTTTTTTAAAGGGTTTAACGGAACGGGAATGTCATAGAGATGTTTTGTCTGGTTTTGTTCCTGTGGGTTTTTGTCAAAAACTATCAAAAAAGCATTTTTTGGGCAAGGGTTTAATATTGGAATTTTAAGGGGCCTGTAGAAGTAGATTGCACAGTATAAATGGATTTTCTGAACAGGGGGTAAGTTTAGATTTTGAAGAGGGGGGGGGGGGGGGGTTGCCCCGGGATGGGATTTAGTGAATTTTTCTTACTCGGCTTTTTTTGGGTTATTATTGGCTTTAAAAGGGGTTTTTGCTGCAGTTGAAACCCCAAGTCAGGGTAGCATAGGGGAAGTATGGATTTTATAAGTGAATGGTTTTAAGTTGAAAGGCATTTTCGGGTTGGGACAAAGCTTTCTTTTGGGGCCCATGGGGGACTTTTTTTCAGAAAAAAACAAAAAAAAACAGTGATAATAAGGATAATTTGGAAGTACCAAAGTATCCCCTTTAAAGTGCGCACCTGGCCCGGCTTGTAAAAAACTGGCACACCAATGGCTTCTTTTAAACACTGGCCCCAAAACGGGGCGTTTTAGGCCACACGGGACCCTGTCCGAAAAGAAACGAAACGAATGGGGTTTTTTCCCCTCGAATGTCCCAGGCAAAATTTTTTTCGTTAAAAAACCAACGAATGTTGGATTTATCGAATGTCGAAGCCTTCAATTTTTGGGGTCCACGGCCCGGGGGGACCCCCGGGTTTTTCATCCTTAATCCATTCTAGAAGGTAAGTCAAAATCTGAGATGGATGAAAACCGAAGTAATATTTTCCATAAGAAATAATGTAAATCCAATTACATAATCCATTCCAGACACCCAAAAATATTAACAAAAAACACATTTTATAGAGAGAGTAACTATAGTTTTGCATACAGTAAACAATGAGAAATAAATATGAATGACTAATGAAATGGATAAATGAACATCTAAATCACTATTACATACCTTTATTGAAGACTTGTTGGTGTAAGGAAGAAGGCAAGGAGGGGAGAGGGAGGAGAGTTTATTGTTTGAAAGGGGATTTCCCCTCCATAAGTACTGAAGGTAACAAGTCCTTATCTGGGGTTACCTCCCTTCTTTGTCTTTTACTGCCACTAGGACCAGCTTGAGAGTCACTGCACCCCTGTCGCACAAAAAAACTGTCCAGAGGGCTCTGTTTCTGGCGTGTCTTTAAGATTTGCCTAAAATGGGACAAGGCATTGCCATTGAATATGTTGCAGACACAGCTGCAGCAGTTTTTGTAAGGTAATAATTCTCCACAAAACTTTGCACCTCACTCCACTTGGCACACATGTCCTTAATCACTGAAGAAGGCATATTTTCCCCTTTCCCTTCCTCTTCCTCTGAAGCAAGTTCCACAGCTGTGATCTGTTTCTGTTCCAGTTGAAAGTCTTGTGGCTCTTCAGAGGTTAGCTCTTCCCTGTGGTCCTCCACTAACTCTTCCACATCCTGGCCACTCACATCCAACCCCATGGACTTCCCCAAAGACACAATACAGTGGTACCTCAGCTTATGAACACCCCACCATGCGAATTTTTCAGGATACGAACCGTTGTTCAGTCGATTTTTTGCTTCTGGATACAAATGAAATTTCAGGATGCGAACTTCCCCATGAAGGGAGGTTCCTTAAATAAATAAATAGATAAAATATTTATTTCTTTGCAAAGGTTACAATGTGTGTTTACATATAATATGATTGGAGCAAAGAAAGCCTCTTATCATGCTGAGGCATTTCTGGCAGACTTAACCTAATACTAATAGACTACTTAAGTCTAGACAGGTGAAAAGTGTACTAGTAGTTGTTACCAATGTTTTGCTGATGGTGGCACCAACTACTGGCAGCCTTTTGAAGTTTCTCCTTACTGTTATTATAATTATTATTATTAGGAGTAGTAGAACGTACATGGTGAGGGGCTCTTGTTCTAGGGAATTGGATCCATGCTCTAGGTCTCTAAATTAATAATAATGATGATAATTATTATAGTAGGTTGGTAGACAGCAACCGCCCAGGGAGGTACTACCATCCTGCCAAGTGAGTGTAAAACGAAAGCCTGTAATTGTTTTACATGATAGTAGGATTGCTGGTGTCCTTTTTTTTGTCTCATGAACATGCAAGATTTCAGGTATGTCTTGCTACTTCTACTTACACTTAGGTCACACTACACATACATGTACATGTACAAGCATATATATATATATACACACCTCTCTGGGTTTTCTTCTATTTTCTTTCTAGTTCTTGTTCTTGCTTATTTCCTCTTATCTCCATGGGGAATTGGAACAGAATTCTTCCTCCGTAAGCCCTGCATGTTGTAAAAGGCGACTAAAATGCTGGGAACAAGGACCTAGTAACCCCTTCTCCTGTACAAATTACTAAATTTAAAAAGAGAAACTTTCATTTTTCTTTTTTGGGCCACCCTACCTTGGTGGGATACAGCTGGTTTGTTGAAAAAAAAAATATTATAATAATACGTATGTACAGTGGACCCCCGGTTTATGATGTTATTTCATTCCAGAAGTATGTTCAGGTGCCAGTACTGACCGAATTTGTTCCCATAAGGAATATTGTGGATTAGATTAGTCCATTTCAGACCCCCAAACATACACATACAAACGCACTTACATAAATACACTTACATAATTGGTCGCATTGGGAGCTGATCGTAAACCGGGGGTCCACTGTACTAATAATAATGACAATACATAATAATTATGTATAATAAATAATAACAATATAATAATGATAATACTATGTACGTACTGCATATAATTTAGTTTGACAACACCACCACAGTGCTCACCAGTGCACATGTGCTTATGGAGCTACCCTCGCGGTACAAGGAATTCTCGTGATTTCCTTAACCCTTAAACTGTCCAAATGTAGATATACGTTCACGTGCGTAGCGCTCTGACCTTGATTTTCCCCATTTGAAAGCATGTAAAAAAAGCATAAATCTACGTTCGGAGCCTGCTGCACATCAACATATACAGTGGACCCCCGCATACCGTTGGCCTTACATAACGTTAAATCTGCATACCAATACATTTT
>NC_069408.1:15960708-16022399 GCF_026875155.1 Cherax quadricarinatus | reverse complement strand
TGCCTCGTGCATGGTGCCTTGTTTCAAGGAGTTCCACAAGCTCCAGCAGTTCTAAAACCATGTCCAGTGATTGTAAATATGTAAATATATGATAGAACATTAGTATTATACAATATTTGTGCATGTTTATTGTAATAAACAACAGTGGTAAACAATAATATGATAATAACTTTAGTGCGGTTATTGTGTTCAATACAGTGATTTTATATATATAAATTATATACAGTATTGGTCTCTCAGGCCCCAAATGTTAGTAGGAATAGAAAAAAATTGGAAAAGAAAAGAAAAAACAACTAAAACAACAAAATAATATAATACGCGTATGTGGAATTCGTCGATGTTGCCGCCACCACATCATTTTCTACAAACTTCTTGGCACTGTATCTCGGTAAGTACTGATCAGATTCTAATTTTTTTTTGTTTATTACCTTCACAAAAATATGCTCTTTAATTCTGTAAGAAAAAATAATTTTTTTTTTTTCAAAATTTCTTGGACACTGGTGCGTGACTTCAGATTTTGGCCTTGGACCCTGAAAGGGTTAACACCCTTGCAAACAGTTCATCTGGACCTGGGGATTTGTTAGGTTTTAGTTTCTCTATTTGTCTGAAGACCATGTCACTAGTTACCGCAATCGTGCATAGTATACAGTGGACCCTTGCCTAACGCTATTAATCCGTTCCTGAGAGCTCAACGTTAGGCGAAATTATCGTTAGGCGAATGGATGGTGTTAATGTTTAGAAGGGGAATCCCCTTCCATTAGGACTTGAGGTGGCAAGTCCTTTTCCGGGGTTACTCCCCTTCTTCTTTTAATGCCACTAGGACCAGCTTGAGAGTCACTGGACCTCTGTTGCACAACATATCTGTCCATAGAGACCTGTACCTTTTGTTCCTTTATGACATTCCTAAAGTGTTTCACAACATTGTCAGTGTAATAGTCACCAGCACGGCTTGCAATAGCTGTGTGAGGGTGATTTTCATCAAAAAAGGTTTGCACTTTAAGCCACATTGCACACATTTCCTTAATCTTTGAAGTAGGCACTTCTTCAATTTCTCTATCCCCTCCAATGCAGTTTCCTCAGGTGTGGCCTCTTGCTGTTGAAAATGATCTAGCAGCTCATCAGTGGTTAGTTCTTCATTGTCCTCCTCCACCAACTCTTCCACATCCTTCCCACTAACCTCCAACCCCAAGGACTTCCCCAATGCCACAATGGATTCTTCAACTGGCATAGGATTCCCAGGGTTAGCCTCAAACCCTTCAAAATCCCTTTTGTCTACACATTCTGGCCACAGTTTCTTCCAAGCAGAGTTCAAGGTCCTCTTAGTAACTTCCTCCCAAGCCTTACCTATAATGTTTACACAATTGAGGATGCTAAAGTGATCTCTCCAAAACTCTCTTAGAGTCAATTGAGTTTCTGAGGTCACTACAAAGCACCTTTCAAACATAGCTTTTGTGTACAGTTTCTTGAAGTTGGAAATGACCTGCTGGTCCATGGGCTGCAGGAGAGGAGTGGTATTAGGAGGCAAAAACTTGACCTTAATGAAGCTCATTTCCGCAGAAAGTCGCTCTGCCACGTCTGAAGGATGACCAGGAGCATTGTCTAATACCAGGAGGCACTTAAGGTCTAATTTCTTTTCAATTAGGTAATTTTTCACAGTGGGGGCAAATGCATGGTGTAACCAGTCATAGAATAAGTCCCTAGTGACCCATGCCTTACTGTTTGCCTTCCACAGCACACACAAATTAGCCTTGAGGACATTGTTTTTCCTGAACACTCTGGGAGTTTCAGAGTGATACACCAATAAAGGCTTCACTTTGTAATCACCACTAGCATTGGCACACATCAACAAGGTAAGCCCGTCTTTCATAGGCTTATGTCCTGGGAGTGCCTTTTCCTCCTGAGCAATGTAGGTGCTGCTTGGCATTTTCTTCCAAAACAGGCCTGTTTCGTCACAATTAAACACTTGTTCAGGTTTCAGTTCTTCACTGTCTATGTACTCCTTGAATTCATGCACATATTTTTCAGCCACTTTGTTGTCCGAACTGGCAGCCTCACCATGCCTTATCACACTATGTATGCCACTACAATTCTTAAATCTCTCAAACCAACCTTTTCTGGCCTTAAATTTACTCACACCACTAGTTGCAGGCATTTTTCTAATTAAATCGTCATGCAACTTTCTAGCCTTTTCACTTACGATTGCTTGAGAGATGCTATCTCCTGCTATCCGTTTTTCGTTTATCCACACCAATAACAGTCTCTCAACATCCATCACTTGCGATCTCTGTTTCAAAAACGAAGTTGCACCTTTGGCAAGAACAGCTTCCTTGATTGCCGTTTTCTTGGCCACAATAGTAGCGATGCTTGATTGGGGTTTTGTGTACAACGTGGCCAGCTCGGAGACACGCACTCCACCTTCATACTTAGCAATGATCTCTTTCTTCATATCCATAGTAATTCTCACCCTTTTTGCTGTAGGGTTGGCACTAGAAACTTTCTTGGGGCCCATGGTGACTTATTTTGCAGGTGCAATCACTAAAAAGGCTGTGATAATATGAAATGTTCCGACTATATGCTTGGAAGCGACTGCGGTGGCTGGCTTGTAAACACTGGCACCCACGGAACAAGTGAGACGGGCTCAGGCCACACGTGGACGCATCTCAAACGAATCATGTTGAGCAAGTTTTTTTTGCGCTAGCCAAGGCAAAATTTTTGCGTTAAAATGTATCGCTAGGTGGATTTAACGTTATGCGATGCATTCGTTAGGCTAGAGTCCACTGAATTATCATCCTGTTCTACATAATCTATTATTTCAGAAATATTGCTAGTATTTTTTTTTTATTAGCACACTGGCCAATTCCCACCAAGGCAGGGTGGCCTGAAAAAGAAAAACTTTCACCCTCATTCAGTCCATCACTGTCTTGCCAGAAGGGAGCTTTACACTAAAGTTTTTAAACTGCAACATTAACACCCCTCCTTCAGAGTGCAGGCACTGTACTTCCCATCTCCAGGACTCAAGTCTGGCCTGCAGGTTTCCCTGAATCCCTTCATAAATGTTTGTTCACACTCCAACAGCACGTCAAGTATTAAAAAAAATTTGTCTCCATTCACTCCTATCAAACATGCTCACGCATGCCCGCTGGAAGTCCAAGCTCCTTGCACACAAAACCTCCTTTACCCCCTCCCTCCAACCTTTCGTAGGCCGACGCCTACCCTGCCTTCCTTCCACTTGAGGCTGATACACTCTTGAAGTCATTCTGTTTCGCTCCATTCTCTCTACATGTCCGAACCACCTCAACAACACTAGTATTTTCCCACCTCAACAACACTAGTATTTTCCTAGGTGAAAACTGAGAGGAAGTAGGTATTGAGAATTTCACACATACCCTTATCAATGTCAGTGATCTGACCAGAGTTACTCTTAAGTGGGCCAATCTTGTCCCTAATCTTACTTCTGTATACCTGAAAGAACCCTTTTGGGTTAGTCTTTGAATCCCTTGCGACCTTAGCCTCATAATCCCTTTTTGCTTTTCTTATTCCTTTCTTTATTTCTCTCTTTAATTGAATATGTTGATTTCTTAACTGCCCATCCTCTCTTTTGATATGCCTATATATGCCTCTCTTTTGACCAATGAGATGTTTTAATCTATTGTTCATCCATTTGGGATCATTTTTGTTAGATCTAATTTCCCTACTCGGAACAAAAGTTGTCTGAGCAGCTATGCTCTGCATGCCTGCCTCCATATACAAATACTCTGCCCTTCTTATAACACTTCTGCTTTGTAAAAACCTCTCATAAGCTACCTTTTCCTCTTTTATTACAACCTTTACTTCATCATTCCCCATTATTTATACAATTATTACAATAATGCAGTAGTCTGCATAACAATAAATCTTCTATTTTTTGTGTGAATAAAAATTCAAAATAGAAAGCAAGAGCAATATAAGGGGGGCCTGGAGAAAAATTTTATTTTAGTGCCAGGAATGTCTGCATTGTTTATTCTGGACCCTATTTTGAAATTGGCATCTTTTTAAATTTGCATGAAATTGGCCAAATTGCCAATTTCTGACCACTTAATTGGGTAGTTGAAATCGGTAAATGGGGGGTTTCTTGTACTTAATTGATAGAACAAATGGAATTCTAAAGATATAGCTATGAGTGTGGTTGACTGGAGCAAAGGAATTGGCCAAAAATAGGGCTCAAAGTGGGCAAAAACTCCAATGTGTACATATTGCCGAGATTGCTAACTTTGTGAAGCGTAACAGTAAGTTTTCCATCAAATTTCGAACTTTTGGTGTCATTACCATCGGGAAAAGATTCTTTATCATTTCACAAGAATTTTTTTTTTTTTTTAATATTCCATGACACAGAGAGACACTTCAGGATTTGGGGTTTCGACAGTCAAAGGGTTAAGACACCAGCTGTCTCCCACTGAGGTAGAGTGACCAAAGAGGAAACATTCACCTTTTTTCATTCAATTATTGTCTTGCGAGAAGCATACTGATATCACAGATCAGATGGTCCTCCAAACAGCAACAACTTTACCCCTTCTTTAGAGTGCAGGCATTATACTTCTCACCTCCAAGACACAAGGTCAGCTAACCAGTTTCCCTTAATCCTTTCATAAATGTTACCATGCTAACATTCCAACAGCATGTCCTCATAAAAACCACTTGTCTCCACTCATTCTGATTTAAAGCACTTGCACAAGCATGTTGGATATTCAAGCCGCTAACACTCAAAATGTCCGTTACCCTCTCCCTCCAACACATCTTGTGACAACCATTACCCCTCCTTAGCTACACTCCAGATTTATATACCCCTCCTAGACATTCAATTTTGCTCCATCCTCATCAAATGTCCAAACCACCTCAACAACCCCTCATTAGATCTCTGAAATTATACTTTAAGTAACTGCACACCTTTTAATCTCCAGGTTCAGAATTCTGTACATAATATTCACACTACATATTGCCCACAAAAACGACATCACTGCCTCCAGCCTCTTCTTCGCTTTTTAACCAGGAATAATGAATACATAGAACTGTGGACCCTTGGTTTTCATGATTAATCTGTTCCAGAGAGTCAGCCGAAAGCCAAAATTCACAAAACCAAAACCATTTTCCCCATAAGAAATAATGTAAATCCAATTAATCCATTCCAGGCACCCAAAAGTATTAACAAAACATAATTATTTTAGAGATTGTGTAAATATAGATTTACATACAGAAAAGAATGACAAATCAATATAAAGCAATAACAACATCACACTTACCTTTATTGAAGACTCTTGTTGGTGTGTATGCAAGATGGGAGGGGAGAGGGAGGAGAAGTTAACATTGTTTGGAAGGGGAATTCCCTTCCATAAAGACTTTAGGTACCGAGTCCTTATCAGGGGTTACTGCCCTTCTTTGTTTTTTAACCCTTTCAGGGTCGGCAGGCCCTCTCCTAGACTTGTTCTCAGGGTAAGAAATTTAAAAAAAAAAAATTATTTTTCCTATGAAATGTTAGAGAATCTTTTCCTGATCATAATGACACCAAAAGTATGAAATTTGATGGAAAACTTATGGAATTATGCTCTTGCGAAGTTAGCAGTTTCGACGATGTTTACGCATCGGCGATTTCGCCCACATTGAGCCCTATTTTCAGCCAATTCCAATGTACCAGTTGACACAAATCATAACTATTTTGCTAGAACTCCACTTTTTTCTGTCGAATGAGTACAAGAAACTACCCATTTACAGATTTCAACTATCCAATAAAGTGATCAGAAATTGCCAATTTTGCCAATTTCACACAAATTTCAGAAGATGCCAACTTCCAAATAGGGTCCAGAATAAACAAGACAGACATTCCTGGCACTAAAATAAAAAAATTTCTGTTCATTAGTCACGTCCCCAAGCCTCTCTTACATTTCTTTTGCATTCCACTTTGAATTCTTATTCTCACAAAAAAACAAACAGAAGATTTACTGTGATGCAGACTACTGCATTAGTGTAGAAATGGTGTAGAAATGGTATAAATAATATCAGTGCACTTGTGAAAGAATATTAGACTCACCAGTTGACGTGTATTGGATGCGTGGCATTATTTATTTACTTTTGAACTTTGGCAAAAATCGAACATTTCTGCTACTCTGAGCTCAATTTCAAGGTACTTTTCTTTGTGAAACCAATCAAAATCATCTCAATTTCTGTAATATGTCTTCCATTCTATAAAATGTGATCAGGAAAACTAGAATACAACCATAAATACCATACAAAAATACACTGCAAAGTCGCCGTTTTAAAGAAAAACACGGTCGGAGTTTTTTTTTCTCATTATGCACTGTGTGCTGCAGGATTTTTTTTATACTGTGCACACTGACCACAAAGACCCATTCTTTCATATGTAGGCCTACCAGCTTTCTTTTGCTAGATCTGAAGGCGCTAGAATTTATGCGTACTAGTACAGCACCAACCCTGGCATGCAAGCCATACTAGTACGGCACCAACCCTGAAAGGGTTAATGGCACTAGGACCAGCTTGAGAGTCCCTCCACCAATTCTTCCACATCCTGGCCACTCACATCCAACCCCATGGAATTCCCCACTGCCACAATACATTCCACAATAGGCATAGGGTTGACAGTCAGACTCAAACCCTTCAAAATCCTTCTCTTGGACACAGTCTGGCCACAATTTTCTCCAAGCAGAGTTCATTGTCCTGAAAGTCACTCCCTGCCAAGCCTTATCTATAAGGGTTATGCAATTGAGGATATTGAAGTGATCCTTCCAGAACTCTCTTAGGGTCAATTTCGTGTCCAAGGTCATGTCAAAGCACCTTTGAAACATTCTTTTGGTCCATGGTGGCTGATTTAGCAGTTGCAAGCACAAAAAACAATGGATTATTATGAAATGTTTCGTATGAACGCGGGGGGTAATGCTCACTCGCCGAGAAACAATGCAAGACTGACTCTGAATGCATCTGTGGGAGGCTCTGTGCGAGTGGGGCCACTGGGACACGTTCTGTACGACCGCCAAAATCCAAGAGAAATCATGAAAACCAAGGCTATATTTTAATGAAAAAAGTTGCCGATAACCAAAATGCACGAAAACTGAGACTCACGAAAACCAAGGGTCCATTGTATTAGAGAAGCCACATTTTAACTAGTTTGTTTGTTTGTTTAGCAGTGTGAAATACTAGAATGGTATCCAAGCTGAGGTAGTAAATGCTACAAACACTGGAAAAATAAAAACAAAAACAAAATTTAGTACTACATACATGATATTATTAACCCTTAAACTGTCCAAACATAGATCTACGTTCACTCGTGTGACACACCGAATATTTTGAAAAAAAAAAAAAAAAAAAAAAAAAAAAATCTTTTAAAATGAAGAGCACAATTTTCTACATGTTATAGAATTAAAAAAAAATTTAGGGTCAGTACTTACCGAGATATAAGACCGTGAAGTTGGCACTGGATGCTCAACTGAAGGCAACATCGACTCCTGCTGCTTGCAGAAGTGTTGCCGATATACCTATTTTTCTCGTTTTATTTTAATTTATATATTTTTTATGTTCTGGTAATTACAATTTATAATAGTTCTTGTAATTTCATAGCCAATCTTTGTTCTGACATTAATATTAGGTACTGAAATAGTGCTCAAATTGTCACAATCACACTGACAGGTGAAAATTTACACCTGCCTGGGTTATTTACTATTGTTTAGAAATACAGTGGACCCCCAGTTTACGAAATTATTTCATTCCAGAAGTATGTTCAGGTACCATTACTGAACAAATTTGTTCCCATAAGGAATATTGTGAATTAGATTAGTCCATTTCAGACCCCCAAACATACATGTACAAATGCACTTACATAAATACACTTACATAATTGGTCGCATTGGGAGCTGATCGTAAAGCGGGGGTCCACTGTATATACAAAATATTTATTGGTCCCAGCAATGTTTTAGATACCCTGGCATATACCTTGAAGCATGTTGTTATGAAAGGCATCCCTATACTGTTGACAGCCTAGTGACATTGACATTTGATTAATGCCCACTGCTCCAGCTAGCCCTCGCTGTATTTATTATCACTATTACACACAAACATGTCTTGTCTGTCTATTTATTTGTCTATCTGTATCTGCCTGTCTGTCTGCCTGTCTATCTGTCTGCCTGTGTGTCTGTCTGTCTCTGCTTATCTGTCTTTCTGTCTGCCTGGAGAATAGGATATCAAACTCCTTGAAGAATCGTGTTATGACATCTGTTATCAGCTCGGTGACATTTGATAAATGGGTGCTTGGGGAACCCTGGCTTTATTTGTTTTCACTGATACACACAAACATTCAAATTCAAATTCAAATTCAAGTTTATTCTCTATAAAGATTACAATGTTGAATTTACAGAATTAGGTTGTTGTGTGGTTTACATGTAGTTAAATAATGATTACAGTGTACCACTAGAACGCCTAGCATGGCTAGGCATTTCGGGCAGACTTAGTTTAATTCTTTATTTTAAAATATTACAAATTATGAGGTAAGTTGGTATTATAGCTAAGTGACTAAATACTAGTTTGTGAGTTTAGCAATGTGAATGCTTTTGTTTTGGCACAGTACATAGTTTCAGTATTGGAGTATCATAGGATTCATTATTTTAAGATTGAGATTAATATTTCTTTTATGGTCAAATGGGTGAGTGAGTGTAAGTGTGAACCACCAGGTGGTATTCGTGTAGTTAGTTGATGGGGTTTATCAGGGAGATAAGATGTTTTCTAATGGTAGTTTTGAAGGTGATGAATGTGTCTGCAGTTCTAGAGTTCTCAGATAGGGTGTTCCAGATTTTAGGGCCTTTGACATACATTGAATTTTTGTAAAGGTTTAGTCGGACATGGGGAATGTCGTAGAGATGTTTGTGTCTGGTGTTATGCCTGTGGGTTCTATCACAACTATCACGAAAGCGTTTTAGGTCAAGGTTGATATTGGAGTTTAAGGTCCTGTAGATGTAGATTGCACCGTAGTAAGTGTGGATGTGCTGAACAGGGAGTAAGTTTAGATCTATGAAGAGTGGGGGGTGTGTTTGCCAGGGATGGGATTTAGTGATTATTCTTACTGCAGCTTTTTGTTGGGTTATTATTGGCTTTAGGTGTGTTGCTGCAGTTGATCCCCAAGCACAAATAGCATAGGTGAGGTATGGATAAATAAGTGAGTGGTATAGTGTGAGAAGGGCATTTTGCGGCACGTAGTATCGTATCTTGGAGAGGATCCCAACTGTTTTGGATACTTTTTTGGTTATGTGTTGGATATGGGTGCTGAAATTCAGGTTGTTGTCAAGGTATAGGCCTACGAATTTGCCCTCATTATGTCTGGTAATTAGAGTGTTGTCGATCTTAATGTTAATTTGTGCATCTCCTGCTCTGCTACCAAACATAATATAATAGGTTTTGTCAGTGTTAAGCCTAAGTTTATTGGCTGTCATCCAAGTCGATATTTTGATCTGCTCCTCGTTAACAATGGTGTTGAGGGTGACAAGATTAGGGTGAGAGATGACATAATTCATGTCGTCAGCAAAGAGAATGGGTTTCAGGTGTTGGGATACCTTTGGAAGATCATTGATGTATATGAGGAAGAGCAGGGGACCAAGGACACTTCCCTGCGGAACTCCAGTATCAAGTGGCCGTGTTGTTGATGCTGTGTCTTTAATAGTAACATACTGATACCTATTAGTAAGGTAAGATTTGAAATAAGCAAGCGCATGGCCTCTTATACCGTAATGGTCAAGTTTGTGGAGTAGGATGTCGTGGTCTACTGTGTCAAAAGCTTTTCTTAGGTCAATAAAAATTCCTAGTGGATATTCCTTATTTTCTAATGCTGTGTAAAGCAGATCTAGCATTTTTATGATTGCATCATTAGTGCTTTTATTTTTCCTAAATCCAAATTGGCAGGGGTTGAGTATGTTTTGTGGCTGTTATAAATGAATATAGTCTCCTGTGCACGAGTTTCTCAAAGATTTTGGATAGCAATGGTAAGTTTGATATTGGCCTATAGTTGTTTAAGTCTGTAGGGTCACCACCTTTATGTATTGGTGTAACCCTTGCCATCTTGAGTAGTTTCGGGAAGGTGCTAGTTTCTAGTGACTTGTTAAAAAGTAATGAAATAGCATGCGAAAGGATATGGGCCGCTCGCTTGTACAGTAATGGTGGGACATTAGACAGATTCCCTGAGTTGTTTTTAAGTGACTTTATAATCTCGGTGACTTCCGAGGGCTCCGTTGGTGCAAGATAGAAGGAATTTGGGAAATTCCCATCTAGGTAGTCCCCGGCATGGGCATTAGTATGTGGGATTTTATTGGCGAGATTAGATCCTATGGTTGAGAAGAAGTTGTTTATCTTGTTAGCTGTGTCAGTGGGATGTAGTGGTGTTTCATTAGGTTTAGTTAGGACAATATTCTTGTTTTTTTTAAGTTTGTGGATCCCTAGAATCTGAGAGAGTGTTTTCCAGGTCTTTTTTATATCTCCTCTAGTGTCTGTGAATCTACTGGAGTAGTATAGTTGTTTGGCTTTCTTTATTACTTTGGTGAGAACTGATGAATAGTGTTTAAGAATATCTTTGTGTATTAAGCCCTGTCTATATTGCTTTTCATATTGGTGTTTCTTGTCAATGGATTTCAGAATGGTGCTGGTTAGCCATGGGCAACCAAGCCGTTTGTTTGTGATCTGTTTCATTTTTATAGGACAATGTTTGTTGTATAGTCTAAGTAATTTGTTAAGAAAAATGTCTGTCCAGTCATCAATACCATTGGCCTTGGAGAATTCTGTAGGCCAGTCAACAATCTCTAGGTCAGTTGTGAACTTCCTTATTGAGGCCTCGTCATGGAGTCTAAATGAGACTTTGTTGTACTCAAGTGGTGGTTTATTAATGTTTGTCAGGAGGAAGGTAGGGTAGTGGTCTGTAGTGCTATCTGTGATTATCCCTGATTTAAGGGGGGCTAGTATATTGGTCCATATGTGGTCTATTATGGTTGCACTTGTCTCGGTTCTGTCAATCTGTCTGTCTGTCTATCTATCTGTCTGTCTATCTTTGCCTGGAATTTCTGGATTATTCTAGGTAATTTACACTATATATAATAACTGTACTTATGTGTACATGTGAGACAGAGATATAGATAGATATAGATAGATAGAGATATAGACAGAGAGACAGCCAAAGCAAGCCAGCTGGCCAGCCTGCCAAATACATAAGAACATAAGAAAGAAGGAACACTGCAGCAGGCCTACTGGCCCATGCAAGGCAGGTACATGTCACACTCCCCCCCCCCTGGCTTAGACAAATGACCCACCTAGTCATGTCACACCCATTGACTAGCACAAGCTAGTCAGGTCCAACTCACACCCACCCACACTCACTCATGTATTTATCTAACCTATTTTTACTTTCCTCTTAAAATGGGAGCGTTAATGCTACATGGCATCTGTGAATCCCTGGTGTTTGCCATGCTATATGCTGTAGCTGGTGCTCAATTGAACTGGTGCTCCCACAAGGTATTAAGTCCCCCCCAGATTTTTTTAATAGTGCACACACTGAGTGTACAGACCCATTCTTTCATGTCTAGGCAACTCAAGCCTATTGTGCCAAATTTGAAGGAATGAAAAATAAAATGTTGATGTACGTTTGGAGCGCTACACGTGCAAACGTAGATCTACGTTTGGACAGTTTAAGGGTTAAAACACTGAAGACAAGACACCACAAGCATAGCTCCGCTCCATTGACTACAAATTCAAATCACAAAGAGGTAATGATTTTTCACACGCAGTTGAATTCTATAAGGATCAGTACGTACTAGCTCACTGATTTTTCTAATAAAGCACTTACCAGAAGGGCTGAAAACATTTCTGAATATGTCTGTCAATGCAGAAATAAAGTGCAAAGTATTTCTGTACACGTACTGCAATAGCACAGTGGACCCCTGCCTAATACATTAAATCCGCCATACAAAGCATTTGAACGCAAAAATTCTGCCTCGCCCCACGATAAAAAAACTTGCCTTACGTGATTCGTCCAGGACGCGTCCCACGTGTGGCCTCAGCTGCCCCGTGGGGCAGAAAGAGATAATTGCTAAGTACGAAAGTGGAGTGCGTGTCTTGGAGCTGGCCAGGTTGTATACCAAACCCTAATCAACCATCGCTACTATCTTGGCCAACAAAACAGCAATCAAGGAAGCTGTTCTTGCAAAAGGTGCAAGTTTGTTTTCGAAACAGAGATCACAAGTGATAGAAGATGTCGAGAGACTGTTATTGGTGTGGATAAACGAAAAACAGATAGCGATCATATGTGAAAAGGCTAAGAAGTTGCAAGACGATTTAATTAGAAAAATGCCTGCAACTAGTGGTGATGTGAGTGAATTTAAGGCCAGCAAAGGTTGGTTTGAGAGATTTAAGAATTGTAATGACATAAATAGTGTGATAAGGCATGGTGAGGCTGCCAGTTCGGACCAAAAAGCGGCTGAAAAATATATGAAGGAATTCAAGGAGTACATAGACAGTGAAGAATTGAAACCTAAACAAGTGTTTAATTGTGACAAAACAGGCCTGTTTTGGAAGAAAATACCAAGCAGGACCTACATTACTCAGGAGGAAAAGGCACTCCCAGGACATAAGCCTATGAAAGACAGGCTTACTCTTTTGATGTGTGCTAATGCTAGTGGTGATTGCAAAGTGAAGCCTTTATTGGTGTAACACTCTGAAACTCCCAGAGCGTTCAGGAAAAACAATGTCCTCAAGGCTAATTTGTGTGTGCTGTGGAGGGCAAACAGTAAGGCATGGGTCACTAGGGACTTTTTCTATGACTGGTTACACCATGCATTTGCCCTCACTGTGAAAAATTACCTAATGGAAAATAAATTAGACCTTAGGAGTATTGTCTAATACCTCCTGGTATTAGACAATGCTCCTGGTCATCCTTCAGACTTGGCAGAGCGACTTTCTGGGGACATGAGCTTCATTAAAGTCAAGTTTTTGCCTCCTAATACCACTCCTCTCCTGCAGACCATGGACCAGCGGGTCATTTCAAACTTCAAAAAACTCTACACAAAAGCTATATTTCAAAAGTGCTTTGAAGTGACCTCAGACACTCGATTGACTCTAAGAGAGTTTTGGAAAGATCACATTAGTATCCTCAGTTGTGTAAACCTTATAGGTAAGGCTTGGGAGGGAGTAACTAAAAGGACCTTGAACTCTGCTTGGAAAAAACTGTGGCCACAATGTGTAGAGGAAAGGGATTTTGAAGGGTTTGGGGCTAACCCTGAGAAGCGTATGCCAGTTGTGGAATCCATTGTGGCATTGGGGAAGTCCTTGGGATTGGAGGTTAGTGGGGAGGATGTGGAAGAGTTAGTGGAGGAGGACAATGAAGAACTAACCACTGATGAGCTGCAAGATCATCTTCAACAGCAAGAGGCCAGACCTGAAGAAACTGCTTCAGAGGAGGGGAGAGAGAAATTGAGGAAGTTGCCTACTTCAAAGATTAAGGAAATGTGTGCAAAGTGGGTTGAACTGCAAACCTTTAAGGATGAAAATCACCCTGACACAGCTACTGCAAGCAGTGTTGGCAACCTGTACAATGACAATGTTATGGCCCATTTTAGGAAAGTCTTAAAGTTTTTCTTTTTCGGGCCACCCTGCCTTGGTGGGAATCGGCCAGTGTGATAATAAAAAATAATAAATTAAAGGAACGGGAGGTACAGAGCTCTATGGACAGATCTGTTGTGTGACAGAGGTCCAGTGACTCTCAAGCTGGTCCTAGTGGCATTAAAAGAAGAAGGGAACTAACCCCAGAAAAGGACTGCTACCTCAAGTCCTAATGGAAAGGGATTCCCCTTCTAAACAGTAACTTCCAAAACTCTCCCCTCCTCCCATCCCATCAATCATCACCAGATCTTCAATAAAGGTAAGTGTCATGTATTCTTTCTTAGTAGAGTAGTAATTGTGCATGTCTTCTTCAGTTTGTGTGTATTAAAATTAATATTTCATGTGGTAAATTTTTTTTTTTTCATACATTGGGGTGTCAGGAATGGATTAATTTGATTTCCATTATTTCTCATGGGGAAAATTAATTCGGCTAACGATAATATCGGCTTACGATGAGCTCTCAGGAAAGGATTAATATCGTAAGGCGGGGGTCCACTGTATACTGCTAGAACAGATTATAAAATAACATGATTAACTGAAATGACTGAAAATAGCAAGAATAACTCTATTTCTGTAGCTGCTTATAGTTACTGTAAGGCAACATTACATACACTACCCAAGTGAGAAATGTTTTTAAAGAAAGCGAGAGGATCTACTATAACAGTTTACAAAACAGTATGGCTAACCTGTAAATGTTGTACAGGAAACACCAGTGTGTGGTCATACTGTGATAGTTGTGGAAAATTAGCTCCAAAACTTGATCCATATTTTTGGAAGAAATACATCTTTGGGTCATATGGTACAGACTGTTGAGACTGCAACGAAGGCCGCTTCCCAGGACCTCCAGGCATACGTAACCTGCAAATTTATTTAACAATTGTTTAGCATGAACACCAGATGGCTCAGTTACTAACTTTAACTCTTAAGGAACAAATGTAACAATAAAATAACACATAGTATTTGGGAGTTGACATATCAGCGGATGGATTTATGAAGGATGAGGTTAATCATAGAACTAATGAAGGAAAAAAGGTGAGTGGTGCATTGAGGTATATGTGGAGGCAAAAAATGTTATCTATGGAGGCAAAGAAGGGAATGTATGAAAGTATAGTAGTACTAACACTCTTATATGGGTGTGAAGCTTGGGTTGTAAATGCTGCAGCGATTGGAGACAGTGGAGATGTCCTGTCTAAGGGCAATGTGTGGTGTAAATATTATGCAGAAAATTTGAAGTGTGGAAATTAGGAGAAGGTGTGGAGTTAATAAAAGTATTAGTCAGAGGGCTGAAGAGGGATTGTTGAGGTGGTTTGGTCATTTAGAGAGAATGGACCAAAGTAGAATGACATGGAGAGCGTATAAATCTGTAGGGGAAGGAAGGCGGGGTAGGGGTCGTCCTCGAAAAGGTTGGAGGGAGGGGGAAAAGGAGGTTTTGTGGGCAAGGGGCTTGGACTTCCAGCAAGCGTGCGTGAGCATGTTAGATAGGAGTGAATGGAGACGAATGGTATTTGGGACCTGACGAGCTGTTGGAGTGTGAGCAGGGTAATATTTTGTGAAGGAATTCAGGGAAACCGGTTATTTTATATAGCCGGACTTGAGTCCTGGAAATGTGAAGTACAATGCCTGCACTCTAAAGGAGGGGTTTAGGATATTGACAGTTTGGAGGGATATGTTGTGTATTTTTATACGTATATACTTTTAACTGTTGTATTCTGAACACCTCTGCAAAAACAGTGATTATGTGTGAGTGAGGTGAAAGTGTTGAATGATGATGAAAGTATTTTCTTTTTGGGGATTTTCTTTCTTTTTGGGTCACCCTGCCTCGGTGGGAGATGGCTGACTTGTTGAAAAAAAAAAAATACACTAAAACTGCCACTTTATTTTTTGTAATACTGTACACTATTACTGGCAGTGCCAAGCATTATTAAGATGTAAAACAAGCACAATATACCATACCAAAGTTCCTTTTCTAATATAGGTGACCCCAACTTACAACCACATGATTTATGCCTACCTGCATCTATGACCATCTACTTCCTAGAAAGATAGCCCATAAAAGGCTACAATTTTAAGGTATGCATTTGGTTCCCAGGAACCTTTAACTCACCACAGCCCAAATGACATCTGCTTTCACAAAACCAATTACAGTAAACCCTCAATATGATGGATCTCAATGTAAAGGACTTCTAAAATTACGGGCAGAATGCACTGATTAAACTGTACTTTTAACTCATTTATTTTCAGTGCTTATTACAGTATTTCTGTAAATTGTGTGTACATTACCATATTAGGTATACAGTAGAGTACTTTAGTGCTATTTCTTGCTATTTTTTAGCATTATTCCAATTAAATAGGTACTCAGAGAATCCCTCCTATTAGTCCATTATACTGGGGGTTTACTGTAAGTCATAAATGCAAGGGTTGCCTGCATTTATGACATACAGTAAATTGTATATTGTTATTATTTAACCCTTATCCCTTTGACTGTTTCGGTTGTATATATACATCTTACGAGCCAGTGTTCTAAACCCTTAAACTGTCCAAACGTAGATCTACGTTTTCACACGAAGCACTCCGACCTTGATTTTCCCCATAAGAATGTAAAAAAAAAACGTAGATCTATGTTCGGAGCACTACGCAAACAAACGTAGATCTACGTTTGGACAGTTTAAGGGTTAACGTATTAATACTCCAAAATTCTAGCAGCTTCAAATCAAGCAGGAGAGACCTGGTAGGCCCACATGTGACAGAATGGGTCTGTGTGGTCAATGTGCGCAGTATAAAAAAAAACTTGCAGCACGCATTGCATAATGAGAAAAAAACCTCAGACCGTGTTTTTGGATTAAAACCCCGACTTTGAGGTGTATTTTCATATAGTAATCATGGTTGTATTCTCATTTTTTTTTGTCTCATTTGATAGACTGGAAGATATATTACAGAAATAGAGATAATTCTGATTGGTTTCACGATGAAAAGGACCTTGAAATTGAGCTCAAACTAGCAGAAATGTTTAATTTTTGCCGATGTTCAAGAGTAAACAAATGACGTCTTTGTCCAATAAATGTCCAACTGGCCATTCTAATATGCAGTCATGAATGGGTTGACATTATTTATACAATTATTACAATAATGCAGTAGTCTGCATAACAGTAAATCTTCTAATTTTTGTGTGAATAAAAATTTAAAATAGAAAGCAGGAGTAATATAAGAGGGGCCTGGAGACATGACTGATGAACAGAAATTTTTTTATTTTAGTGCCAGGAATGTCTGCATTGTTTATTCTAGACCCTATTTTGAAATTGGCATCTTTTTTAATTTGTGTGAAATTGGCCAAATTGCCAATTTTTGACCACTTTATTGGGTATTTGAAATCGATAAATGGGCAGTTTCTTGTACTCAATTGATAGAACAAATAGAGTTATAAAGAAATAACTATGAGTTTGGTTGACTAGAACAATGCAATTGTCAGAAAATAGGGCTCAAAGTGGGTGAAGTTGCTGATGCATGAACATCGTCGAGATTGCTAATTGAGTAATTCCGTAAGTTTTTCAACAAATTTCGTATTTTTGGTGTCATTAACATCGGGAAAAGATTCTCTATCATTTCATAAGAATTTTTTTTTTTTAATTTTGCGACACAGAAACACTTTAGGATTTGGTATAACGAAGGGATTATTTGGTGTTCTGGTAGCGGGGAGTAAATGATACGTCTTCGGAGGCTTCTTAGTTTATTGTTAAGTCGTAGTGGGTACACAGGCTTGTGTGTTTGCCCATGGCCCGGGCAGGGCCATCCCACGAGAGAGAGCTACTAGTACTTGTGTCTTCCTGCTAGGCCGCTGTGTGAGTGAGAGAGAGGCAAGTCTGGGCATACTGAAGTGGCAAGGCCTATAGGTGGCAGCACCAGCATGGTGCAAAATATGAACTAAGCTGGCAGACAGCATGGGCTGTCTGTGCAGAGAGTACAGGCTGTCTACATATGCTCGGCCACCTACCGCTCATCGTCCCGACGCGACAATACTGGTGGTAAAAGAAACTCGGTCTCTCTCTCGTAGGAACAGGGCACAGAACACAAAATAAAACCATATATATACATATGGACATGGAAAAAAAACTTCCTACAGGGAGGGAAGAAAAAAACATGGGGGGTGTGCTAAACATCGTGGTCATAGGCAGTGAGCATCGAAGGGCATCACTGCACGCCTTCCTGCGTCTGGACAGATACTGCAGCACAGGAGACATCGCTGCGGCTGACGTCAGCAGCACTGTGACATCAGCAGACATCTCGAGGTGACGTCAGGCAGACATCGTGACGTCATGAAGTCGGGCAGCATCGTCCGTGACGTCAATGTGATGCGGGCAGCAGACCACAGCATGTGGCCTGGGACATCTGGCTCGGTAACTCACGTGGCATGGTAGATCCACGTGACATCGCCCACACCCACGTGGCGTCGGGATCCACGTGGCATCGTGATCTACGTGGCATGCTGATCCACGTAGCTTCGAGTGGCCTCGGGCACTCGGATACACAGTTCTGGCAATGAATCACACGAAAAACAGCAGAAAACACAGCAGAGGGAGTGAGCAGTGGTGAGTGGTGTATGGTAGTGTGGTGGCGAGGAGCGTGGATGAGTGTATGGCGAGGGAGCATCTGGCCATTCCTCCTCCCACCCACAAACACAGGGAAACACACTGGACGCAGAAATCACCACGAAACTCACCTCTGGCTTGCTGAAACAGCTGTACTGAGCTGAACAACAACAGCAGCAACATACAAGTGACGCTGAACACGTGACTTGGGAAACAGTGTGGGATGCTGTAGCATGGGGTCACTGTGACGCCACTTACAATTCTCGAAGAAATTCGGTAAATTTCAGCCTGGATCCTGCTTGTACCTGTGTCCGGATGCTCAAACGTGCAGACACGACATCAGGATAACTCGTTGAGAGACGGATGCTTCTTGCATGGGATGATGAAGTGAAGATGACTTCATTCCTTCCTTCCTCTCTCTGGGCAAACAACTGCTGCGACCACCGCTTTCCACCACTTATAACGAAGGGATTATTTGGTGTTCTGGATGCGGGGAGTAAATGATACGTCTTCAGAGGCTTCTTAGTTTATTGTTAAGTCATAGTGGGTACACAGGCTTGTGTGTTTGCCCATGGCCCGGGCAGGGCCATCCCACGAGAGGAGAGCTACTAGTACTTGTGTCTTCCTGCTAGGCCGCTGTGTGAGTGAGAGAGAGGCAAGTCTGGGCATACTGAAGTGGCAAGGCCTATAGGTGGCAGCACCAGCATGGCACGAAATATGAACTAAGCTGGCAGACAGCATGGGCTGTCTGTGCAGACAGTACAGGCTGTCTACATTGGGGTTGCAACAGTGAAAGGGTTAAACAGCCACACATGCTGATCAGTATGTGTACATATACTGCAACACATGGAGATCAACATTTAAATTCTAGTTCTCTCATAATGACCACGATCGGAAATGTTGGGCCTACATGGAATAAAGTAGGTCTGCATTGTTGCAGTGTGCACAAACAAAAAGTTCCTCAGCCACACTGGGCACTGTGGGAAGTCTGCCTCAAAGTACCATACCAACATGTCTCATCTTTGATATCCCCTCACTCCACAGGCTATTGGCCATTTGCTATTTGCCCAGGCTGATTCCAGTACTAAAAATACGAAGATACATAGAGTGCTACTGCTACTACAGATGCCCAATCAAGCAAGGAAAATCCCAATGAGCTTTGAAGAACTACATAACACAACTTCCTTCTACTGAGGAGAAATATGCCCAGAAGATGTGTTATGCATGTCTTAACACCACCAGAAAATCAGGGAAATGCAAGGACACATGATTCATGGTTAAAACTTGTAAAACTCCACTGTGTATGGAACCCTGCTTTGAGGAGTTTCATGAACTCAGCAACTGTAGTTGACATGGTGAATAATAAGTGTAGTGTATGTATAGTATGTGTATAGTGCATATAATATACAAGAAAAAAAAAGTACGAAGAGTGAACAATCTGTCTTCTCTCCCTCAAATCCAGCTACTCACAGCAACCGTGCTAATGATGAGCCCCTAAAAATATTATGTGGATGATAACAACAAACTCGCACTCAATATTGACAAAACCTACTACATGATATTTGGAAACAGAACTTTAAACATCCAGTTAACCCTTTCACTGTCGGTGTCGTATTAGTACGGATTGCAAGCCAGTGTTGGTGCCGTATTAATACGCCAAAATTCTAGTGGCTTCAAATCTAGTGGGAGAAAGCTGGTAGAATGGTGAGAGAATGAGTCTGCATGATCAGTGTGCACAGTATAAAAAAATATCCTGCAGTACACACTGCATGATAAAAAAAAATCTCCAACCATATTTTTGATTTAAAACGCTGACTTTGAGGTGTATTTTCGTGTGGCATTTATGATTGTATTATCATTTTCTTGGGTTCATTTGATAGGAAGGAAGATACATTACAGAAATAGGGATGATTTTGTTTGGTTTCATGATGAAAAGTACCTTGAAATTGAGCTCAAAGTGGTGGAAATGCTCAATTTTTGCTGACGTTCAAGAGTAAACAAATGACATCACCATCCAATACGTGTCTAATTGGCCTGTATCATACGCAGTCATGAATGGGCTGACATTATTTATACAAATGTTACAATAATGCAGTAGTCTGCATAACAGTAAATCTTCTGTTTTTTGTGTGAATAAAAATTAAAAATGGAAAGCAAATTGGCATCTTATGATATTTGTGTGAAATTGGCTAAATTGCCAATTTCTGACCACCTTATTGGGTAGTTGAAATAGGTAAATGGGCAGTTTCTTGTACTCAATCGATAGAACAAATGAATAAATAACAAAAAGGCACAATACCGTGACTGGAACAATACACAAATAACCCGCACATAGGAGAGAGAAGCTTATGATGACATTTCAGTCTGACTTGAACCACTTACGAAGGCAATTTTTAAGTGGTCCAAGTCGGACCGAAACGTTGTCATAAGCACCTCTCTCTAGTGTGCAGGTTATTTGTATAGATAGAAAAAAATGGAGTTCTAGCAAAATAGCTATAAGTTTGGTCGACTAGAACAATGGAATTGGCTGAAAATTGGGTTCAAAGTGGGCAAAATCGCCGAGACCGCTAACTTTGTGAGAGCATAATTCCGTAAGTTTTCCATCAAATCTTGTACTTTTGGTGTCATTACCACAGGGAAAATATTCTCTTATAATTTCATAAGGAAACTTTTTTTTGTTTTTTTTTAAATTCTTCGACACTAAGAGCAAGATTGTGAGCAGGGGTCTCAACAGTGAAAGGGTTTTAAACATAATGATCAATGGTTCTCCAACTGCAAGACACACCTAGGGTAAATTCTAAGGTCTGCACCTTGAAATTTAATACCCCACATCCAACACATAACCAAGGAGGTCTCCAAAACAGCAGACATCCTCTCCAAAACACATTACAGTGGACCCTCCCTTTTCATTGGGCTCTGTTTTTGCTCATTTCAGTTTTGGGAAACACAACAGAATTCAAGAAAGAAATCACTGAAAAATATGAACATGACTTACATGTGATTGACATAGCGAGGATATACAGCAAGCCTGCATCAAACATCACTTCCATCGTAGCGAAGAAAAACGAAATCAAAGAAGCTGATGATGCGAAAGGGGTAAAAGTGATAACAAAACAGAGATCACAAACACTGGAAGATGTCAAGAAATTGTTGTCGGTGTGGATCAACGAGAAACAATTAGCAGAAAATAGCGTTGTGCAGTCAATAATTTCCAAAAGACGATCTCATAAACAAAATGCCTTGAACAAGTGTTGATGTTAGTGAATTTAAGGCCAGCAAAGGCTGGTTCGAAAAATTCAAGAAGCATAGTGGCATACATAATGTTATAAGGCATGGTGAGGCAGGAAGTTCTGATAAACATGGGGCTGAAAAATCTGTGCATGAACTCAAGGAGTACACAGAGGCTGAAGGATTCGTTTCCCCAACAAGTGTTCAATTGTGATGAAACAGGCATCTTTTGGAAGAAATGCCAAAGAGGACCTACGTCATGCAGGACGAAAAGGGACTGCCAGGACACAAGCCTATGAAAGACAGGCTAACACTCTTGCTCTGTGGTAATGCTAGTGGGGATTTCAAAGTGAAGCCTTTACTGGTGTATCACTCTGAAAATCCCAGTGTCTTCAAGAAAAACAGTGTTGGCAAGAGTAAATTGTGTGTGATATAGAAGGCTAACAGTAAGGCATGGTATTGGTAGTTAAGACACATAGGCAACAGTTAGGCAACTTTATTCCGAAACGTTTCGCCTACACAGTAGGCTTCTTCAGTCGAATACAGAAAGTAAGCAGGAACAGTAGAGATGTGAAGAATTGTTGGATCTGAGAGGGACATGACCTCTCAGTGGCTACATTCTCACTACTACTACTACTCTGCACCTCTCCTTCCAACAGTATTTAAGTCTCCGCACTGTTGCATGATCTTCAGATAGTTCCTGACTATGGAACTGAACTTCTCCAGGCTGAGGGACTGGCAACCTCAAATTCTACGACTTCAAGGGTGATGGACTGATTACATCTTCTTCACATCTCTACTGTTCCTGCCTACTTTCTGTATTCGACTGAAGAAGCCTACTGTGTAGGCGAAACGTTTCGGAATAAAGTTGCTTAACTGTTGCCTATGTGTCTTACCTACCAACCTGTCGGTATTGTATACCATTTTGATGTTCATCTTGTCAGACAATGCAACACATGGCATCTTGGTACAGAAAATACCTTGGACAACCTTTTCAAGTGAGAATTGTTGGATCTGAGAGGGACATGACCTTTCAGTGGCTACATTCTCACTACTACTACTACTACTACTCTGCACCTCTCCTTCCGACAGTATTTAAGTCTCCGCACTGTCGCTTGATCTTCAGATAGTTCCTGACTATGGAACTGAACTTCTCCAGGCTGAGGGACTGACAACCTCAAATTCTACGACTTCAAGGGCGATGGACTGATTACATCATCTTCACATCTCTACTGTTCCTGCCTACTTTCTGTATTCGACTGAAGAAGCCTACTGTGTAGGCGAAACATTTCGGAATAAAGTTGCCTAACTGTTGCCTAAGTGTCTTACCTACCAACCTGTAGGTATTGTATACCATTTTGATGTTCATCAAGGCATGGTATTACAACCCAGAATTTCAAATGGCCTGTTATCCTGGGTGTAAAGGGAGCAAAATAAACACAGCAGAAAAACTTTTGACTTATATTATCCTTCACCAATTTAGAACAGAAGTATGTACACTATATACACTATGTACAGAGATAGGTATTAGTGTACTCCACGGTAAGCAAGGCAGAGTAGAAGCCACTAGAGAGCAGACCGTGCTTCAACCAGCTCTAGAATGGGAATGACAAGGGCAGACACGAGAGTGGTACCCACATAACCTCTGCAATTGCCAAAACCATCTTCTTATTGGCTGGAACCTGGGTACTGGTTGAACGACGGGGCCCCATCATCAACCCTCAGTCACCTGGTTCGCTGGTTGGGGGAGATAGCCTGTAAATGAGGGTGTGTACATGCGCCGAATAAAGGCTACGTACTCTTTGCATGCCACACATGGGTAACAAGGGAAATTTTCCTTGATTGGTTCAATGAAGTGTTTTGGCTCCTGTGTGAAGGAATACCTCCTGGAAAAGAAATTGCCACTCAATGCCTCCTGCTAATGGACAATGCTCCTGGTCATCCTCCAGATCTGGATAACCAAATGGTGAAGGAGTTTAATTTCATCACAGTCAAGTTCTTGCCCCCTAATACCACTCCTTTCATCCAGCCCATGGACCAGCAGATCATTTCAAGCTTCAAAAAAAAAAACGGCACCAAAGTAATGTTTCCAAGGTGCTATGATGTGACCTCAGACATTCAATTGACCCTAAGAGATATGGAAGGATCACTTCACTATCCTTAATTGAATAAGCCTTATAGATTAGGCTTGGAATGAAGTGACTTCCAAGACGATGAACTCTGCTTGGAGAAAATTGTGGCCAGAAAGTGTCCAAGAGAGGGATTTTAAAGGGTTTGGGGCTGACCCTGTCAACCCTACACCTGTTGTGGATTGTATTGTGGCACTGAGGAATTCCATGGGGTTGGATGTGAGTGGCCAGGATGTGGAAGAGTTGGTGGAGGATGACAGTGAAGAGCTAACCATTGCAGGGCTGCAAGACCTTCATCTGTAACAGCAACAGAGCACAGCTGTGGAAAATGCTTCAGAGGAGGAGGAAGAGAGAGGGGAGAATGTGCCTTCTTCAGTGATTATGGACATGTGTGCAAAGTGGAGTGAGTTGCAAAGTTTTGGGCAGAAATATCACCCCTAACAAAGCTGTTGCAAGCCGTGTTGGCAACGTGTACAATGACAATACCAGGTCCCATTTTAGGCAAATTTTAAAAAGATGCCAGAAGCAGAGCTCTCTGGACAGTTTTTTTGTGCAACAGGGGTCCAGTGACTCTCAAGCTTGTCCTAGTGCCATTAAAAAACAAAGAAGGGAAGTAACCCCAGATAAGCACTTGGTACCTGAAGTCTTTATGGAAGGGGAGTCCCCTTCCAAACAATAGTGATATCTCCTTCTACCCTCCTCCCTGTCTAGCATACACCAAGAGTCTTCAATAAAGGTAAGTGTCATGTTATTACACTACTGTTTTATACTACTTGATTTCTCATTCTTTTTTGTATGTAAATCTTTATTTAATGTATAAAAAAATATTTTATATTAAAACTTCTGGGTGGCTTGAACAGATTAATTGGATTTACATTATTTCTTATGGAGAAAATGGTTTCAGTTTTAGTCAATTTCACATTTCATTGGACTCTGTGGAACGAATTAACAACAGAAAGGGAGGGTCCACTGTACTATGTACCTCAAACAACACTAACATTGTACTACTATCTAATCTACCTTTACTTCACCAATGGTGTTTGTGCCTGGGGATCTACTACACCAAATCACCTAAAACCATTAATAACCCAACAAAAAATTGCTGTGAAGACTATCACCTATTCCAATGCCAGACAACACACTCCCCTACTCTTTAAAAGCTTGAACTAACTTAACCCTTTGACTGTCGAGACCCCAAATCCTAAAGTGTCTCTCTGTGTCGCAAAATATTAAAAAAAAAAAAAAAAAAGTTATTTTTTCTTATGAAATGATAATCTTTTCCCGATGGTAATAACACCAAAAGTACAAAATTTGATGAAAGAATTATGGAATTATGCTCTTGCAACATTAGCGATCTTGGCAATATATGTGCATCGGCGATTTTTCCCACTTTGAGCCCTATTTTCAGCCAATTCCATTGTTCCATTCAACCATTTCCTCCAGAACTCCATTTGTTCTATCAACTGAGTACAACAAACTGCCCATTTACCGATTTCAACTACCTAATAAAGTGGTCAGATACTGGTAATTTGGTCAATTTCACGCAAATTAAAAAAGATGCCAATTTCAAAATAGGGCCCAGAATAAATAATGCAGACATTCCTGGCACTAGAATAACATTTTCTCTGTTCATCGGTCATGTCTCCAGGCCCCTCTTATGTTATTCTTGCTTTCTATTTTGAATTTTTATTCACACAAAAAATTATTACAATAATGTAGACGACAGCATTATTGTAATAATTGTATAAATAATGTCAACCCATTCATGACTGCTTATTAGACTGGCCAGTTGGACACGTACTGGATGGTGACGTCATTTGTTTACTCTTGAACATCGGCAAAAATCGAACATTTCCGCTATTTTGAGCTCAATTTCAAGGTGATTTTCATCATGAAACCAATCAAAATCATCTCTATTTCTGTAATATATATTCCATTCTATCAAATGAGACCAAGAAAACGAGAATACAACCATAAATCCTATACAAAAATACACCTCAAAGTCAACACTTTAATCCAAAAACATGGTTGGAGCTTTTATTTTCTCATTATGCACTGCGTGCTGCAGGATTTTTTTTATACTGTGCACACTCATCACACCGACCCATTCTCTCACATGTGGGCCTACCAGCTTTCTCCCACTTGATTTGCAGCCACTAGAATTTTGGAGTATTAATACGTCAAAAAAAATGGCTCTTAAGACGTACATATACGACAAAAACAGTCCAAGGGTTAATATGCAAAATATACACATATATGGAACGTTCAATACCAATACAAACCCTTCTCTGAAACTTTTCCCTTCATAGATGTAACAGAACACATACAGATAGCACGAGACACAAAACCCTGTTCGACATCGCTCATGTTCGACTCAACCCATGCAAAAACTCAATGTGCATAAAAGGCTGTAAGATTAGGAATTCATTGCCTGCGGCATCAAAAGGTGACCTGTCTGCCAATCATTTCAGAGCTATTATTTACAAGTAGTACCTCATTTCTCTAACATAAATGAAAAAGCAATACAAAATGTCAGACAAAACCAGCTCATCCAACTCTGTCCCTGCTCTTCTTCCATTCTTCCTCTAACTCCCAAAGAAAACTGATTACTCATCCTGTCCCATTATATTTCTACTTTAACTAAATAACTTCCATTATCTTCACCATCTCTATTCAAAAACTCTACAAAACTAAGGATCACTCAATCAGTCTGAAATAGTAAGTCATGCTTTTAAAAATTGTACCATTTGCTCATTAGCTACCTTTCTTGTGCATATACATGTAATTGTAGTTAATTGTATAAGAAGTCCTACTTAATAGTCTATGTCTAATTCTTCAGTAATCTATAAGCATTAGGATTAGTTTGCCCAAAATGCACTGCATAGCAGTGGCTTTTTTTTGTGTCTAACAATGTTTTATTACATATAAACTATATTATCTTCGTACTGTATAAAAATAAATAATTTGAATAAAATCCATCCCAGAAAACACCTCTAAGTCACTATTTTCACACAACAACAGTTTTTCCCATCATGCACTGCATGGGCAAATTTTTTATTATACTGTGCACACTCATGACACACCTATTCTCCCATATTTTATGCAAAATTTAGTGCTAACAGCTTATTTGAGTGAGCAGAGATCATGACATAGAACTACATTAGGGACCCTGGCCTCAATGACATAGTTCTATGTGATGGCCAGATTCAAGAAGCTAAGTGGTATACACAGTGTGGTAAGGCATGGCGAGGCTGCAAGTTTAGACAAATGTGCAGCCCAAGAAATCGTTGATGAATTCAAGGAGTACGTAGAGGCTGAAGGATTCCTCCCCCAACAAGTATTCAGTTGTGACGAAACAGGCCTCTTTTGGAAGAAAATGCCATAGAGGACCTATATCATGCAGGAGGAAAAGGCACTGCCAGGACACAAGCCTATGAAGGATAAGTTAACTCTTCTGTTCTGTGGCAATGCTAGTGGGGATTTCAAAGTGAGCCCTTTACTGGTTTATCACTCTGAAAATCCGAGTGTGTTCAAGAAGAACAAAGTCATGAAGAGTAAACTGTGTGTGATGTGGAAGACTAACGATAAGGCATGGGTGACGAGGCTAATTTTCATTGAGTGGGTCAATGAAGTGTTTGGCCTGAGTGTGAAGAAATACCTCCTGGAAAATAAATTGCCACTCAAGTGCCTCCTGGTAATGGACAATGCTCCTGTTCATCCTCCAGACTTGGAAGACCAATTGTTCGAGGAGTTTAGTTTAATCACAGTCAAGTTCTTGCTCCCTAATACCACTCCTCTCATCCAGCCCAGAACAATGTTTCAAAAGTGCATTGAAGTGACCTCGGACACTGAACTGACCCTAAGAGAGTTCTGGAGGAATCACTTCAACATCCTCAACTGCATAAGCCTTATAGATAAGGCTTGGCAGGAAGTGACTTCCAGGACTATGAACTCTGCTTGGAGAAAATTGGGGCCAGAATGTGTCCTAGACAAGGAAGGGTTTGAAGGGTTTGAGGCTGACCCTGACGACCCTATGCCTATTTGGAATGTACAGTGGAACCTCGCCTTACGAATTTAACCCTTTGACTGTCGAAAGGCCCAATCCTGAAGTGTCTCCTGGTGTCGCAAAATATTCAAAAAAAAAAAAAAAAAAAAAAAAATTCTTATGAAAATGTTAAGATTATTTTTCTGATTGTTTTAGTCCCCAAAAAAAAAATTTTCCCATCAGTACTTACCCAGATATAGAGGCATGAAGTTTGCAGAAAATGAGCAGCGTATGGCAACAGCGGCGACTGCCGCTCATCCGGTAAACTTTAGTTTACTTGTATTTGAAGGTTTTTTGTTTTTTTCACTATTTTATTTTTTCACATAACTTATGTGGCCTGTGAGACCAAAGTAAGGTACAATGTACATATATACACTCGTTGTATACAACACAATAAGCACACAAACATAATTATCAATATACTGTTTACAAAACTTGTTTACAAAAACAAATACAAAAATTTTTTTATTACTATTGTTCTATAATATATATACCAATATACAGTCACTGAACATATTCCTAGAAGTTCTGCAGCTTGTGGAACTCTGTGAAACATGGTGTCATACACAGTGGTGTTTTACACTCCTCACACATAAAACATGGTGTCATACACAGTGGTGTTTTACACTCTCACACATAAAACATGGTGTCATACACAGTGGTGTTTTACACTCCTCACACATAAAACATGGTGTCATACACAGTGGTGTTTTACACTCCTCACACATAAAACATGGTGTCATACACATGGTGTTTTACACTCTCACACATAAAACATGGTGTCATACACAGTGGTGTTTTACACTCCTCACACATAAAACATGGTGTCATACACAGTGGTGTTTTACACTCTCACACATAAAACATGGTGTCATACACAGTGGTGTTTTACACTCCTCACACATAAAACATGGTGTCATACACAGTGGTGTTTTACACTCTCACACATAAAACATGGTGTCATACACAGTGGTGTTTTACACTCCTCACACATAAAACATGGTGTCATACACAATGGTGTTTTACACTCCTCACACATAAAACATGGTGTCATACACAATGGTGTTTTACACTCTCACACATAAACATGGTGTCATACACAGTGTGTTTACACTCTCACACATAAAACATGGTGTCATACACAGTGGTGTTTTACACTCCTCACACATAAAACATGGTGTCATACACAATGGTGTTTTACACTCTCACACATAAAACATGGTGTCATACACAGTGGTGTTTTACACTCCTCACACAAAAATCAGTGTGTGGCATTTTTGTGGAAGTTTTTTTTTATGTGCAAAGACAAATACCTCATCTGAGCAGTTTTTCTTCAAAGTATTAGCAGGCAGTTGTGTTATGTAGTTATCCTAGGTAAATGGTCGTGTGTCATCATTCCTTCCTTCCTAATTTCCTTCATTCCTTTCCTACCTGGAGGCTACCTGGAGGGCATTCCACCTCTCTTCCTACATTCCTTCATCTGTCCTTCTTACTTTTTTCCTTTCTTTCATCTAGTCCTTCCTTCATTCCTGCCTTCCCTTCTTGCTTCTGGTTTCTATAATATATATACACATATATAGTCACTAGATACTTTCATAAAACTGCTATTATCACCATTCAGCAAGCTTGTCTTGGGTGCAAGTGTGTGGCTTATAATTGTTTTGAGTCAGGAGTCGGCAGCTGTCAAAATGGCATATTGTCTCATTACTCACTCCCCTTCCTGCCTGTCAAAACAATGGGGTCGGATGCTGCTTCCCCTCCATTCTATCTAATTATCTTTCTCCCTCATTCTATCTCTTTCAATCTGTCTCTCTCTTTCTCTCTGTCTGTCTGTCTATGTCTCACAGGTACTCATAAATACAAGTATACATAGTGTAAATTACCTAGGATAACCCAAAAAATCCAGACAAAGTGCTATACTCTGCTTGAAGATGTGAGTAAACGTGATGATGACAGTCTTGTGGCTCTCTCTGAGACAGAGCTAGATGGATAGACAGGGAGCTTGGCAGACAGACAAATAGACAGACAGACAAATGTTTGCTCGTCATTGTCTTCTCCTCCTCCTCCTTCTCCTCCTCCTCCTTCTTCTCCTCCTTCTCCTTCTCCTCCTCCTTCTTCTTCCCCTCCTCCTTCTTCTCCTTCTCCTCCTTCTCCTTCTCCTCCTCCTCCTCCTCCTCCTCCTGGCTCTTAGACAGATAGACAGCTGCCCCCCCTCCCTCCACCCTCGTTTACGCTCATCAAAGGTCAGCTCTTATCAGATGTTATCTCCCCTTATCTTGTCACTGTCATGGGGTGAACTGTTTTCATGCCTCAAGGGAACATATTATTACATATTATTATTATTAGGTATTATTATTATTATTATTATTATTATTCCTCTTCTTCCTCCTCTTCCTCCTCCTCTTCTTCTTCTTCTTCCTCCTCCTCCTCCCTCCTTCCTCCTCCTCCCTCCTTCCTCCTCCTCCCTTCCTCTTCCTCCTTCCTTCCTCCTCCTCCATTGCTTTTGGTCTCAAACTCCTCGAAATCATGAAATTGATCTTCACTGACACTTCCATCTGTGTTAGAGCATCACTTGGGAAGAGAAGAGTCCCAGATTTGCTAGGGAGTCACATATTTCTTACTGCTAGACATGCTGAAAAAGGACGACTGAAATGGTATTCCCACAATGCACCACTGGCTTCCCGATTTTTTTTATATGGTGCACACTGACCATGGAGACCCATTCTCTCACATGTGGGCCTACCAGCTTTCTCCTGCTTGATTTGAAGCTGCTAGAATTTATGCGTATAGATACGTCAAACACGGTATCTCCTATGACGTATATATACGACCGCGACAGTCAAAGGGTTAATCTGTTCCATGCATGGACTTGTTCATATCCTGATGTGTTCGTATGCTGGGTCAATTTTCCTCATTTAAATTAATTGAAATGCAATTAATTTGCTCCAGCTGAATTCCTGCTCTCAGGAGGCATGACAAAATAACCCTAATATCAACTCTATGGCTTATTTATCTGTCACAATTCGTCTATTATGACATAATAAACAATATAAATAACATAGAAACTTGATATACACTCTAGAATGAATAAAATATGTCATCACATGTACAGCAGAGGGAGGAGGATTGTGGTCGCGAGAGTGGTCACTTTGTACAATTTTTATATCTCATTACACTACATACCTAGTCTGTGCTTATCAATGATTTCTTGCTTTAATCCCATGCAAATCATCCTCTTTTTCTTCTTGGCACTGTCCTTTGCACTTGCTTTCTTAGGACCCATGGTTAGAAGAAAGAAATCTGGCGAATTAACTGCACAAAACTTAACCTTTAAACTGTCCAAATGTAAATACAGTGGACCCCCGCATAACGATATTAATCCGTTCATGAGAGCTCATTGTTATGCGAAATTATCGTTATATCTCATTACACTACATACCTAGTCTGTGCTTATCAATGATTTCTTGCTTTAATCCCATGCAAATCATCCTCTTTTTCTTCTTGGCACTGTCCTTTGCACTTGCTTTCTTAGGACCCATGGTTAGAAGAAAGAAATCTGGCAAATTAACTGCACAAAACTTAACCTTTAAACTGTCCAAATGTAAATACAGTGGACCCCCGCATAACGATATTAATCCGTTCATGAGAGCTCACTGTTATGCGAAATTATCGTTATGCGAATGAATTTTCCCCATAAGAAATAATGGAAATCAAATTAATCCGTGCAAGACACCCAAAAGTATGAAAAAAAAATTTTACCACATGAAATATACATTTTCCTACACACAAAGAGAAGGATACATGCACAATAGTAGAGTAGTACATGCACAGTACATATTGTGCATGTACTAGTCTACTAAATGAAGAATAAATGACACTTACCTTTATTGAAGATGCAGCAATGACTGATGAGATACTGTGTCCTGTGAGTGCCTTTTCCTCCTGAGTACTGTAGGTCCTGTTTGGCATTTTCTTCCAGAACAGGCCTTATCACACTGTGTATGTCACTACGATTCTTAAGTCTCTCAAACCAACCTTTGCTGGCTTTAAATTCACCAATATGAGCACTAGTTCCAGGCATTTTCCCCTGTTCATCTGGGTGTTAGTCGACTGGTGTGGGTTGCATCCTGGGAGACAAGATTAAGGACCCCAATGGAAATAAGTTAGAGTCCTCGATGATGCACTGACTTTCTTGGGTTATCCTGGGTGGCTAACCCTCCGGGGTTAATTGTTTCTCGGTAATTGTTTCACGTTAAGCCACACCAACAACACACTCTCCACATCTTCGAGTAATACAGCTGATGGTGGTGCAGCAACAACAACAGCTGTGGTGCAGCTGACCATGGTGCAGCAGCAGCTGACCATGGTGCAGCTGCAGCTGACCATGGTGCAGCTGCAGCTGTGGTGCAGCAGCAGCTGACTGTGGTACGATAGTATTTATCACCCTTTTTACCACAGGGTTGGCATAAGAACATAAGAAAGGAGGAACACTGCAGCAGGCCTGTTGGCCCATACTAGGCAGGTCCTTTACAATTCATCCCACTAACAAACATTTGACCAACCCAATTTTCAATGCCACCCAAGAAACAAGCTCTGATGTGCAAGTCCCACTCAAATCCATCCCCTCCCACTCATGTACTTATCCAACCTAAATTTGAAACTACTCAAAGTCCTAGCCTCAATAACCCAACTAGGTAGACTGTTCCACTCATCAACTTCCCTATTTCCAAACCAATACTTTCCTATGTCCTTTCTAAATCTAAACTTATCTAATTTAAATCCATTACTGCGGGTTCTCTCTTGGAGAGATATCCTCAAGACCTTGTTAATATCCCCTTTATTAATACCTATCTTCCACTTATACACTTCGATCAGGTCTCCCCTCATTCTTCGTCTAACAAGTGAATGTAACTTAAGAGTCTTCAATCTTTCTTCATAAGGAAGATTTCTAATGCCATGTATTAATTTAGTCATCCTACGCTGAATGTTTTCTAACGAATTTATGTCCATTCTGTAATATGGAGACCAGAATTGAGCTGCATAATCTAGGTGAGGCCTTACTAATGATGTATAAAGCTGCAGTATGACCTCTGCACTTCTGTTGCTTACACTTCTTGATATAAATCCCAGTAATCTATTTGCCTTATTAAGTACACTTAGGCATTGCTGTCTTGGTTTAAAGTTGCTGCTCACCATAACCCCCAAGTCCTTTTCGCAATCTGTATGGCTAAGTTCTACATTATTTAACTTATAAGTGCTAGGGTTATGGACACTCCCGAGCTTCAGAACCTTGCATTTATCTACATTGAACTGCATCTGCCACTTTTCTGACCAAGAGTAGAGTTTGTCTAAATCCTCCTGAAGTTCCCTAACATCTACGTTTGAATCAATTATCCTACCTATCTTCGTGTCATCGGCGAATTTGCTCATATCACTAGTAATTCCTTCATCAAGATCATTGATATATATTATAAACAACAACGGGCCCAAGACTGATCCCTGTGGCACTAGAAGCTTTCTTTGGGCCCATGGTGGCTTATTTAGCAGTTACAAGCACTATAAATAATGGAATAATACAAAATGTATCGAATGTATGCATGCAACCGGCCACCCTGGCTAGTAAACAATGACGGCAAGGCAGGCGCTCAGGCTGGACGGACAGGTTCGGGACGAGTCATGTTCAGAGACAGCTGATGGTACAACAGCAGCTGACCGTGGTGCAGCAGCAGCTGACTGGTCCAGCAACAGCTGACTGGTCCAGAAACAGCTACTGGTCCAGCAACAGCTGACTGATCCAGCAACAGCTGACTGATCCAGCAACAGCTGACTGATCTAGAAACAGCCGACTGACCCAGCAACAGCAATTTTAAATCTCTCAAACCAACCTTGCTGGTTTTAAAAATTCACAATATGAGCACTAGTTCCAGGCTTTTTTCCCTGTTCACCTGGGTGTTAGTCGACTGGTGGGGTTGCATCCTGGGGGACAGATTAAGGACCCCAATGGAAAAAAGTTAGACAGTCTTCGCTGACACACTTTTTTGGGTTATCCTGGGTGGCTAACCCTCTGGGGTTAACGTTTCTTGGTATTCTCAATAAACCCCACCAACAACGGTGCTACAAACAGCTGACAGTGCTACCAGCACAGCAGCATGACAGTGCTACGCAGCAGCAGACGATGCTACAGCAGCAGCAGACGGTTACTACAGCAGCAGCAGCACAGCAGAACGTACGCAGCAGCCACGCTGACAGTGCTACAGCAGCAGCAGCAGCTGACAGTGCTACAGCAGCAGCAGCAGCTGACAGTGCTACAGCAGCAGCAGATGGTACTACAACAGCAGCAGCAGCAGCTGACGGTGCTACAACAGCAGCAGCAGTGACAGTGCTAAAAGGCAGCGCAGCAGCAGCAGCAGTTGACCATGGTACCACAGTATTCGATAATATTTCCACCCTTTTACCACAGGTTGACACTAAGAGCTTTCTTGGCCCATGGTCACTTATTTTGCAGATAAAATCACCAAAAATACTCTAATAATACGAAATGTTACGATTGTATGCTTGGATATTACCGCGGAGGCTGGCTGTAAACAATGCCCCCGCAGAAAACATGTGAGGCTGGCTAGGCCTACATAGACGTGTCTGACGAACAACGTTGAGCGGGTTTTTTAGCGTATGCAGGCAAATTAGCGAATAAATTATTGGTATGCGATTTAACGTTTGTAAGGCCAACGGTAAGCGGGGGTCCCCTGTATATGTTGATGCAGCAGGCTCCGAACGTAGATTTATGTTTTTACATGCTTTCAAATGGGGAAAAATCAAAGGGCAGAGCGCTACGCACGTGACGTATATCTACTTTGGCAGTTTAAGGGGTTTAAAAATCACGAGAATTCCTGTACCGCGAGGTAGCTCCATAACACATTGCAAGGTGGCACTGTGGTGGTGTTGTCAAACTAAATATATGGGAGTACGTACATAGTATATCTTAATATATTGTTATTATTTATTATACATAATTTTATGTATTGTCATTTTAATTAGTACAGTGGACCCCGGTTCGATAGCTCCCAATGCACCAATTATGTAAGTGTATTATTAAGTGGTTGTTGTGTATGTTTGGGGGTCTGAAATGGACAAATCTAATCCACAATATCCTTATGGGGAAAAAAATTTGGTCAGTACTGGCACTGAACATACTTCTGGAATGAAATAACATCATAAACCGGGGGTCCACTGTACATACGTATTATTATAATATTTTTTTTTTTCAACAAACCAGCTGTATCCCACCAAGGTAGGGTGGCCCAAAAAAGAAAAATGAAAGTTTCTCTTTTTAAATTTAGTAATTTGTACAGGAGAAGGGGTTACTAGGTCCTTGTTCCCAGCATTTTAGTCGCCTTTTACAACATGCAGGGCTTACGGAGGAAGAATTCTGTTCCAATTCCCCATGGAGATAAGAGGAAATAAGCAAGAACAAGAACTAGAAAGAAAATAGAAGAAAACCCAGAGAGGTGTGTATATATATATATATGCTTGTACATGTACATGTATGTGTAGTGTGACCTAAGTGTAAGTAGAAGTAGCAAGACATACCTGAAATCTTGCATGTTCATGAGACAAAAAAAAGGACACCAGCAATCCTACTATCATGTAAAACAATTACAGGCTTTCGTTTTACACTCACTTGGCAGGATGGTAGTACCTCCCTGGGCGGTTGCTGTCTACCAACCTACATAATAATTATCATCATTATTATTAATTTAGAGACCTAGAGCATGGATCCAATTCCCTAGAACAAGAGCCCCTCACCATGTACGTTCTACTACTCCTAATAATAATAATTATAATAACAGTAAGGAGAAACTTCAAAAGGCTGCCAGTAGTTGGTGCCACCATCAGCAAAACATTGGTAACAACTACTAGTACACTTTTCACCTGTCTAGACTTAAGTAGTCTATTAGTATTAGGTTAAGTCTGCCAGAAATGCCTCAGCATGATAAGAGGCTTTCTTTGCTCCATATCATATTATATGTAAACACACATTGTAACCTTTGCAAAGAAATAAATATTTTATCTAATTTATTTATTTAAGGAACCTCCCTTCATGGGGAAGTTCGCATCCTGAAATTTCATTTGTATCCAGAAGCAAAAAATCGACTGAACAACGGTTCGTATCCTGAAAAATTCGCATGGTGGGGTGTTCATAAGCTGAGGTACCACTGTATTGTGTCTTTGGGGAAGTCCATGGGGTTGGATGTGAGTGGCCAGGATGTGGAAGAGTTAGTGGAGGACCACAGGGAAGAGCTAACCTCTGAAGAGCCACAAGACTTTCAACTGGAACAGAAACAGATCACAGCTGTGGAACTTGCTTCAGAGGAAGAGGAAGGGAAAGGGGAAAATATGCCTTCTTCAGTGATTAAGGACATGTGTGCCAAGTGGAGTGAGGTGCAAAGTTTTGTGGAGAATTATTACCTTAACAAAACTGCTGCAAGCTGTGTCTGCAACATATTCAATGGCAATGCCTTGTCCCATTTTAGGCAAATCTTAAAGACACGCCAGAAACAGAGCCCTCTGGACAGTTTTTTTGTGCGACAGGGGTGCAGTGACTCTCAAGCTGGTCCTAGTGGCAGTAAAAGACAAAGAAGGGAGGTAACCCCAGATAAGGACTTGTTACCTTCAGTACTTATGGAGGGGAAATCCCCTTTCAAACAATAAACTCTCCTCCCTCTCCCCTCCTTGCCTTCTTCCTTACACCAACAAGTCTTCAATAAAGGTATGTAATAGTGATTTAGATGTTCATTTATCCATTTCATTAGTCATTCATATTTATTTCTCATTGTTTACTGTATGCAAAACTATAGTTACTCTCTCTATAAAATGTGTTTTTTGTTAATATTTTTGGGTGTCTGGAATGGATTATGTAATTGGATTTACATTATTTCTTATGGAAAATATTACTTCGGTTTTCATCCATCTCAGATTTTGACTTACCTTCTAGAATGGATTAAGGATGAAAACCGGGGTCCCACTGCACAGTGGACCCCAAACATTCGAAGGCATCGACATTCGATAAATCCAACATTCGATGCATTTTAACGCAAAAATTTTGCCTCGACATTCGATGGAAAACCCGACATTCGATACGATTCGTACGAGACATGTCCACGTGTGGCCTGAACTGCCCCGTGTGTGCCAGTGTTTACAAGCCAGCCAGTGTGTGCCAGTGTTTACAAGCCAGCCAGTGTGCGCACATCTAAGGATACATTTGGTACATTCCATATTATCCATATTATCACTGTTTTTGGTGCTTGTTTCTGCAAAATAAGTCACCATGGGTCCCAAGAAAGCTTCTAGTGCCAACCGCAAACTGCCCTTCTCACACTATACCATTCACTTATATATCCATACTTCACCTATGCTATCTGTACTTGGGGTTCAACTGCAGCAACACACCTAAAGCCAATAATAACCCAACAAAAAGCCGCAGTAAGAATAATCACTAAATCCCATCCCTGGCAACACCCCCCCCCACTCTTCATAGATCTAAACTTACTCCCTGTTCAGTACATCCATACTTACTACTGTGCAATCTACATCTACAGGACCTTAAATTCCAATATTAACCTTGACCTAAAATGCTTTCTTGATAGTTGTGACAGAACCCACAGGCACAACACCAGACACAAACATCTCTATGACATTCCCCGTGTCCGATTAAACCTTTACAAAAATTCAATGTATGTCAAAGGCCCTAAAATCTGGAACACCCTACCTGAAAATTCTAAAACTGCAGACACATTCATCACCTTCAAAACTGCCATCAGAAAACATCTTATCTCCCTGATACACCCTGTCAACCTAATTACACGAATACCACCTGGTGGTTAACACTTACACTCACTCACACATTTGACCATAAACAGAAATAATCAATCTCAATCTCAAAATAATGAATCTTAACTAGTCATAAGTTGGCCTGTGATACTCCAATACTGAAACTATGTATAGTGCCAAAACAAAAGCATTCACATTGCTAAACTCACAAACTAGTATGTAGTCACTTAGCCATAATACCAACTTACCTCATAATTTTGTAATATTTTAAACCTAAGATTTAATCTAAGTCTGCCCGAAATGCCTAGCCATGCTAGGTGTTCTAGTGGTACACTCTGTAATTATTATTTTACTACATGTAAACCACACAATAACCAAATTCTGTAAACTCAGCATTGTAATCCTTATAGAGAATATACTTGGGAACCCTTCGAGAAAAAAGGTGCTAATGACTATTGAAATTAAGAAAGAGATAATTGCAAAGTATGAAAGTGGAGTGCGTGTGTTGGAGTGCATGATGATTTGGTTAAGAAATTGCCTGCAACTAGTGGTGATGTGAGTGAAGTTAAGGCCAGCAATGGTTGGTTTGAAAGATTTAAGAATCGTAGTGGCATACACAGTGTGGTAAGGCATGGTGAGGCTGCCAGTTCAAGTCCTAATGGAAGGGGATTCCCCTTCTAAACACTAACACCATCCACACTCTCCCCTCCTCCCATCCAATCAATCATCACCAGATCTTCATTAAACGTAAGTGTCAATTATTCTATTGTTATTAATCTATTGTTATTGTTGTTATTGTAATTATTCTATTGTATTAAACTTAATATTTCATGTGGTAAAATTTTTTTTTTCAGACTTTTGGGTCCCCTTGCCAAATTTTTTCCTTAATTCCCTGGGGGGAAAAATTAACGCTTTCAATACGACTTGTACCTCGAAGTTATTCGTTCGGGTCCACTTATTGGCATTAATATCCCTTAAAAAAAGTTTTTTTAAAAAGAAATCTTAATTAAAAATAAAAATTATATTCAAATTTAAAATTAGTAGTTTTTGGTTCATTCTTTAATAAAATTTTTTGCCTTGAAATTTATATCCATCATTTTTCTTTAGAAAAGGGCTGGATAAGGGAAACTATTTTTTTCTTTATTTTACTAAATCCCAGGAAAAAAATGAGTTCAATTCGGGTTTTTCCCCTCCTCTTCTTCTCCCTAATGGGTTTCAACTTTTCACAAACTGCCAAACTAAATCTGTAAAATTTAATTTTCTTTTGAAAAAATCAATTTTTCTCCATTCCCTAAACTCCGCCATTACAAATCCGGCAATACAATTGGTTTCCTTTTTATTCCCAATTTTGGGCCAAAATTTCAAATTTATTCCCAAAACCAATCTTATTTTTTTCACTTGCTAAAACGTCAAATTTTTTCTATTTTTTTTTAAAACCCTTATTTTTACCCTACATTTCCTGTAAAAAAATCTTCTCTTAGAAAACACCCACTCTTACCATTAAAATTTTGCACCACTGTCGTTCCAAAACCCATCCCCAGAACGGGAAATATCTTTATTTTATGAAAAACAACACTACTTTATTTGCCCATCACAATTGTTTTTCCCCAAAATAAAAAATTTAAATAAATAAAACTTTTAAACACTCCAGAATAAATAATTTTGGGCAAAAACCCCCCTTGCATTTTAAAGGATATGATTACAAATCCATCTTACCCCCTTCTTCTTTATTAAAAAACGAAAACACACACTAACTTGCTACATCTACTACCATAAACCGGGAAAAAAAAACCCCTTTAAAATTTTACCACCCCCACAATTTAAAACCTGGTCCCAAAAAAAAGTAATTCTTTTTCAGTCCCGCTTTCCATTATATTTTTTAAATTTTTCTTTCCCCCCACCATAAAACTTTCTTTTTTTACACCCTTTTTCCCCTATGTTACTCATCAAAAATTTTCTTTTATCAACATTTTTTAAAACCTTTACCCCTAATTTTTTAAATACTGCTAACAACTTTAAAAAAACCCTTTTCTTTTTTCACTACCTTTCCTTGTACTTACTTTGGTTAAAAATTTTATTTTTATTTTATTTTATTATTTTTTTATTATTATTTTATTATTACTACTACTTTATTATTTTTTTTATTATTTTCTCTTGTTTTTGTTTGGTTATCTTATTCATACTTGGGCAATGTATGAGGGAAAGAATTTTTAAAACGTACCCCAAAAATAAAGAAATCGACCTAATGCGGATTTCACTTCCTCAGCCATTACGGCCACTTGCGATATATTTTTTATTTTTTTTTAGGGTTATTTCCATTTTTTATTTCCATTTGTAGAATGAAGAATTTTTACAGAAATAGAATGATTTTGATTGCTTTCATGATGAAAATACCTTGAAATTGCGCTCACAGTAGAAAAAATGTTTTTTTTTTTTGCGAAGCTAAAGTAAAAAAGAAGTCACTGTCCAATACCTGTCCGCCGCCAGCCCAAATTCCAATACGGCATCAAAAATGGGTTAAATTTATTTATAAAATTATTAAAATAAGCAGCAGTCGCAAAACAGTAAATCTTTTTTTTTTTTTTTTTTGTGAAAAAAATTCCAAAGGGAAGCAAGAAAAATTAAGAGGCCCTGTAGCCGTGACAAGAACAAGAAAATTTTATTTTTAGTGCCGGGAATGTTAATTTGTTTATTCTGGACCCATTTTGAAATTGGCACTTTTTAAAAATTTTGTAAAATGGGCCCCAAATTCCCCAATTTCTGACCACTTTACTGGGTAGTTGAAAAAGTGAAATGGGCAGTTTCTTTACTCATTTGCAATAGAAGTAAGTAATTTATTCAGAAAATAAATACAATTCATCAGTGATGATAGAAAACCCTGGGAAAAACCCAGAAAATCAGAAAAAGTGACTTATTTCCGTACCGGGTTGGATTGAAATGTATGTTTTTTGGTAAATATTTTTTTTCTCGTTTTTGTTGGCTTTCTCATTGAAACTTGGGCAATGTATGATGGAAAGAGTTTTTTAAACGACAAAAAAAATAAAAAAAAGGGACAATAAATAAGGGATTTTCACTCTCAGCCTTAGCCCCCTTTTTGCAGTATATTTTTGTAGGTTTTTAGGGTTGTTTTCTCATTTTTTTGGACTCATTTGACAGAAGGGAAGATATATTACAGAAATAGCATATTTTGTTTGATTTCATGACAAAGTACCTTAAAATTGAGCTCAAAGTAGCGGAAATGTTTTTTTTTTTGCCGATGTTAAATTAACTTTTGTGTAAGTCAAGTTGGTTAATTTTTTTAAGTATATCAAAACCTAACCCACTCTGAAATCCGGCACACTACAGCCCCAATGATCCCGGGATTGTGATGGGGGCCTGTACTTTAAAATAAAATAAACTTATTTTGTACTTAACCCTTTTAAAAGGGTCAGTCCAGATCCAAAAGATGAAAAATTAATTAATATTTCCCATAGAAATTTTGTAAATACAATTAACCTTCCAGACACCCAAAAATATTAAAAAAAAATACATTTTTTAAAAAATAACTGTATTTTACATGCAAAAAAAATGAGAAATAAATATAAATCTGATTTTAACCCTTTGATGTTTCGGCCCCCCCTTGAAACTGTCATTCTATGTCGCCCCAAAAATTCGAAAAAAAAAAAATTTTTTTCTTATAAAATGTAGAATATTTTTACTAGTGTTTTTAAACCCAAAAAAAAAATTTTTTCCATCGTACTTACCGGGTATAGAGCCGCAAAGTTTGCAGAAATGATGTGGTACGGCAACACGGGACTGCCGCCCACCCGGGATTCTTTTTTTACTCTAATTTAAAGGTTTTTTGATTTTTCATATTTTTTCTTTTCCAGGTAACTTTTTGGGCCCGTGGAACCCAAAGTAAGGGGTTGTTAAATAACACTCATTTTTACAACCAATAACGAACAAACTTTATCACTATTAGTTTTTGGGTTTAATTTTTCACAAAAAACAATACAAAAAAATGTTTATTAATATTTTTCCATAAAATTTATACATATGTACAGTCACTAAACCAACTTCCTAGAACTGCTGCAGCTTTTGGAACTCTTTAAAATGGGGATATGGAGGGGGACTTACCTCCTCGCACATAAAACGAGTGTCTCGCTGTTTGTGGGGGTTTTGTGGTATGCATAATACAAACACCTCTTTAGAATTTTCTTGGGAGTAGTAGGGCATTGTTGGGGGATGATCACCAGGCCTCTACGAGTGATCTGTGGGGGGGTCATTTAGGGGTTGCTCCTTTGGGACTTTGCAATTATTTTCTATTACGACAGGCAAAATTTACCATAATTTGGGGTTTTGTTGGTTTCAAAATTGTATATGTTATAAGCATTTAGCTAGAGATTCAACAAGTGGAAAAAAAAATTGATATACCCCTTATAACTCTTCGTACCAGTCGCAAAACCCAAACTGATGTCACATTTTTCCACTAAGAGCTTTTTGAGGTTTTTAGTCCATGACAGCGCAGGCTTTTGAATGGGTTCATTGGTTCTCTCTGTTGTCCCCCGCCACTGGGGACCATTTCGTTTTTTGTGAACTGATGTCAACAATGTGAATCACGTTTGTCATGCCCCCCGAAAACCATGATGTCATTGGCAGCAAAGGGTTTCACCTCACCTCTGCGAGGCCAGCGTCGAACCCTTGGCATAAAGTTTTTCGATTACCACGCCTGTGCCCCACACGCTGTCAAGTTTCCCCGCAAGAAATCACTGATAAGGGGGTTGTGTACCGTTATAGTAAATAACATATGCCCCTTTTCAAGATATGGTTCCATCATTTTTGAACCAATACCAAGTACCCAATAAATTCTGGTATCCCAAAGTATTACTGCCATGTACACAAAATATCTAAAACAAACCATTTTGCAATCACACAGTACAAATAACTTTTTACCAAAGGTTTTTTCTTTCTTGGGATTATTCTTGAATGAAGTCTTCTTTGAATAAAACAAGGACCCAAAAACAAGCTTTCCCGAAAGGTAAAAATACTGCGCACTTTTTTTTCAGGGACTAAAAAACATTTTTATCTTTTATAACCTGTCGTTTTGTCAGGCTGGGTTTTTTCTGAAAAGTGTAACATACTAACAGTATCGAAACGATTGAACCTTAAGCCTAAAAACCTGGGGTTGAAAACAGGCGATCTGTTGTCCATTGTGGTGACAGTGTGCTTATACACTGTGGCATAAGCATTTTTGTGGCAAAAAAAAAGGTACACTCTGCCAAGTTTTCTCCCTTCCACTTGTGTGCCGTGATTTTGGTGAGAAATTGTATTTGCCATGGTGTAATACAGTATGTATTTGTTTCCCTGACAATGTGTCCACGGGTTCATCGAAAAAAATCAAGCATCCGTTCACTGGGATGTTCCCCAAGTGGACAAATGGGTTTATTCCACTTTGTGTTTCATCAAAGTCATGGGGACGGGGAAAAACTCGTCACCCTCCTGCCAATCCCAGTGAGTCTCTGGGGGGTCGGATATTGTACCGTGGTTGTGGCTGGCAGGGTTTGGTGTGCAGGGTTTTGGCAGTGTGGGTAGGGGGGGCTGGGTTTTTCTGCTGATCACCGCGTGGCTAGTACGTGGCCCGGTGATGGGGCCACATGGGGCCCTGCCACCCCCAATATCACCCCCACTGCCCCCTCCCTACTGTCACCATTCATACCCCTCGTTACAATACTTCATCTTCACATCAGGTGTGTGTTGGGCCCCGGGGTGTGTCCCCGAGTTTCTCCTTCCCCTTGGAACAACATATGAAAAACTACCCGACCGCATACTACTGTACATACTGGGCCCTTTACTGGGGAATATTCACCTCACTGTCACTAGAACGCTTTCAATGCCCTTTTTTTTTAAACCCTATCACAAACACTGCTATCATCAGGGTGTTGTACACGACCCAAAAATTTCCCCTTTCGTCCTGTACAGGCAAGTGAAACGTGAACAAACCGGGCCCGCACCCGAGGTCAAGGTTTGGGTCATCTGGGTTTTTTGTCCTATTTCGTTATCCTGGGCACTTTTTTGTAAACTCACTTGAAAACCCTTGAATTCCTGTCACTGACATTTTCATCGCTGTTAGAGCTATCACTTGGGGAAAAAAAGACCTCCAATCCGCCGAGGGTGAGGAACTTCTTACCCCAGAGGCAGGTGAAAATGGACTGACAACATGGCGTTCCCACAATGCACCGCTGGGTCCCAGATTTTTTTCACAGGGTGCACACCGACCACTGAGACCCATTCTCTCCCGTGTAGGCCTACCAGGCCTTTGGCGCTCGATTTGAAGCCGCTAGAATTTGTGCGTATAAATACGTCAGAAACATTGGCTCGTAAGACGTATTTATACGTCGGAAACAGTCAAAGGGTTAATAATAAATGAACATTACATACCTTTATTGAAGACTCTTATTGGCGTACTGAAGAAGGCGAGGAGGGGAGAGGGAACTGAGGTTACTGTATGGAAGGGGAAACTCCCTCCATAAGGATTTCAGGTAACAAAGCCCTCTTCGGGGTTACTTCCCTCCTTTGTTTTTTACTGGCATTGAACCCCTGTTGCACGTTTGTTTGAACTTGCAGCCTCACCATGCTTTACAACGCTGCTTATGCCACTACACGTCTTGAATCTGTTGAACCAGCCTTTGCTGGCCTTAAATTCACTAACAACAGCACTCATTCCAGGCATTTTCTTTACAAGATCTGCATGCAACTGCCTTGCCTTTTCACAAATGACCAACTCCACACACTATCTCCCACGAACTGTTTCTCATTGATCTACACCAACAACAACTTCTCCACACCTTTGATTGTTTATGAGCTCTGTTTCATCAGCACATTTACCCTTTTTGCAACTTTAGCTTCCTTGATTTCTATTTTCTTTGCCAGGATGTAACAGATTGTTGATTTCGACTTCCCATACATCCTGGCAAGCTCGGCTAAACACATGCCACTTTCATGTTTTTCTACAATCTCTTTCTTAAATTCTATTGTGTTTCTCATTTTCTTTATCACAGGGATAACACTAGGAACTTTCTTTGGGCCCATAGTGGCTTATTTCGCAGTCACAATCAATAAACAAGCACAAAAATTGCGAAATGTTTTGGATGAATGCTCACTCAACCAGTGACAGAGCCAGACTGAAACACGTACGTGGCGGCGTCCCGGGCGGGCGGACGCATCTGATACATACGATTTCTAGATGGAGGTACGAAATGTGGACCAAAATTTCACCCAAAAAAGTTTTCTAAATCCAAATTGTATGATATGCAGACTGTACGAAAACCGGAGTTCCACTGTACTTCCTTCTGTGTGCATCTACCTTTTTTCAATTATTTCCAGGAAACAAAAATTGGCGAGAGTGAATCTATTTACATCCAAATACAACTGCAGCACTATCATGTCACATCTGCCAAAGGAATTTTTAAGAGCAAATCGATCAATGGAGCCAAATAGTAAGCCAAATGCCAAAAAGAGAATACATGTAGTCAAATTACACCCCCTGAATATAATGGAGCAGCAAGTGAAGGACAAAATATAGCAGGGTAAACACAAACAGCAGGTACAAAAAATTTATTTACTAACCCAACATCTCGGTCACTGTCCACACTAACAAGAGAAACAACATCAGAACATGAGGGTAGCGTGGAGGACAGTGACCTTGGAATGATGGGACGAAAATTTATGAAACTCTTCTTTTTTGCCATTTGTGGAGGCTCAGCAGCAATTGGAGTTGGGATGACTGGCTCTGGAAAAATCTGCAGGAAAAGAGGGTCCCCAGATGTGGAGCGGCCAAGGGCCCGAGCCAAACCCAGCAACACAGGTACTGTCCCACGACACAGAGAAACTGAAAAAAAATTTCCATTAACCATAAAAAAGTTACAGAAATAAATTATTTAATAAAAAGCTACTTAAATATCATCAACAAAGAGTGCTAGAAGCAATTTTAGTATACAACTGCCTTCACTAATTCCTCAAAAAGGTCTAATACCTCATAAGTGGAGCATTTCACCCCATGTACCTAACCTGTGATGTACGGCTGGATAGTTCTTGAATAACCCTTCCCTTTAGGAAACCATCACTGACCCTTATATAAACTCTTCAGGTCTGACCTCTACCTGGTGGACTTTCTTTTTTCATATTCACAGGAATGATGTTATATTCCACATAACAGCAGAAATGTTGGTATTTTATTATCATTTTTGTCATGAGAAGTGCTAAAAAAAGCTAGTAAACTCTAATAAATTTAAAGGCCATAAACCTCATATGAAATTATCAATAACAGTAAAGATGACCAAAAGTACTGACTTAGTGAAAAAAGAGTAATTATAAATAAAAAACAAATTGAATTTATGCTCTTAAAAGAATATGAAAGGTGCCAGAAAAATGAAGAAACAAAATAAGCAGCAATGCTTATAATAAGATAAGACTATCATGGGTACTAAGGAATAACACAGAAGCTATCAGAGAATCAACTTGCTGAAAGGGTATAAAGTTACAATACAGTGGACCCCCGCATACCGATGGCATCACATAACGATTAATCCGCATACCGCTTGCTTTAATCGCAAAAATTTTGCCTCGCATACCGCTTAAAAACCCGCTCACCGATTTTCGTCCGAGACGCGTCCAATGTGCGCCCTCAGCCAGCCTCACATGTGCTGCCCGTGCCATTGTTTACCAGCCAGCCTCCACGGTAACATCCAAGCATACAATCGGAATATTTCGTATTATTACAGTGTTTTCGGTGCTGTTTCTGGAAAATAAGTGACCATGGGCCCCAAGAAAGCTTCTAGTGCCAACCCTACACCAATAAGGGTGAGAATTCCAATAGAAATGAAGAAAGAGATCATTGATAAGTATGAAAGTGGAGTGTGTATCGCCGACCTGGTCAGGTTGTACAAGAAACCCCAATCAACCATCGCTACTATTGTGGGCACCAGAAAGGCAATCAAGGAAGCTGTTCTTGGCAAAGGTTTAACTGTGTTTTCGAAACAAAGATCGCAAGTGATGGAAGATATTGAGAGACTCTTATTGGTGTGGATAAATGAAAAACAGCTAGCAGGAGATAGCGTCTCTCAAGCGATCATAAGCAAAAAGGCTATGAAGTTGCATGAGGATTTAATTAAAAAAATGCCTGCAACTAGTGCTGATGTGAGTGAATTTAAGGCCAGCAAAGGTTGGTTTGAGAGATTTAAGAAGCGTAGTGGCATACATAGTGTGATAAGGCATGGTGAGGCTGCCAGTTCAGACCACAAAGCGGCTGAAAAATATGTGCATGAATTCAAGGAGTACATAGAGACTGAAGGACTGAAACCTGAACAAGTGTTTAATTGTGATGAAACAGGCCTGTTTTGGAAGAAAATGCCAAGCAGGACCTACATTACTCAGGAGGAAAAGGCACTCCCAGGACATAAGCCTATGAAAGACAGGCTTATTTTGTTGATGTGTTCCAATGCTACTGGTGATTGCAAAGTTAAGCCTTTATTAGTGTATCACTCTGAAACTCCCAGAGCGTTCAGGCAAAGAATGTCCTCAAGGAGAATTTGTGTGTGCTGTGGAGGGCAAACAGTAAGGCATGGGTCACTAGGGACTTTTTCTATGACTGGTTACACCATGCATTTGCCCCCAATGTGAAAGATTACCTAACTGAAAAGAAATTAGAACTTAAGTCCTCCTGGTGTTAGACAATGCCCCTGGTCATCCTACAGACGTGGCAGAGCGACTTTATGGGGACATGAAATTCATTAACATCAAGTTTTTGCCTCCTAATACCACTCGTCTCCTGCAGCCCAAGGACCAGCAGGTTATTGCAAACTTCAAAAAACTGTACACAAAAGCTCTGTTTGAAAGGTGCTTTGTAGTGACCTCAGAAACTCAACTGACTCTAAGAGAGTTTTGGAGAGAGCACTTTAATATCCTCAATTGTGTAAACCTTATAGGTAAGGCTTGGGAGGGAGTGACTAAGAAGACCTTGAACTCTGCTTGGAAGAAACTGTGGCCAGAATGTGTAGACAAAAAGGATTTTGAAGGGGTTTTAGGCTAACCCTGAGAGGATTATGCCAGTTGAGGAATCCATTGTGGCATTGGGAAAGTCCTTGGGTTGGAGGGTTTGTGGGGAGGATGTGGAAGAGTTGGTGGAGGAGGACAATGAAGAACTAACCACTGATGAGCTGATAGATCAACTTCAACAGCAAGAGGCCAGACCTGAGGAAACTGGTTCAGAGGAGGGGAGAGAGAAAAATTTAAGAAGTTGCCTACTACAAAGATTAAGGAAATGTGTGCAAAGTGGCTTGAAGTGCAAACCTTTTTTGATGAAAATCACCCTCACACAGCTATTGCAAGCCGTGTTGGCAACCTGTACACTGACAATTTGTGAAACACTTTAGGGAAGTCATAAAGGAACGAGAGGTACAGGCCACTATGGACAGATATGTTGTGCGAAAGAAGTCCAGTGACTCTGAAGCTGGTCCTAGTGGCATTAAAAGAAGAAGGGAAGTAACCCCAGAAAAGGACCGCCCACCTCAAGTCTTAATGGAAGGGGATTCCCCTTCTAAACACTAACACTCTCTCTCCCGTCCCCCATCCCATCAATCATCACCAGATCTTCAATAAAAGTAAGTGTCATGTAAGTGTGCATGCCTTTTTCAGTTTGTGTGTATTAAAATTAACATTTCATGTGGTAAAAATTTTTTTTTTTCATACTTTTGGGTGTCTTGCACAGATTAATTTGATTTCCATTATTTCTTATAGGGAAAATTCATTCGCATACCGATTATTTCACATAACAATGACCCCTCTTGCACGGATTAAAATCGGTATGCGGGGGTCCACTGTATAACTAATATAAGGATGGGATGAAAAGTAGAACAAGTGTGGAGACAGGAAGTTTTAGTAAAGGTACAAATATGTGAATTAGATATTTATCTGGAGTGTGATAACACTGTTACACATAACAAAAATAAAAATAAATATGTGTACCTCATGGATCTAGAAAAAACCTATAACGGACTACCTTATGGACGGTGTGAAAGTTAACAACTGAATAAATCATTCAAAACATATAACTGAACACAACACATTGTGGAGCTAATGAATAATAACCTCCTCATACTTTTAACAAAAGAAATTAATCAAGAAGGGTAGTAAAATTGAATCCTTGCAGACCAGTCATTTTACTAAGAATTCTTTAATTAATGGGAAAACTGAAACAAAGAATTATAAAGCAATAAGTAAATCTTAACCCTTTAAGAGGAAAACTTTATTTGCACTAACAAAACTTGAGGAGCTTGATTAATATGTTTTTTTCATTTAACAGTTTAATTGTACAATACCTCCTTTATTTTATAAATGTAATTAAGTCAACACACTAAATAAAAATATGTGAAATATTCCGTAGCATATGGCAAAGGTGACCAAGGTGTGATTTGAAAGTCACATGTACAGTGGACCCTCGACTAACGCTATTAATCCGTTCCTGAGAGCTCATCGTTAGTCAAAATAATCGTTAGTCAAGTTAATTTTCCCATAAGAAAAAATGGAATAAAATTTTAAATTTCCGTCCAAGACACCCAAAAGTATTGAAAAAAAAAATTTTAACACATGAAATATTAATTTAATACCCCACAAACTGAAGAAGACATGCCCCAGTTACATGACACTTACCTTTATTGAAGATCGGGTGATGATTGATGGGACGGGAAAAGGTGGGAGTGTGTTGATGGTTTTAGTGTTTAGAAGGGGAATCCCCTTCCATTAGGACTTGAGGTGGCAAGCCTATTTTGGGGTTACTTCCCTTCTTTTAATGCCACTAGGACCAGCTTGAGAGTCACTGGACCTCTGTCGCACAACATATCTGCCCATAGAGGCCTGTACCTCCCGTTCCTTTTGATATTCCTAAAGGGGTTTCACAACATTGTCATGTCACCATTAAACACTTGTTCAGGTTTCAGTCCTTCACTGTCTATTACTCCTTGAATCCTGCACATTTTTTTCAGCTGCTTTTTGGTCCAAACTGGCAGCCTCACCATGCCTTATCACACTATGTATACCACTACGATTCTTAAATCTCTCAAACCAACCTTTTCTGGCCTTAAATTCACTCACATCACCACTAGTTGCTGGCATTTTTTAATTAAATCGTCAGCAACTTCTACCCCTTTTCACATATAAACGCTTGAGAGATGCTATCTCCTGCTATTTTGTTTTTCGTTTATCCATCCCAATAACAGCCCTCTCAACATCTTCTATCACTTGCGATCTAAAGTTTCGAAAACATAGTTGCACCTTGGCAAGAACAGCTTCCTTGATTGCCGTTTTTCTTGGGGCCCCAATAGTAGCGATGGTTGATTGGGGTTTTGTGTACAGCCTGGCCAGCTCGGAGACATGCCCCTCCACTTTCATACTTAGCAATGATCCCCTTTCTTCATATTCAAAAGTAATTCTCACCCTTTTTGGGTGTAGGTTGGCACTAGAAGCTTTCTTGGGGCCATGGTGACTTATTTTTGCAGGTGCAATCACTAAAAAGGCTGTGATAATATGAAAAAGTTCCGATTGTATGCTTGGAAGCGACCACGGTGGCTGGCTGGCTTGTAAACACTGGCCAGAAGTGGACGCGTCTCAGACGGAACGAATAGTGTTGGTCGAGTTTTTTGCGTATATCGAGGCAAAATTTTTGCGATAAAATGTATCGCCAGTCAGATTTATCGTTAATCGATGCCATCGCTGGTCGAGGGTCCACGTACGTGCTAGTCACGGCATTATGCCGCCCTCTCCCCACACACATATGAAATACAAACAATACCATGAATGATTATATATATATATTTGCACACTTACTGAGGTTTTAATAAGAACATAAGAAAGAAGGAATACTGCAGCAGGCCTACTGGCCCATGCAAGGCAGGTCCAATTCTCCTACCCCTTAAGCCAATGCCTTAACCTAGTCAGGTCAGGTTACATTCACTTAAGGAAGGAGGATGGCATCTGACCTAGTAGAAAAAGCTAGTCAGGTCAAACTCACACTCACCCACTCTGTATTTATTTAATTAGTTTTAAACTGTTTCAATGTCTTAGCTTCTATGACGGTACTTGGGAGTTTGTTCCACTATCCACAACTCAATTACCAAACCAGTGCTTTCCTATATCCTTCCTGAATCTGAATTTTTCGAACTCTCACAAATTCTTGAGGGTTTGGGGAGGTATATTATTCTATGCCTCATGCAGAGCAGCCTCCAGCCGCAGGATGGAACTGATATCCTTGTCCAGTAAACTTCATTTCACTATTGGCCAAAGGTTCTCAATAGGGTTTAAGTCTGGGGAATTCCCTGGCCAGTCATTCAACTCTTAAACTATCCAAACAGATTTACGTTCACATGTGTAGTGCTTCAAAAGTAGATCTACGTTTTTTTTACATATTTTCAAATATATAAAAAAAACGTAGATCAAAGTTTTTTACATGCTTTTATATGTAAAAAAAAAAAAAAAAGATCTACGTTTTTTTACATACTTTCATATGTTGAAAAAACGTAATCTACGTTTGGACAGTTTAAGGGTTAAGAACTTCACTTCACAGTCCTTAAGCCACTGAACTACAGATCTGCGGTATTACAGAGTGCACTGTCCAGCATAAAAACCATAGCCCCTACACTTGTCAAACGCCTCAGGTAAATTGTCACCCAATAACTCCAGGTAATTATGCTGATTCATATACTGAGTTTACCAACACTGAGTACTGAAACACCTCCAAACCATGAGCGAGACTGGGTATTTGGGGTCCACAGGTGTAGCGTGGGTCTAGCGAGGTCAGTACCTCTGGGCCAGTACACATGTTCACCACAGTTAGAGGTGACAGTGAAGGTTGCTTCATCACTCCAAAGTACTTCAGACCACTGACGAGGATTCCAGTGAAGATATTTCTTTGCATAATCCAGCCTATGTTTCTTCTGTGTCTTGGAAAGGATTGGTTTCTTAACCTGGCAGTGACTACTTTAGCCAGTTTTGACACAAGTCTGCTAACAGTTCTTAAAGACACCTCTGAGAGAAGATGTGGGTTTTTTTCTTTCAATTCTCTAGCAGTTATTTTAGGTGTACTCTCTAACTGCTTCTTTAACACAGTTAAGGTACGAACAGATGTCTTCTTCAAGGGACCAAGCTGAGGTTTGGCAGATGGTATCTCGACAGCGCCACCAGCCTTGAGCGCTGCACCCAGTTCCTCACTGAACGCTCACACACACCAACATTCTCCACTATTTCTTTTGTCTGGTGCCCAGCTTTGTGAAGCCCTATGATTTCAGCATAGTTTGAGGTATTAAAGATTTATTTTTACCATAATCAAACATGTATAGCCACAAAACCAAAGGGAACACTGGACAAAAGATGGGGTGGATGAGACAAAAGTGCAACACTTCCTTTCACTACAGCAGCACGTCAGCACTGAGGAGTCACTGTAGTGTGTGGCAGCAGGCCATGATGTCATGCTAATGGCCCCTACACAGCATAATGCACTGACAAAAAAAGACCCCTTGTATGGTAGACCTTTGATTTTTGTCACAGTATTATGCAGGGGCGCTCACCCGGCATAATGCTATGACGAGCACTGTAGAAACAGAGTGATTAACTTAACTAAACCAGAAGAACCTCACATACAGCCTATAGACACTGCCAACAAACCTAATGTCTTCTATACTGTAGGATCAAAGTTAGCTAGCAAAATCCAAGGTCAAATACTCAACCAAAAGACTACCTCAATGGTAAACAACCCAAATACCCTTTATCTAGCACCAACGAAATTTACTCAAGTCTCACTCATCATTAAATCATTAAAAAATAAGGCAGGAGATCTAAATAACTTGCCACCATTCATATATAAAAAAGCAGCTCGTGTGCTGACACCAATTACTGCAACACTGTTTAACAAATCTGTTGAGTCTTCAACCTTCCCATTCATATTCAAGACAGCAAGGATTACCCTGATCAATCAATCAATCAATCAAGTTTATTCTCTATAAAGATACAATGTGAGGTTTACATATTATAGGATATTGGTTATCAACATATGGTTTACATATTATAAAATACTAATTACAGAAGGGGCAACTATCACACCTAGCACGACTAGGCAATTTGGGCAGACTAAGATTAATTCAAACTCTACACTGGTACAGATTATGGAGCATGTTGATACGAAGGCTAGGTAACTGCATTACAGTTCGTAAATTTAGCAATGTGAATGGTTTTGTCTTGGTTAGATATACAGTGGACCCCCGGTTAACGATATTTTTTCACTCCAGAAGTATGTCCAGGTGCCAGTATGACAAATTTGTTCCCATAAGAAATATTGTGAAGTAGATTAGTCCATTTCAGACCCCCAAACATACACGTACAAACGCACTTACATAAATACACTTACATAATTGGTCGCATTCGGAGGTAATCGTTATGCGGAGGTCCACTGTATAGTTTCTATTAAAGTTCCTATATTAGAGTAATCCAGGCAAACTATGACTAGTTTAGGATTCATTGGGTAATAGTTTTATTACGTATTTCTAAGTCTACAGTCAATTGGGTGAGTGTAAGTGTGAATTGTGGGGAATCACAGATATCGAGAGTAGGTCTAGGTTGTTTTTCATTGTGTGTATGATACAAAGAATAGGTGGTTATCATGTAGTTAGCTGATGGTGGGGTGTGTCAGGGAGATAAGATTGTTTTCTAACAGTAGTTTTGAAAGTGATGGTTGTGTCTGTAGTTCTAGAGTTTTCAGGTAAGGTGTTCCAGATTTTAGGTCCTTTTCTGTACGTTGAATTTTTGTATAGGTTCAGCCGGGACACGGGGAATGTCAGAGATTTTGTGCCTGGTGTTATGCCTATGGGTCCTGTCACAACTATAAAGAAAGTGTTTTAGTCCTGGGTTAATAGGGACTTTAACCCTTTCAGGGTTGGTGCGTACTAATATGGCTTGCACGCAAGGGTTGGGGGTGTATAGTCGCATAAATTCTAGCACCTTCAAATCTAGCAAGAGAAAGCTGGTGGGCCCTTTACATATGAAAAAATGGGTCTATGTGGTCAGTGTGTGCGGTATAAAAAAATCCTGCAGCACACAGTGCATAATGAGAAAAAAAAAACTGTTTTTTTTGGTTTAAGACAGCGACTTTGCAGTGTTTTTTCGTACGCTATTTATAGTTGTATTCAAGTTTCCTGGTCTCATTTTTTTAGAAGGGAAAAGGACATATTATGGAAAATTGAGATGATTTTGATTGGTTTCACAATGGAAAGTCCCTTGAATTGAGCTCAAAGTAGCAGAAATGTACAATTATGCCAAAGTTCAAAGGTAAAACAAATCATGCCACGCGTCCAATACACATCAACTGGTGATTTGTATATTCTTTCACAAGTGCCCTGATATATTGTACATTTCTACACATTTCTACACGAAAAGCAGTAGTCTGCATACATAAAGCTTCTATTTTTTGTGAGAATAAAAATTCGAAGTGGAAAGCAAAAGAAAATGTAACAGAGGCCTGGGGGAAATGAGTAATGAACAGAGGAAATGTTATTTTAGTGCCAGAAAAGTCTGTCTTGTTTATTCTGGACCTTATATGGAAATCGGCATCTTTTAAAATTTGTGTGGAAATTGGCAAAATTGCCAATTTCTGACCACATTATTGGATAGTGGAAATCGGAAAATGGGTAGTTTCTTGTATTCATTCGATAGAAAAAATGGAGTTCTAGCGAAATAGGTATGATTTTTGTCAACTGGAATAGGAATTGGCCGAAAATAGAGCTCAAAGTGGGCGAAATCGCCGATGCGCAAACACTGTCGAGACCACTACTTCGGGGAAGCATAACTCCGTGAGTTTTCCGTCAATTTAATTACTTTTGGTGTCGTTATGATCGGGAAAAAAATTCTCTATCATTTCATAAGAAAAAATAATTTTTTTTTTTCGAAAAATTTCCTACCCTGAGAGCAAGTTAAGAGAGGCCCTGCCGACCCTGAAAGGGTTAAGATTCTGAAAACGTAGGTTGCACAGTAGTAAGTAGGATGCTCTGTACGTTAGATCTTTGAAGAGTGGGGGTGTGTTTGCCTGGGATTTGATTGCGTGATTATTCTTACTGCCAGCTTTTTGTTGGGTTATTATTGGTTTAGGTTTTGTTGCTGCTGCTGTTGATCCCCAGGCACAAATAGCATAGGTGAGGCGGGGATAGATGAGTGAATAGTTTAAAGTGAGTAGGGCTGATTGTGGTATGTAGTAACATATCTTGGAGAGGACCCCAACCATTTTGGATACTTTTTTTTTGTTGTGTTGGATATGGGGGGTGCTGAAATTCGGGTTTTGCTGTTGAGGTGTAGGCGGGAATTTGCCCTCATTATTTTTGGGCAATAAGAGTGTTGTGATCTTAATGTTAAGTTGTGCAACACCTGCTTGTTCCCAAAAAAAATTAGAAGGTTTTGTCAGTGATAAGTGTAGTTTATTGGCTGTCATCCAAGTAGATATTTTTAGTAGCTCCCTCATTAACAAAAATAAATAATAAATAATAAATCCTAACTAGTCATAAGTTTCCCTATGATACTCAAATATAGACCCCTTGTATTGTGCCAAAACAAAAGCATTCACATTGCTAAATCACAAATTATGATGGTAGTCACTTAGCCTTAATACCATAATCTGTAAGGATTAATGTTAAAGAATTAATTAAGTCTGCTCGAAATGCCTAGCCATGCTAGGTGTCCTAGTGGCCACCTCTGTAATTAGTATTTTATAACATGTAAACCACAAAACACCCAAAACCTGTAAACCCCACATTTTTAACCATTATAGAAAATAAACTTGAATTGAATGAATGGCATTTTTTTCAGTTTGTGGGTTCCCATAATCTGAGAGTGTTTTCAAGTCTTTTTTACATCTCCTTTTTTTCAGTGAATCTGCTGGAATAATACAAAAAATAACCCACACTAGAAGAGAGGAGCTTACGACGACGTTTCGGTCCGACTTGGACCATTTACAAAGTCACACTGAGTGACTTTGTAAAGGTCCAAGTCGGACCAAAACATCTCATAAGCTCCTCTCTTCTATGTGCGGTTATTTGGTATTGTTCCAGTCACGGTATTGTGCTTTTTTTTTTGTCACCTGCTGGAATAATAAAATTTTGTTTGGCTTTTTTTTTTAAAGTTTGGTGAGAATGATGAATAGTGTTTAAGAATTCTTTGTGTATTAAGCCCTGTCTATATGCTTTTCACATTGGTGTTTCTTATCAATGGATCTCAGCATTCTTATAGTTAACCATGGGAAAACCGAGCCATTTTTTCATAATCTGTTTCGTTTTTATAGGACAATGTTTGTTGTATAGTCTAAGTAATTTATTCAGAAATATGCCTGCCCAAATTGTCAATGCCACTGCCTTGGAGAATTCTGTAGGCAGTCAACTGTCTCTAGCTCTGCTGTGAAATTACCTATTGAAGGCCTCGTCAGGAGTCAAAATGAAACTTTGTTGTATTCCAGTGGGGGTTTACTAATGTTTGTTAAGAGGAAGGTGGGGGTAGTGGTCAGTAGTGCTGTCTGTGATTATCCCTGATTTAAGGGGGCTAGTATATTTCCATATATAGTCAATTATGGTTCCCAATTGTCTCGGTCAGCCTGGTTGGGTTTAGTTATTGTTGGTATGAGAAGTGTGTTGTTCATATTTTTTGATGAAATCAGTCACAGGCTAATCATCTGGTAAGCCAAGGTTGATGTTGAAGTGGTGTTGAGAAAGTGGTGATGAGAAAGTGGTGTTTATTCATTTGCCTGCTTGTTATTAGTGTCTTTAATTTTCTCACTGAAATTTGGGATGTTTGTGTAGCATCCGGTAAATGGCATGATTTTTATAGGATTCTTAAAGTTTTTTACTGTAAATTCAGCAAAAAAATATTCCTCCATATTTATCACTATAACAGGTGGTGCTAATACAAGATAGTTGATTAGAGTAATAAATGGCAATACCATTCCTAACTTTGTATGGGCTGCAGTTGTGGATTGCTGTGTATCCTGGTAGTGAGTAGATATCTATTGTGTCCTGCTTAAGCCAGGTTTCACTGAGAATAATACAGGAAAAGGTTGCTCTTTAAGGAATCAAGGAATGCCAGGTCATCAGAGTGTTTGCTTAAGGACCTGATGTTGTAGTTAAGAAACTGTTATACTTTTAGTTAGTATTTAGGACAGTGTTGGCTTGCGGTGCTGTGTAACAGAGGCAGTTACTTTCAAATAAATTTTGATTGAGTTTTAGATTAATAGGTTTAGATCAGGGTCGACGTGATCATTCATCATTTAGGTTAAATAGTAATTCTTTATATCATGTATGAAGGGTTGTTGAGGTGATTCGGACATGTAGAGAGAATGGAGCGAAACAGAATGACTTCAAGAGTGTATCAGTCTGTAGTGGAAGGAAGGCAGGGTGGGGGTCGGCCTAGGAAAGGTTGGAGGGAGGGGGTTAAAGGAGGTTTTGTGTGCGAGGGGCTTGGACTTCCGCGGCATGCGTGAGCGTGTTTGATAGGAGTGAATGGAGACAAATGGTTTTTAATACTTGACGTGCTGTTGGATTTGGAGCAAAGTAACATTTATGAAGGGATTCAGGGAAACGGCAGGCCGGACTTGAGTCCTGGAGATGGGAAGTACAGTGCCTGCACTCTGAAGGAGGGGTGTTAATGTTGCAGTTTAAAAACTGTAGTGTAAAGCCCCCTTCTGGCAAGACAGTGATGGAGTGAAATGATGGTAAAAAGTTTTTCTTTTTCGGGCCACCCTGCCTTGGTGGGAATCAGCCAGTGTGATAATAAAAAAAAAAAAATGTATTGTGTGGTGAATTCTAGTACAGTAAGGCCCCACTTCACAGCGTTTCGCTTAGGGCGTTTCGCTAATACGGTCATTAATTATGACCAAAACTCTCTATATGGCTCCCCCACCTGACTTTCTAATACTTCACCGTGCCCACCCGGTTTGTTTATATTCTATGTGAGATCCGAAAGCACTAAGTCTCTCCATTATGTCTGGAAACTCCGAAATTTCAAGTGTTTTTAAAGTTTATTTCATATTTTATATTACTCTGATAATTATACTTATGTATACCTGTACCAAATAAACTTACACACTGGCTGGCGTAAGAGTGTCTTATGTCTCAAGACACCATATTAGTAATGATGGATGACGAGGGATAATAATAATAAAAAATTTAATTAATAATAATCACCAAGTCTCAATAAATGTTGTATATTACATTAATTAAAATTTTCATTAACCCTTTGACTGTCGCAAGCCCTTTCTGAAACTGTCATTCTATGTTGCAAAATTTTTTGAAAAAAAAAAAAAAAAATTCTTATGAACGATAATCTTTTCCCAGTGGTAATGACACCAAAAGTACGAAATTTGGTTGAAAACTCATGGAATTACACTCCCACGAACCCAGCGGTCACAGCAACATATACGGATCGGTGATTTTGCCAACTTTTAGCCCTGTTTTTGGCCAATTCTGTTGTTCCAGTTGACCAAACTCATAGCTATTTCTTTAAAACTCCATTTTTTCTATAATCTGAGTACAAGAAAAACCCCCCATTTACCGATTTGAACTACCCAATAAGTATCAGAAATTGGCCCAAATTTTGGCCCATTTCACACAAATTAAAAAAGATGCCAATTCAAAATAGGGTCCAGAATAAACAAGGTAGACATTCGTGGCACTAAAATAACATCCTCTGTTCATTAGTCACGTCTCTAGGCCCTCTTATATTACTTTGCTTTCTATTTTGATTTTTTTTTCATACAAAAATGCAAAATTTACTGTTAGGGAGACTACTGCATTATTGTTTTAAAATGGTATAAATAATATCAGTGCACTAGTGAAAGAATATTAGACTCCCCCGTTGTGTGTATTGGACATGTAGTATGATTGCTTACTCTTGAACATTGGTAAAAATCAAACATTTCTGCTACTTTGAGCTCAATTTCAAGGTCATTTTCATTGTGAAACTAATCAAAATCATCTCTGTTTCTGCAATATGTTTTCCCTTTTATCACGTGAGACCATGAAAATTTAAAATACAACGAATAAATACTATAAAAAATACACCTCAAAAATTTTGGGGTTTTAATCAAAAAAAAAACGGTCAGGTTTTTTTTTCTCATTATGCACTGCGTGCTGCAGGATTTTTTTTTTAGTGGTGCACACTGACCATAAAGACCCATTCTCTCACATGTGGGCCTTCCAGCTTTCTCCTGCTTTATTTGAAGCCATCAGAATTATTTAGTATATATATAAAGTCGGAAATACTGGTTCGAAGACGTAAGTATATATGTGAGCAAAAAAGTCAAAGGGTTAATCCATCTATGATGGTAAACTGTAGAAAAATTATTCCTTTCATATGTAAGTAAGTTTTATTCAGGTATACACAAATACAGTTACATAGATTATGATACATAGTAGCATATGTGTAAAGTATCTAGGATAACCCCAAAAAAAGTTTTGTGTGACTTATTTCCACTGCCTTCACTCAGAGCTTCATTTCTTCTAAAAAATGGTGTTAAAATGAGAATAGGAGTGTTCTTCTTTATTTATTCCTCTGTATCAATGTAGAGAACTTGTACACAAACCAGACATACACACTTTGTTTGTTTACAAATTTTTCATTCGCCTGATTTGTTTACATAACTCTGCGCCCGTCCTCCTTCAGACTCAGTCTCTCTACATTAAGGCTACAAATATTTTAAAGGGAAGTAATGAGTGAACTGTATATTTTTTCATTTTATTGCTCTGGAATGCTTAAATGTCATAGAACATTATGGTGTGGGTGGGTTGGCCTGGTATGGTAGCCCGGCTGACTACCATACATACTACTCATCTCACCCTAGATTAAGACTATAAATATTTTTCAGATAAGTAATGGTGTACTGTATGTGTTATTTTACTTTCTTATTGTTTTTTAATGCCTAGTTCTATTGCTAAACTTAATATATGTTAATGTAAACTTGTTATCTAGTATTTACATACATTTATAAGTGGAAAAAAAGGGTGTTTCCCCTTTACGGCAATTTCCACTTACGATGGTAGCTGGAACCTAACCTGCCATATAAGTGGGGCCCTACTGTACTGATATCTCTACTAGGGGGATGTTTGGACAAAGTATATTTGCTAATGCACATTGGTCAAATAGAGCATAAATAACTATTTTTGGTATGCCAGCCTGTATCCATTCAGATGGGATCCTCATTCATGAGTAAAGAACTTTTGGAGTTTTTGGCTAGCAAAGGTATTGCTTGCAGCAGAACAACAAAGCTACAACCCTCAAAGCAATGGTCAAGTGGAGGGTTCAATGGTACTATATGGAAGTCAATTACAATGACATTGAAATCATGCAATCTACCTGTTCAACACTGGTAAAAATGTCCTACCTGATCCTTCACTCTATTAAATCATTGCAGTGCACAGTACTAATGCTACCCCTCATGAAAGATCTTCAAATTCATGTCTTTCCTCTACGGGACCTCCATGCCCATCTGGTTATGTCACCCTGGACCCACTCCCTGAAGTCACCGTAGGATGAACAAGATGGATCCTTTACTGGACGAGGTAGAGCTCCTGCAAGCTCATCCGCATTATGCCCACTTTGCTACCAAAATGGTGAAGAGACTACTCTATCTACAAGACACTTAGCCCCGTTGAAAACCCTTACCTGGAGTTTGCCTGGAGAGGATTTCGGGGTCAATGCCCCCATGGCCCGGTCTGAGACCAGGCCTCATGGGGAATCAGGGTCTGATTTAACCAGGCTGTTACTGCTGGCCACACGCAAGCTGACGTCGAACCACAGCCCGGTTGGTCAGGGACTGACTTTAGGTGCCTGTCCAGTGCCTTCTTGAAGACAGCCAGGGGTCTATTGGTAATCCCCCTTATGTATGCTGGGAGGCAATTGAACAGTCTGGGGCCCCAAAAACATTTTTTGTATTGTCTCCAATGTACGCCCTGGCACCTGCTTTTCATCGGGGAAATGTTCCATCTCCCGCTGAGTCTTTTGCTTTAATGGGGAGTGATTTTCGTGTGCAGGTTTGGTGCCCAAACCCCCAGGACCTTCCAAGTGTATACAGTGGGGCCATCGATCAACGACTTTAATTGTTCCAGAGAGCTTGTCCTTAGCTGAATTTATCGTTTAGCCCATTTAATTTTCCCCATAAGAAATAATGGGAAAACCAATTAATCCTTCCAGACACCCAAAAGTATGATTTTTTTTTTCCCACATGAAATATACATTTTCCTAAACAGAAAACAATGATACATGCACAATATATATTACATGAAAAATAAATGATACTTAAACTTTATTGAAGATTAGTGATGAGTGATGAAATGGGAGGAGGGGAGATGATGGTGGTGTATTATTGTTTGGAAGGGGAATCCCGTTCCATAAGGACTTTTGGTACCAAGTCCTTTTCCGGGGTTAACTTTCCCCTTCCTTTTTTAACCCTTAAATGGTCCAAACGTATATATACGTTTTTTCAACATCTGAAAGTATGTAAAAAATGTAGATCTTTTTTTTTGTTTTACATTTGAAAACGTGTAAAAAACTTTTATCTACATTTTTTTTTTGTTATATTGAAAATATGTAAAAAAAAAAGTAGATCTACTTTTTTAGCAATTTCGAATTTGAACGTTGATCTGTTTTGGACGTTTAAGGGTTAATGCCACAGAGAACAACTTGGCAGTCACTGGACCTCTGTCACACCCAAAAATCTGTCCATTGAGCTCTGTAAACCCGGCGTTCCTTTTAAGGATTTCCTAAAATGGGCCACAACATTGTCATTGTAAAAGTTTTCCAACACGGCTTGCAATAGCTGTGTCAGGGTGATGTTCTTCCCTAAAGGCTTGCACCTCTGTCCACATTGTACAAATGTCCTTAATCGTTGAAGAAGGCAAAATTCCCCCATTTCTCTCTCCCCTCCTCTGAAGCAATTTCCTCAGTTGTGGTCTCTTGCTGTTGCTAGATGCTATTCCAGCTCATCCCGTGGTTAGTTTCTTCATCGTCGTCCTCCACCAGCTCTTCCACATCCTTCCTACTAACCTCCAACCCCAGGGACTTCCCCAATTACACAATAGATTCCACAGCTGGCATAGGCTTGAGGGTTAGCCCAAACCCCTTTAAAAACCCTCTCTTGTACACAGAGTGGGCCAAACCCCC
>NC_069408.1:15908193-15960208 GCF_026875155.1 Cherax quadricarinatus | reverse complement strand
CTCTTGGGGACTAATCTCTTTATTTTTCTGGGTCATTTGTCTTCTGTACTTTTTCCATTCTCCAGTGCACTTAGTTTTTGCCTTCCTACACATTGGGTGAACCAAGGGTTCATTCTGGTATTCCCATTATTTGTTGCCCTTGGGAATAAACCACTTCTCTTTCCCACTGAACCTCTTGCAGGAAGTTCTTCATGCTTGTGTAGTCCCCCCTTTTGTAGTTTGCCTTTTCCCATCCTACTCCTGTTACCCTCTCCACTTGTAACTCTACTATGTATTCAAAACTCAGAACCAAACGATCACTAGCTCCAAGGGGCCTTTCGTATGTAATGTCCCGAATGACCAAACTACTTAGGGTGAATATGAGATCCAATCTTGCTGGTTCATCCTCACCTCTCTCTCAGGTAGTGTCCCTAACATGTTGATGCATGAGGTTTTCCAGTACTACAGCCATCATCTCAGCTCTCCATGTTTTGGGACCCCCCATGTGGCTGCAGGTTTTCCCAATCTCCTTGTGACTGAAATCACCCATAACTAGTAATTCTGTTCTACCCATATGAGTTCTTCTGGTCACCTCAGCTAGTGTCCACCATTGCTCTGTTTTGTGTGTGTGGAGGGGAGGGTCATGGGGCCGGGCAAGGTGTGGGCATGAAGTCATGGGGCTGGACAAGGTGTGGTCTTCAGGTAGGTGGGGAAATGGTGTAGGTGTAGACATGTGTCATGAGGGAAATTGTATGGGTGGATTGTGTGGGGGGTAGGTTGATGGTTAGAAGGGTGTGGGTGAAGGCATGAAGCCATGGAGGAGTTATGTGGGTGGAGTTACTGATTGGAAAGGTGTGAGTGAGAGCATGTGGCCATGAGGGAATTATAGGGGTGGATGGTATGGGTGAGATTGCTAGGTGTGCAGCAAGAGCATGTGGTCACAAGAGGGAGGGGCAGGCTGAATGAGCAGCTGGCGTGGGAACAGGTGTGTAGTAGACATATGCTACTGGATGTGTATGAACACAGAACAAGGTATGGTATTTGACATGTATAAACATAGCAAGAGGTATGATATTAGATGTGTATGAACACAGCACTAAGCCTCGATGTGTAGCCTCACTTCCAGATGATTTAACCTTCACCCACCAAGTCCAACGCCAATTTTTCACCCTCCTCCCCCCCCTTTGATTCATATGTTCTATCCCTTACCCACCTTCATGCATCCCCTCATTTACTTTCACCAGTCCCCTCACCCACATTCACTCATCCCATCACACACATGCCCTCAACCTCCTGCCCCCCATATGACAAAAGACACTGGGGGATGTTAGGGGGGGTTGGACCAACTACTTCACCCAACATCAGGCCCCCACTTTCACCCATCTCCCACAGTTGCCTTTCACCCATAATCTCCCTCCATGCTTCCCCCCTCCCCCATCACCTTCTCAGACCTCAACTCTTCACACTCACCCTTACCTGCATATCCTCACCCACTTACCTGTACCCATCCCCACACCAGTGCACATTTGACCATACCCTCCAGTGCCACATGGAATGTACAGCACGTTAAGGGAACATGGGAGAGCAGGTTAACCCCTTGACTGTCACAATCCCAAATCCTTAGAAGGTGTCTCCTGGTGTTGCAAAAATTAAAAACTATGAAATGATAGACAATCTTTTCCTGATTGTGATGACACCAAAAGAACAAAATTTGATGGAAAACTGACGGAATTACGCTTTCGCAAAGTTAGCGACCTCGGCAATATTTACGAATCAGTGATTTCGCCCACTTTGAGCCCTATTTTCGGCCAATTCCATTGTTCCAATCGACCAAACTCATAGCTATTTCTTTAGAACTCCATTTTTTCTATCGATTGAGCACAGGAAACTGCCCAATAACGTGGTCAGAAATTTGCAATTTAGCCAATTTCACGAATGGCTACTTGGACATTTATTGGAAAATGACATGATTTGTTTACTTTTGAACATCGGCAAAAATCAAACATTTCCCCTACTTTGAGCTCCATTTCCAGGTTCTTTTCATAGTAAAACCAATCAAAATCACCTCTATTTCTATAATATGTTTTCCATTATATCAAATGAGACCAAGAAAACGAGAATACAACCATAAATACTATACGAAAATAGACCACAAAGTTGGCATTTTAATTAAAAAAACGGTCGGAATTTTTTTTTCTCATTATGCATTGTGTGCTGCAAGACTTTTTTTATATGGTGCACACTGACCACACAGACCCATTCTCTCACATGTGGGCCTACCAGCTTTCTCCTGCTTGATTTGAAGCCGCTAGAATTTACGAGTAAATATACGCCAAACACAGTGGCTCGTAAGACAAATATATACGACCGAAACAGTCAAAGGATTAAGGGAACATGGGACGGCAGCAACAGCATGCACCTGTGAGCCACTCTTACCCCTTCATTCACCTTTCTTCACCCAGTACACTGTCCTCATTCACTAGCTTGCACTCTCCCACCCACTTGCTCACATGCTTCCACCCACTAGCTCCCACATTCCCACCCACTAGCCCATAAGACAATGGACTCACCCCGAGGTTCACAGTAAAGCGGAGGGGAAGTGGAGGGGAAATACTGTAGCACTTGCCACATTTTCCCCTATATGTACAAATGTAAACCAGTTTCTATGGCTGTACACCGAAAATAAGCCACATTTCTGCAAAACATTGTTAACAGAAAACGTGTTAACAGATCGCATGTTATCCTGATCAACTGTAGTTCCTCTACAGGTATTCTGCCATTCTTCTGTAGTGCCTCATAGAATACAGGAACAGGCAGGCAGCTCAAAAAAAAAAAAAAAAAAAAAAAAAAAAATATATATATTTTTATATATATTTATATATATATATATATAAAAATTATATATATATATATATATATAAAATATTATATAAAATATAAAATATATATTATTATATATATATAAAATATATATATATATATATATATATATATATATAAAATATATATATAAATATATATTATATATATATTATATATATATATATTTATTATCATTTTTTATTATCACACTGGCCGATTCCCACCAAGGCAGGGTGGCCCGAAAAAGAAAAACTTTCACCATCATTCACTCCATCACTGTCTTGCCAGAAGGGTGCTCTACACTACATTTTAAACTGCAACTTTAACACCCCTCCTTCAGAGTGCAGGCACTGTTTCTTCCCATCTCCAGGACTCAAGTCCGGGCCCGCCGGTTTCCCTGAATCCCTTTATAAATGTTACTTTGCTCACACTCCAACAGCACGTCAAGTATTAAAAACCATTTTGTCCCCCATTCACTCCTACAAACACGCTCACGCATGCCTGCTGGAAATCCAAGCCCCTCGCACACAAAACCTCCTTTACCCCCTCCCCTCCAAACCCCTTTCCCAGGCCGACCCTACCCCGCCTTCCTTCCACTACAGACTGATACACTCTTGAAGTCATTCTGTTTCGCTCCATTCTCTCTACATGTCTGAACCACCTCAACAAACTTCCTCAGCCCTCTGCACAACAGTTTTGGTAATCCCGCACCTCCTCCTAACTTCCAAACTACGAATTCTCTGCATTATATTCACACCACACATTTCCCTCAGACATGACATCCCCCACTGCCTCCAGCCTTCTCCTCCGCTGCAACATTCATCACCCATGCTTCCACCCATATAAGAGCGTTGGTAAAACTATACTCTCATACATTCCCCTCTTTGCCTCCAAGGACAAGTTCTTTGTCTCCACAGACTCCTAAGTGCACCACTCACCCTTTTCCTCTCATCAATTCTATGATTCACCTCATCTTTCATAGACCCATCCGCTGACACGTCCACTCCCAAATATCTGAATACATTCACCTCCTCCATACTCTCTCCCTCCAATCTGATATCCAATCTTTCATCACCTAATCTTTTTGTTTTCCTCATAACCTTACTCTTTCCTGTATTCACCTTTAATTTTCTTCTTTTGCACACCCTACCAAATTCATCCACCAATCTCTGCAACTTCTCTACAGAATCTCCCAAGAGCACAGTGTCATCAGCAAAGAGCAACTGTGACAACTCCCACTTTGTGTGTGATTCTTTATCTTTTAACTCCACGCCTCTTGCCAAGACCCTCGCATTCACTTCTCTTACAACCCCATCTATAAATATATTAAACAACCACGGTGACATCACACATCCTTGTCTAAGGCCTACTTTTACTGGGAAATAATTTCCCTCTTTCCTACATACTCTAACTTGAGCCTCACTATACAGTGGACCCCGCATAACGATGGCATGACATAGCGATTAATCCGCATACCGCTTGCTTTAATCGCAAAAATTTTGCCGCACATACCGATTAAAAACCCGCTCACCGATTTTCGTCCGAGACGCGTCCAATGTGCGCCCTCAGCCAGCCTCACATGTGCCGCCCGTGCCATTGTTTACCAGCCAGCCTCCGCGGTAACATCCAAGCATACACTCGGAATATTTCGTATTATTACAGTGTTTTCGGTGCTGTTTCTGGAAAATAAGTGACCATGGGCACCAAGAAAGCTTCTAGTGCCAACCGTACACCAATAAGGGTGAGAATTCCAATAGAAATAAAGAAAGAGATCATTGATAAGTATGAAAGTGGAGTGCGTATCGCCGACCTAGTCAAGTTGTACAAGAAACCCCAATCAACCATCGCTACTATTGTGGGCACCAGAAAGACAATCAAGGAAGCTGTTCTTGCCAAAGGTTTAACTGTGTTTTCGAAACAAAGATCACAAGTGATGGAAGATGTTGAGAGACTCTTATTGGTGTGGATAAATGAAAAACAGCTAGCAGGAGATAGCGTCTCTCAAGCGATCATATGTGAAAAGGCTAGGAAGTTGCATGAGGATTTAATTAAAAAAATGCCTGCAACTAGTGATGATGTGAGTGAATTTAAGGGCCACAAAGGTTGGTTTGAGAGATTTAAGAAGCGTAGTGGCATCCATAGTGTGATAAGGCATGGTGAGGCTGCCAGTTCGGACCACAAAGCGGCTGAAAAATATGTGCAGGAATTCAAGGAGTACATAGACAGTGAAGGACTGAAACCTGAACAAGTGTTTAATTGTGATGAAACAGGCCTGTTCTGGAAGAAAATGCCAAGCAGGACCTACATTACTCAGGAGGAAAAGCACTCCCAGGACATAAGCCTATGAAAGACAGGCTTACTTTGTTGATGTGTGCCAATGCTAGTGGTGATTGCAAAGTTAAGCCTTTATTAGTGTATCACTCTGAAACTCCCAGAGCATTCAGGCAAAAGAATGTCCTCAAGGATAATTTGTGTGTGCTGTGGAGGGCAAACAGTAAGGCATGGTCACTAGGGACTTTTTCTATAACTTTGTTACACCATGCATTTGCCCCCAATGTGAAAGATTACCTAACTGAAAAGAAATTAGACCTTAAGTGCCTCCTGGTGTTAGACAATGCCCCTGGTCATCCTACAGACGTGGCAGAGCGACTTTATGGGGACATTTAGCTTCATTAAGGTGAAGTTTTTGCCTCCTAATACCACTCCTCTCCTGCAGCCCATGGACCAGCAGGTTATTGCAAACTTCAAAAAACTGTACACAAAAGCTCTGTTTGAAAGGTGCTTTGTAGTGACCTCAGAAACTCAACTGACTCTAAGAGAGTTTTGGAGAGAGCACTTTAATATCCTCAATTGTGTAAACCTTATAGGTAAGGCTTGGGAGGGAGTGACTAAGAAGACCTTGAACTCTGCTTGGAACAAACTGTGGCCAGAATGTGTAGACAAAGGGATTTTGAAGGGTTTGAGGCTAACCCTGAGAGATTAATCCAGGTTGAGGAATCCATTGTGGCATTGGGAAAGTCCTTGGGGTTGGAGGTTAGTGGGGAGGATGTGGAAGAGTTGGTGGAGGAGGACAATGAGAAACTAACCACTGATGAGCTGATAGATCAACTTCAACAGCAAGAGGCCAGACCTGAGGAAACTGGTTCAGAGGAGGGGAGAGAGAAATTGAAGAAGTTGCCTACTACAAAGATAAAGGAAATCTGTGCAAAGTGGCTTGAAGTGCAAACCTTCATGGATGAAAATCACCCTCACACAGCTATTGCAAGCCGTGCTGGTGATTATTACACTGACAATGTTGTGAAACACTTTAGGGAAGTGATAAAGGAACGAGAGGTACAGGCCACTATGGACAGATATGTTGTGCGAAAGAAGTCCAGTGACTCTGAAGCTGGTCTTAGTGGCATTTAAAGAAGAAGGGAAGTAACCCCAGAAAAGGACTTGCCACCTCAAGTCTTAAAAGGAAGGGGGTTCCCCTTCTAAACACTAACACTCTCCCCTCCCCTCCTCCCATCCCATCAATCATCACCAGATCTTCAATAAAAGTAAGTGTCATGTAAGTGTGCATGCCTTTTTCAGTTTGTGTGTATTAAAATTAACATTTCATGTGGTAAAAAAATTTTTTTTTTTCATTACTTTTGGGTGTCTTGCAGGGATTAATTTTATTTCCATTATTTCTTAGGGGGAAAATTCATTCACATAGCGATTATTTCGCATAACAATTACCCCTCTTGCACGGATTAAAATCGTTATGCGGGGGTTCCACTGTAAAATATATATAATATATATATAAAATATATATATATATATATATATATATATATATATACATATATATACAGTGGACCCCGCTTAACGATCACCTCAAAATGCGCCCAAATTATGTAAGTGTATTTATGTAAGTGCTTTTGTACGTGTATGTTTGGGGGTCTGAAATGGACTAATCTACTTCACAATATTCCTTATGGGAAAAAATTCGGTCAGTACTGGCACCTGAACATACTACTGGAATGAAAAAAGTTCGTTAACCGGGGTCCACTGTATATATATATATATATATAATAATATAAATATATATATATATAATATAAAATAATTTTAAATATATATAATATATATAATATATATATATATATATATATTATATATATATATATATATAATATAATATATATAATAAAATATATTTATTGTGTTGTGTGTGTGTGTGTGTGTGTGTGTGTTGTGTGTGTGTGTGTGTTTTGTGTGTGTGTGTGTGTGTGTGTGTGTGTGTGTGTGTGTTTTGTGTGTGTGTATTACAGTGGACCCCCCCATAACGATATTTAATCCGTTCATGAGAGCTCCTTGTTATGCGAAATTATCTTTATGCGAATAAATTTTTCCCCCATAAGAAATAATGGAAATCAAATTAATCCGTGAAAGACACCACAAAGTATGAAAAAAAAACATTTTTTACCACATGAAATATTAATTTTAATACACACAAACTGAAAAAAGGCATGCACAATACATGACACTTCCTTTATTGAAGATCTGGTGATGATTGATGGATGGGAGGAGGAAGAGTCTTAGTGTTTAGAAGAGGAATCCCCTTCCATTAAGACTTGAGGGTCAAGTCCTTTTCTGGTGTTACTTCCCTTCTTTTAATGCCACTAGGACCAGCTTCAGAGTCACAGGACCTCTGTTGCACAACATATCTGTCCATAGTGGCCTGTACCTCTCATTCCTTTATGACTTCCCTAAAGTGTTTAAACAACATTGTCAGTGTAATAGTCACCAGCACGGCTTGCAATAGCTGTGTGAGGGTGATTTTCATCCATAAAGGTTTGCACTTTCAGCCACATTGCACAGATTTCCTTAATCTTTGTAGTAGGCAACTTTTTTCAATTTCTCTCCTCCCCTCCTCTAAACCATTTTTCCTCAGGTCTGGCCTCTTGCTGTTGAAGTTAAATCTAGCAGCTCATCAGTGGTTAGTTCTTCATTGTCCTCCCCCACCAACTCTTCCACATCACCCCCACTAACCTCCAACCCCCAAGGACTCCCCCAATGCCACAATTGATTCCTCAACTGGCATAGGATTCCTAGGGTTAGCCTCAAACCCTTCAAAATCCCTTTGGTCTACACATTCTGGTCACAGTTTCTTCCAGAGTTCAAGGTCCTCATAGTCACACCCCTCCCAACCCTTTAAACCTAAAGGTTTACACAATTGAGGATATTAAAGTGCTCTCTCCAAACCTCTCTTAGAGTCAGTTGAGTTTCTGAGGTCACTACAAAGCACCTTTCAAACAGAGCTTTTGTGTACAGTTTTTTGAAGTTTGCAATAACCTGCTGGTCCATGGGCTGCAGGAGAGGAGTGGTATTAGGAGGCAAAAACTTCACCTTAATCAACCTCATGTCCCCATAAAGTCGCTCTGCCACGTCTGTAGGATGACCAGGGGCATTGTCTAACACCAGGAGGCACTTAAAGGGCTAATTTCTTTTTCAGTTAGGTAATCTTTCACATTGGGGGCAAACGCATGGTGTAACCAGTCATAGAAAAAGTCCCTAGTGACCCATGCCTTACTGTTTGCCCTCCACAGCACACACAAATTAGCCTTGAGGATATTCTTTTGCCTGAATGCTCTGGGAGTTTCTGAGTGATACACTGTCTATGTACTCCTTGAATTCCTGCACATTTTTCAGCTGCTTTGTGGTCCGAACTGGCAGCATCACCATGCCTTATCACACTATGTATGCCACTACGCTTCTCAAACCAACCTTTGCTGGCCTTAAATTCACTCACATCATCACTAGTTGCAGGCATTTTAATTAAATCCTGATGAAACTTCCTAGCCTTTTCACTTATGATCACTTGAGAGATGCTATCTCCTGCTATCTGTTTTTCATTTATCCACACCAATGAGTCTCTCAACATCTTCCATCACTTGCGATCTCTGTTTCGAAAACACAGTTGAACCTTTGGCAAGAACAGCTTCCTTGATTGCCTTTTTGTTGCCCACAATAGTAGCGATGGTTGACTGGAGTTTATTATAGAACCTGGCCAGCTCAGAGACGCGCACTCCACTTTCATACTTATCAATGATCTCTTTCTTCATCTCTTATATTAGTCCCTTTTATATTATTATTTTATACTATAATTCTAACTTTAAAGAATTACCTTTATAGTACTACCTACTATCATATTCCCAAGCTCCATTATTTGATCATCACTATATTTGTATTAGTCCCTTTTATATTGTCTCCTTTATTTTAGCTTAAAAAAAAAAAAAAAAAAAAAAAAAAAACTACCTTAGCTCATTATTTTACATTTGTTAAATAATTCAGGTGCTATTTTTTAGCTTAAGACTATTTACTTGTTTATACTTAATTCTAACTATAGATTCACTACAAATCTATGATTACAAGCATGATCCTGATACCAATCTCTTATTTAATGACTTAAATGAATCAAACAGTTACTGTAATTACTACACTGCAGAACAATCAAAGGCACTTCTCAGTGCCAACAACAACATAACTATCTTTAAACTACAATATCAGATCTTTAAGCAAGCATTACGATGACCTCATAGCATTACTAAATTCCTTACATGCCAATATGTCCATCATTACACTAACTGAAACCTGGCTAAAGCCTGATAGTACAGATGTCTATGCCATTCCTGGTTACACAGCCATACACAACTGTAGGCCAGACCAACAAGGGGGTGGCACAGCCATATACTACTCAGACCAACTAAATGTATCACTAATACTTGCACAAGGGATGAACATGGGGAATATATAATAGCCAAATTCAAATCCAAATACCTACAAAAACCTCTCACATTGATAAACATCTACAGAGTTCCACAGTCAAACATTAGCCAATTTAGTCAAAACCTAGGAAGTATGATAACTGATGCACGCATGAACAAAGATCACTTACTACTCTCAGGTGACTTCAATATAAATCTCCTGCAAGACCAGGACCCACATGTTACTGAATTCACAAACACAATGAGTAACTGTATGTTGCTACCAACAGTAACAAAACCTACAAGAGTTACAGAGACTATGTTTCCCTACTTGACCACATCTGGACCAACACCATATCCCCTTTAAAATCAGGCAATAATTACAGATAATACCACAGACCACTACCCCGACTTTCCTCATAACAACTCTTGGTAAATTACCCCAAGACACTACTAAAGTCACCTTCAGACTTCACAATGAGGCAGCCATTAATAACTTCACAACAGCAGTAGCAAACATTGACTGGCACACTGAGCAGAAATCTATACAGATATTGACGAATGTATTAATAATTTTCTAAAAAAGACCCAATACCTCTATAACAAGCACTGCCCTAAAAAAACTAAACAGATGACAGCTAAGAGACTGAACAGTCCCTGGCTAACACCCAGCATTCTCAAATCCATAAATACAAAACACCAATATGAAAAACAGTAACAGAATGGGTCACATAACCAGAGACCAAACAAAACGTTACTCGTCAATCCTAACCAGCCTGATAAGAAGGGCAAAAAAATTGTATTATGAGAACAGATTATCCAACTTACGAGGTGATATAAAAAAGACCTGGAAAACCCTATCAGAAATTCCCTAGGAACAAAAAAGATATCACGAAATAGTCGAAATAAAATTAGCAAAATCAGATGAACCCCCAACTCCCACCAACAGAAACAGCAAACAGACTCAATGATTTCTTCTCCACTATAGGACAAAACCTTGCCAATAAAATCCCAAGCTCAGATACCCCACCAAATGACTACCTCACCGGCAACTACCCGAACACACTGTTCCTAGCTCCGACTAACCCATACGAAGTCTCCCTTATTATCAACACACTAAAAAACAAGGCAGGAGATTTAAATACCTTACCACCCTTTATATACAAAAAAGTGTCACAAGTGCTATCACACCAATCATTGCAACACTCTTTAACAAATCCATTGAATCCTCCACCTTCCCTACAGTACTCAAAATAGCAAGGGTCCCCCCGATCCACAAAGGAGGAGACCAAACAGAGGTTGAATAACTATAGGCCAATATCCAACTTACACCCTCTCTCAAAAATCTTCGAAAAATTAATTCATAAACGAATCTACTCCTACCTTATCTCCCAAAACATACTCAACCCCTGCCAATTTGGATTCAGGCCTAATAAAAATACTAATGATGCTATTATACACATGCTAGAACATATATACACTGCAATAGAGAAAAAGAAGTCCACTGGGGATCTTCATTGACTTACGTAAAGCTTTTGATACAGTTGACCATGACTTGCTCCACGTAAAATTGTCACACTATGGTATAAGAGGGCACTCCCTCAACTACCTCAAGTCATACCTCAGCAACAGAAGCCAATATGTGTATGCAAATGGGGCAAACTCCTCTGCACAACCAATTACAATTGGTGTCCCACAGGGAAGTGTCCTTGGCCCTCTTCTCTTTCTCCTATACATAAATGACCTACCAAATGCTTCGCAATTACTCAAACCCACACTATTTGCAGATGACACTACATACGTCTTCTCCCACCCGAGCCCAGTCACGCTAGCCAATACTGTAAATACCGAATTACAGAAAATATCTACCTGGATGAGAACTAACAAACTTACACTAAACATTGACAAAACCTACTTCATTCAGTTTGGTAACAGAGCTACAGATGTCCCTCTTAACATAATGATAAACGGATCACCTATCACAAAGCTAACAGGGGGAAAATTCTTAGGAATCCACCTTGATAATAGACTCAAATTTCATACACATATACAACAAATTTCTAAGAAAATTTCCAAGACTGTAGGCATACTATCGAAGATACGGTACTATGCTCCACAGTCAGCCCTCCTGGCCCTATATCACTCTCTTATTTACCCCTATCTCACCTATGGAATTTGTGCATGAGGCTCAACAACAAGTAACCATCTCAGACCACTAATTACCCAACAAAAGGCTGCAGTTAGAATGATAACAAATTCTCACTATAGGCACACACTCCACCAATATTCAATACACTAAACCTCCTCACCATACAAAACATCCATACTTACTACTGCACCTATTACATACATAGAACACTTAACTCTGATATTAACCCTCCCCTCAAACATCTCCTTGCCAACCTCAACAGAACACATGACCATAACACAAGGCACAGATCACTCTTTGATGTTCCTCGTGTCCATCTCACACTATGTAAAAACTCAATGCACATAAAAGGCCCTAAAATCTGGAATTCATTACCTGTAAATATAAAAGAAACACTACCTGTTTTATAAATTCAAGTCTCTTCTCAAAGATCACTTACTCACCCAAAACCAAATAAATACTGAATAACTGAACCTTATAAATTTTGTATATCTTAAATGTTTCTCACAATTATATCACATAAATGTTAAACCTAAAACCCAATCTAACTTTATTATTTTTTAAATACACTACCTAACAGAATACTCCATTCTACTGAATGTACAACAATGCATACAACCATATGACCTGTCTTTGTAATACTCACTTGTGCTTTATAGTAACCTGTTTACATTAATGTTTTATCACTGATTTCATCATTGCTTAGTTAATCTTAAGTTAATTTTAAGCCAGCCCGTAATGCTATGCATAGTATAAGTGGCTTTGGCATACTGCTCTTACCTGTATTTGTTGTACCTCTGTATGTGTGCTCAAATTTTTAAATAAATAAATAAATAAATAAATAAATAGTAATTCTCACCCTTATTCCTGTAGGGTTGGCACTAGAAGCTTTCTTGGGGCCCATGGTCACTTATTTTGCAGATAAAATCACCAAAAACACTGTAATACATGTAATACGAATGTTCCGATTTGTATTGCTTGGATGTTACCGCGGAGGCTGGCTGGTAAACAATGCCACCGGCAGAACATGCGAGGCTGGCTAAGGCCACACATTAGACGCGTCTCGGACGAACAGCGTTGAGCGGGTTTTTTAGCGGTATGCGAGGCAAAATCTTAGCGATAAAAATGTATCGATATGCGGATTTAATGTTATGTAAGGCCAACGGTATGCGGGGTCCACTGTATATATTATATATATATATATATATATATAGGTACTACCGTCCTGCCAAGTGAGTGTAAAACGAAAGCCTGTAATTGTTTTACATGATGGTAGGATTGCTGGTGTCTTTTGTCCGTCTCATAAATATGCAAGATTACAGGTACGTCTTGCTACTTCTACTTACACTTAGGTCACACTACACATACATGTACATGTTTATTTATACACACTCATCTGAGTTTTCTCTGATTTTATCTTAATAGTTCTTGGTCTTATTACTTTTCCTTTTATATCCATGGGGAAGTGGAATAAGAATCTTTCCTCCGTAAGCCATGCGTGTCGTAAAAGTCAACTAAAATGCCGGGAACAATGGGCTAGTAACCCCCTTTCCTGTAAAGATTACTAAAAAGAATAAGAAGAAAATAGTCAAAGTGGGAAGTCTGAATGTGCGTGGATGTTGTGCAAATGATAAGAAAGAGATGATTGTGGATGTTATGAATGAGAAGAAACTGGATGTCCTGGCTTTAAGTGAAACAAAGCTAAAGGGGGGTGGAGAGTTTCAATGGAGAGGAATAAATGGGATTAGGTACAGGGGTTTCAAATAGAGTTAGAGCTAAAGAAGGAGTAGCAATAATGTTGAAGGATAAGCTATGGCAGGAAAAGAGGGACTACAAATGCATAAATTAAAGGGATTATGTGGATAAAATAAAGATTGGATGTGAAAAGTGGGTTATAGTAAGCATGTATGCACCTGGAGAAGAGAGAAGTGTAGAGGAGAGAGAGAGATTCGGGGAAATGTTGAGTGAATGCATGGGGAGTTTTGAATCAAGTGTGAGAGTAATGGTGGTTGGGGGATTTCAATGCTAAAGTGGGTAAAAATGTTATGGAGAGAGTATAGGTAAATTTGGGGTGCCAGGGGTAAATGTAAATGGGGAGCCTTTAATTGAGCTATGTGTAGAAAGAAATTTGGTAATAAGTAATACATATTTTATGAAAAAGAGGATAAATAAATATACAAGGTATGATGTAGCACGTAATGAAAGTAGTTTGTTAGATTATGTATTGGTGGATAAAAGGTTGATGGGTAGGCTCCAGGATGCACATGTTTATAGAGGGGCAACTGATATATCAGATCATTATTTAGTTGTAGCTACAGTTAGAGTAAGAGGTAGATGGGAAAAGAGGAAGGTGGCAACAACAAGTAGGAGGGAGGTGAAAGTGTATAAACTAAGGGAGGAGGAAGTTCGGGCGAGATATAAGCGACTATTGGCAGAAAGGTGGGCTAGTGCAAAGATGAGTAGTGGGGGGGGTTGAAGAGGGTTGGAATAGTTTTTAAAAATGCAGTATTAGAATGTGGGGCAGAAGTTTGTGGTTATAGGAGGGTGGGGGCAGGAGGAATGAGGAGTGATTGGTGGACTGATGAAGTAAAGGGTGTGATAAAAGAGAAAAAGGTAGCTTACGAGAGGTTTTTACAAAGCAGAAGTGTTATAAGAAGAGCAGAGTATATGGAGAGTAAAAGAAAGGTGAAGAGAGTGGTGAGAGAGTGCAAAAGGAGAGCAGATGAAAGAGTGGGAGAGGCACTGTCAAGAAATTTTATTGAAAATAAGAAAAAGTTTTGGAGTGAGTTAAACAAGTTAAGAAAGCCTAGGGAAAGTATGGATTTGTCCGTTAAAAACAGAGTAGGGGAGTTAGTAGATGGGGAGAGGGAGGTATTAGGTAGATGGCGAGAATATTTTGAGGAACTTTTAAATGTTGAGGAAGAAAGGGAGGCAGTAATTTCATGCACTGGCCAGGGAGGTATACCATCTTTTAGGAGTGAAGAAGAGCAGAATGTAAGTGTGGTGGAGGTACGTGAGGCATTACGTAGAATGAAAGGGGTAAAGCAGCTGGAACTGATGGGATCATGACAGAAATGTTAAAAGCAGGGGGGGATATAGTGTTGGAGTGGTTGGTACTTTTGTTTAATAAATGTATGAAAGAGGGGAAGATACCTAGGGATTGGCGGAGAGCGTGTATAGTTCCTTTATATAAAGGGAAAGGGGACAAAAGAGATTGTAAAAATTATAGAGGAATAAGTTTACTGAGTATACCAGGAAAAGTATATGGTAGAGTTATAATTGAAAGAATTAGAGGTAAGACAGAATGTAGAATTGTGGATGAGCAAGGAGGTTTCAGAGTGGGTAGGGGATGTGTAGATCAAGTGTTTACATTGAAACATATATGTGAACAGTATTTAGATAAAGGTAGGGAATTTTTTATTGCATTTATGGATTTAGAAAAGGCATATGATAGAGTGGATAGAGAGCAATGTGGCAGATGTTGCAAGTTTATGGAATAGGTGGTAAGTTACTAAATGCTGTAAAGAGCTTTTATGAGGATAGTGAGGCTCAGGTTAGGGTGTGTAGAAGAGAGGGAGACTACTTCCCAGTAAAAGTAGGTCTTAGACAGGGATGTGTAATGTCACCATGGTTGTTTAATATATTTATAGATGGGGTTGTAAAAGAAGTAAATGCTAGGGTGTTCGGGAGAGGGTGGGATTAAATTTTGGGGAATCAAATTCAAAATGGGAATTGACACAGTTACTTTTTGCTGATGATACTGTGCTTATGGGAGATTCTAAAGAAAAATTGCAAAGGTTAGGGGATGAGTTTGAGAATGTGTGTAAAGGTAGAAAGTTGAAAGTGAACATAGAAAAGAGTAAAGTGATGAGGGTATCAAATGATTTAGATAAAGAAAAATTTGGGATATCAAATTGGGAGGAGGAGTATGGAAGAAGTGAATGTTTTCAGATACTTGGGAGTTGACGTGTCGGCGGATGGATTTATGAAGGATGAGGTTAATCATAGAATTGATGAGGGAAAAAAGGTGAGTGGTGCGTTGAGGTATATGTGGAGTCAAAAAACGTTATCTATGGAGGCAAAGAAGGAATGTATGAAAGTATAGTAGTACCAACACTCTTATATGGATGTGAAGCTTGGGGGGTAAATGCAGCAGTGAGGAGACGGTTGGAAGCAGTGGAGATGTCCTGTCTAAGGGCAATGTGTGGTGTAAATATTATGCAGAAAATTGGGTTTGGTGTGGAAATTAAAAGGGTGTGGAGTTAATAAAAGCATTAGTCAGAGGGCAGAAGAGGGGTTGTTGAGGTGGTTTGGTCATTTAGAGAGAATGGATCAAAGTAGAATGACATGGAAAGCATATAAATCTATAGGGGAAGGAAAGAGGGGTAGGGTCGTCCTCGAAAGGGTTGGAAAGAGGGGGTAAAGAAGGTTTGTGGGCGAGGGGCTTGGACTTCCAGCAAGCGTGCATGAGCGTGTTCGATAGGAGTGAATGGAGACGAATGATACTTGGGACCTGACGATCTGTTGGGGTGTGAGCAGGGTAATATTTAGTGAAGGGATTCAGGGAAACCGGTTATTTTCTTATAGTCGGACTTGAGTCCTGGAAATGGGAAGTACAATGCCTGCACTTTAAAGGAGGGGTTTGGGATATTGGCAGTTTGGAGGGATATGTTGTGTATCTTTATACGTATATGCTTCTAAGCTGTTGTATTCTGAGCACCTCTGCAAAAGCAGTGATAATGTGTGAGTGTGGTGAAAGTGTTGAATGATGATGAAAGTATTTTCTTTTTGGGGATTTTCTTTCTTTTTTGGGTCACCCTGCCTCGGTGGGAGACGACCAACTTGTTGAAATAAATAAATTAAATAAATAAATAAATAAATAAATAAATAAATAAAATAATATATATATATATATATATATAATATATATATATATATATATAATATATATATATATATATATATAGATTGGACAATTTTTTTTTTTTAAAGCTACCTGCCTATTCCTCTTTTGAAGATCGGTATGGTCTTTTCCGTTTTCCAGATTTTTGATAATTGCTGATGTCAATAATCTAGCAATTTTTTCCAGAACACAGTTCCTCTTGGCTTTTCTGTATCAATGACTAAAGATTGTTAGATCCCATGGTTTTCAATGTGTCCAGTTTACCTAGTATCTCCCCTCACTTGCCATAAATACATATATTTTTTTTTTCAGAGAATACTTATATAACTCTAATACTGGTACTCAGCTGTACACTTCCCCTTCATCTTTCAAAGGTTCACCCCATCCTCTTTCTGTCTTATCACCTGACCCTTAAAGCTATTGTTCTTCCTAAGAATTTGAAGCAAATTCTGTCTTTATTTTACCTTTTATTATTTTTGAGGTGCCACTTTGCTTTTCCTCTTAGTCGTGTAGTGTACCATGCTAAAAGATTTTAGCATACTCTGATTTTGCTTATGTGAAAAAACATTTTGGAATTTCCCAATTTTAAAATGGATTTTTATCCTTTTTATATTTCTCCATTTTGGTCTGATTGTTTCAGCTGATCCTAACTCTGGAATTAGTTTTTTCTTTCTGTTGAGACATTAGCAGTATATAAAGCAGTTTCAGCACTGTCAATCCATCAAAATTTTCTTTTCATATCTAATTTATTTTCCCTTAACCCTTTCAGGGTCCAAGGCCCAAATCTGAAGTGGTGCCCCAGTGTCCAAGAATTTTAAAAAAAAAAATTTGTTATTTTTTCTTATGAAATGGTAAAGAATCTTTTTGTGAAGGTAATAAAACAAAAAGTACGAAATTTGATGGAAAATTGATGAAATTATGCTCTCGCGAATTTTGATGTGTCAGCGATATTTACGAATCGGCGATTTTGCCGACTGACTCCCATTTTAGGCCAATTACATTATTCCAGTAAACCAAATTCTTAGCTATTTCACTAGTATTACTTCTATTCTATCGATTGAGCACAAGAAATCAGCAAGTCAACTGTTTCAACTACAAATTAAAGTGATCGGAAATTGTTAATTTGGCCAATTTAACACAAAGTTCAAAATATTCCAATTTCAAAATAGGGTCCAGAATAAACAATGTAGGTATTCCTGGAACTAAACTAACATTTCCTCTGTTCATTAGTTATGTTTTGAGGCTTTACAAATAAATTCCATTTTTATTTTTTATTCACATAATGAATTTTTATTCACACCAAAAAATTGAAGATTTACTGTTATGCAATACTGTAATAATTGTATAAATATCATCACCATATTTGTGAATGCATATTAGACCCACCAGCTGGCGTGTATTAGACATGTGAGGTCGTTTGTTTACTCTTGAATATCGGCAAAAATTTAACATTTCTGCTACTTTGAGCTCAGTTTCAAGCCATTTCCAGTGCTAAAACCAATCAAAATCATTTCTATTTCTGTAATATGTCTCCCATTCTATCAATTGAGACCAAGAAATCGCAAATACAACTATAAAAAACATACGAAAAAACACTGCAAAGTCGCTGTTTTAATCGAAAAATCATGATTTCAGTTTTTTTCTCTCATTATACACAGTGTGCTGCAGGATCTGTTTTATGTGGTGCACACATACCACATAGATGTATTCTCTCATATCTAGGCCCAAATGTACCACTCACAGTTTATCAGAGTGAGCTGAGCTCATGACGTAGATCTACGGTTTGGACCCTGAACGTAAAGCCGTAGATCTGCGGGACGGACCCTGAAAGGGTTAATGAAGGGAACATTTTATAGACACAACTTTTGCACTGTATTCACAATTTCCTGGCATTATAAAAATACCAATGTGTACATTGTGTCTACATTTTCCCATACCAATACAGTTTATTTTTACATTTAAATACTGTATGCAGTTTTGAATTAGTTTAAGGTTAGAGCTCAAACATTTTAACTTAGCTTAATTTTATTTATTACTTGGGTTACAGCATATGATGATGATCTTATGATGATAATCATATGATGATGATTACCTTTGGAAGCGGCAGCGGCAGCAGCGGCAGCGGCAGCAGCGGCAGCGGCATCCTACCAGCTCTTCTTCCTCAAAAAACATCGCTCATCAAAACTTGTGATGGCCTAAGTGAAAGTTCAACTACATGAACCCACGTAGACCACAAAATGACCCAAGAATACTAAGAATGTAACCCAAATCTTGACAAAATTAGAAGATCTAAGGAAGACAGCCCTGCTAACCCAAACACTGCCTCCGCTGCCAGACAACCACTTAACCCAAGCTCCGAGAAAACAAGCCTTCTCCATTGCTACACAGTATCTACTTCAGTGATACTATGAAAGGATATCGCAGAAGAAACAACATCAGTAATAAAAGAATAACAGCAAGGACCCTAGAACTCAACTTGTCTACCCAGCAGGATGCCGGTGTATCATCAACCCCCCTCACCACCGCCACCCAGGGAACAACAGCAACAACAAACATGGCTGACTCCCCCTCCAACTCCACTCCCTTCAAAGGATTCACCCATGATTACTCAGGTATGATATTCCTGACAATATCAAGGACTACATCGTTGCTCTAGAAAACGAAATCAAAGATATCAAAGCAACACTCGAGCGACAAGAATCCAAGATAACCAACCTCGAGAACAAGATCCAAAACCTTGAAGAGAAGATTACATCGGGAAGTGTTGACACAGAAAATACTCTGAAAGCAGCTATAGCCAGTCACACTGAACAAATAACTACAATAAATATGAAGGTTGAAGAAGCAATCAAGGACTGGAATCAGAACATGCACACTCGACTAAATGAATACCTTGATTTCCAAGACGACAAAACTGAACAAGATAAGTTGTCTGATGCAGTTATAATAAACAGCCCACACATTCCAAGTGACATAACACAAGCTCAGTGCAAAGAAACTGCTGACAGGATAATACAGGACCACGTACAAGTTATCGTGCAAAACAATGAAATCAAAGAAACACGTTTGTTAGGAAAACCAGGAAGTAAACACAGTATAATGATCAGACTTCATTCATACGATAAAAGAAAGGACCTAATTAAATCAGCAATTACTATGAAAAATGGAGTGTACATAAATGAGTGTCTAACAAGAAAACGTCAAAACCTTCTGTTCAGGCTGAGAAAACTTAAACAGGAAAACAAAACACATCAGTGTTTCACGCGAGATGGGAAAATACTAGTAAGGAAAACATCAACAGGACAACAACATACTATCTCAAACGAACACGATTTCTCTACCTTCCTTAGAAAAGCTGTCATTTCTGTAACAGATTAGATAAGTGCCCTTAATACATATATACGTGTGGTGCATATAGTGTATGTTACTATTATATTGTGCATTATTATTTTTATTATTTTTTTCATCACAAGCTAATGCTAACTACCTCCAATACTTTTTTACTTCTTTCTTACTGCTATTAATTGCTCATAATTTTATGTTACAAGTCAAATCTTACTCCAAATTAATATTATTCATTGTTCTTACCTGTCCATTTAATTTTGTTTACCACTACTTGTTTTTTTTAGTCACTTTTTATTGTGTGTGCAATTAGTGTATATTCCAATTACTTTTTTGCAAGTACCAAAACTATCTTTTGCTAGCTAGTACCAACTACCTCATTTTTTTTTTTTTTACTTTTTATTGTGCAAAAAACTGCTCAACTTATTTAATATTACAAATCAGATCTTACTCCTAAACCAATATTATTTCATAGTGACTATCTGCCCATTTAACTTGTTTACCATTACTTAATTGTAGTCCCTTATATATTTTTTATTTTTTTATTTTAGCTTTATATAACTACCTTAGCTCATATATTCACAATTGTTAAAATAATCAAGGTGCTATTCTCAGGTGCTGAAGTTAATAAGTTCACTATTTTGCCATTATACTCCAAAGCTCATTTATTTAATTACCACTTTATTGTTCACCACAACTTAAATTAGTCCCTTTTATATTATAATTTTATATTATAATTCTAACTTTAAAGAATTACCTTTAAAGTACTACCTACTATCATATTCCCAAGCTCCATTATTTGATCATCACTATTTGTTCACCACAAATTATTTTAGTCCCTTTTATATTGTCTCCTTTATTTTAGCTTTAAAAAACTACTTTAGCTCATTATTTTTACATTTGTTAAATAATTCAGGTGCTATTTTTTTTAGCTTTAGAATATTTACTTTATTTTTTACTTAATTCTAACTATAGATTCACTACAAATCTTATGATTACAAGCATTGATCCTGATACCAACCTCTTATTTAATGACTTAAATGATTCAAACAGTTACTGTAATTACTACACAGCAGAACAATCAAAGGCACTTCTCAGAGCCAACAACAACATATCTATCTTTAACTACAATATCAGATCTTTTAAGCAAGCATTATGATGACCTCCTAGCATTACTAAATTCCTTGCATGCCAATATGTCCATCATTACACTAACTGAAACCTGGCTAAAGCCTGATACTACAGATGTCTATGCCATTCCTGGTTACACAGCCATACACAACTGTAGGCCAGACCAACAAGGGGGTGGCACTGCTATATACTACTCAGGCCAACTAGAATGTATCACTAATACTTGCACAAGGGATGAACATGGGGAATATATAATAGCTAAATTCAAATCCAAATACCTACAAAAACCTCTCACAGTAATAAACATCTACAGAGTTCCACAATCAAACATTAGCCAATTTAGTCAAAACCTAGGAAGTATGATAACTGATGCACGCATGAACAAAGATCACTTACTACTCTCAGGCGACTTCAATATAAATCTCCTGCAAGACCAGGACCCACACGTTACTGAATTCACAAACACAATGTGTAACTGCATGTTGCTACCAACAGTAACAAAACCTACAAGAGTTACAGAGACTAGTGTTTCCCTACTTGACCACATCTGGACCAACACCATATCCCCTTTAAAATCAGGCATAATTACAGATAATACCACAGACCACTACCCTACTTTCCTCATAACAACTCTTGGTAAAATACCCCAAGACACTACTAAAGTCACCTTCAGACTTCACAATGAGGCAGCCATTAATAACTTCACAACAGCAGTAACAAACATTGACTGGCACACTGAGCTAGAAATCTATACAGATATTGACGAATGTTTTAATAATTTTCTAAAGAAGACCCAATACCTTTATAACAAGCACTGCCCTAAAAAACTAAACAGATGACAGCTAAGAGACTGAACAGTCCCTGGCTAACACCCAGCATTCTCAAATCCATAAATACAAAACACCGATATGAAAAACAGTACAGAATGGTCACATAACCAGAGACCAAACAAAACGTTACTCGTCAATCCTAACCAGCCTGATAAGAAGGGCAAAAAAATTGTATTATGAGAACAGATTATCCAACTTACGAGGTGATATAAAAAAGACCTGGAAGACCCTATCAGAAATTCTGGGAACAAAAAAGATATCACGACATAGTGAAATAAAATTAGCAAAATCAGATGAACCCCAACTCCCACCAACAGAAACAGCAAACAGACTCAATGATTTCTTCTATACTATAGGTCAAAACCTTGCCAATAAAATCCCAAGCTCAGATACCCCACCAAATGACTACCTCACTGGCAACTACCCGAACACACTGTTCCTAGCTCCGACTAACCCATACGAAGTCTCCCTTATTATCAATGCACTGAAAAACAAGGCAGGAGATTTAAATACCTTACCACCCTTTATATACAAAAAAGCGTCACAAGTACTATCACCAATCATTGCAACACTCTTTAACAAATCCATTGAATCCTCCACCTTCCCTACAGTTCTCAAAATAGCAAGGGTCACCCCGATCCATAAAGGAGGAGACCAAACAGAGTTGAATAACTATAGGCCAATATCCAATTTACACCCTCTCTCAAAAATCTTCGAAAAATTAATTCACAAACGAATCTACTCCTACCTCATCTCCCAAAACATTCTCAACCCCTGCCAATTTGGATTCAGGCCTAATAAAAATACTAATGATGCTATTATACACATGCTAGAACATATATACACTGCAATAGAGAAAAAGAAGTCCCACTGGGGATCTTCATTGACTTACGTAAAGCTTTTGATACAGTTGACCATGACTTGCTCCACGTAAAATTGTCACACTATGGTATTAGAGGGCACTCCCTCAACTACCTCAAGTCTTACCTCAGCAACAGAAGCCAATATGTGTACGCAAATGGGGCAAGCACTTCCGCACAACCAATTACAGTTGGTGTCCCACAGGGAAGTGTCCTTGGCCCTCTTCTCTTTCTCCTATACATAAATGACCTACCAAATGCTTCGCAATTACTCAAACCCACACTTTTTGCAGATGACACTACATACGTCTTCTCTCACCCGAGCCCAGTCACGCTAGCCAATACTGTAAACACCGAATTACAGAAAATATCTACCTGGATGAGGACTAACAAACTTACACTAAACATTAACAAAACCTACTTCATTCAGTTTGGTAACAGAGCTACAGATGTATCGCTTAACATAACGATAAACGGATCACCTATCACAAAGCTAACAAAGGGAAAATTCTTAGGAATCCACCTCGATAATAGACTCAAATTTCATACACATATACAACAAATTTCTAAGAAAATTTCCAAGACTGTAGGCATACTATCGAAGATACGGTACTATGTTCCACAGTCAGCCCTCCTGGCCCTTTATCACTCTCTTATTTACCCCTATCTCACCTATGGAATTTGTGCATGGGGCTCAACAACAATTAACCATCTCAGACCACTAATTACCCAACAAAAGACTGCAGTTAGAATGATGATAAATTCTCACTACAGGCAACACACTCCACCAATATTCAAAACACTCAACCTACTCACCATACAAAACATCCATACTTATTATTGCACCTATTACATACATAGAACACTTAACTCTGATATTAACCCTCCCCTCAAACATCTCCTTGCCAACCTCAACAGAACACATGACCATAACAGAAGGCACAGATCACTCTTTGATGTTCCTCGTGTCCATCTCATGCTATGCAAAAACTCAATGCACATAAAAGGCCCTAAAATCTGGAATTCATTACCTGTAAATCTAAAAGAAACACTACCTGTTTATAAATTCAAGTCTCTTCTCAAAGTTCACTTACTCACTCAAAACCAAATAAATACTGAATAACTGAACCTTATAAATTGTATATCCAAAATGTTACTCACAATTATATCACATAAATGTTAAACCTAGGACCCAATCTAACTTTGTTATTTTTTTAAATACACTACCTAACAGAATACTCCATTCTACTGAATGTACAACAATGCAAGCAACCATATGACCTGTCTTTGTAATACTCACTTGTGCTTTATAGTAATCTGTTTACAATAATGTCTTATCACTGATTTCATCATTGCTTAGTTAATCTTAAGTTAATTTTAAGCCAGCCCGTAATGCTATGCATATAAGTGGCTTTGGCATGCTGCTCTTACCTGTATTTTTTTTTGTACCTCTGTATGTATGCTAAAATTTCTAAATAAATAAATAAATAAATAAATAAATCTGTGCTTTAAGGATGTTTTGCTCCAAGTAGAATCCACCTGCCTGGAGCCTACCTAGAAGGTGTTCCAGGGGTCCATGACCAGGCCTCTTGGTGGATCAACCAGGCTGTCACTGCTGGCCGCACGCAATCCAACTTATGGACTACAGCCCGGCTGGTCAGGTACTGACTTTAGGTAATTGTCCAGCTCCCTTTTGAAGACAACCAAGGGTCTATTGGTAATCCCACTTATGTATGTTGGGAGGCAGTTGTGAAAACATTATTGTGATCTTTGAAAGCGAGATCTTCTGACATTATCACTCCTGTTCTTCACATTAGTTTTCTACTCTATTGTGTGATTATAATTAGTTTTATACTCCAATCTAGCTTTTATTTCCTCAAGTTTTCTATAGGAGAGTAACTGAAATTTGTCCTCTGAACTTCATATTGTTTTGTGTGGCCCAATAGAAAACTTTGTTTATATTCACCTGGAGATTTGCTGTGTCCTCAATGGATGACATTCTCATGCAAATTCTAGTATTGTCAGCAAAAGGGGAGACAGCGCTATGGTGTACATCTCTATGTCAGATAGAAGGAAATGGTTTACCTGGAGTTTACCTGGAGAGAGTTCCAGGGGTCAACGCCCCCGCGGCCCGGTCTGTGACCAGGCCGACACTTACTGCACAGGTCTGCCATCACAAAACCAGCAATTCAATCAGATATCCGGTTTCGTCAGTTATTCAGCACTAATTTCGGCTAGCATAATTTCAAATTTCCAGGGCTGCCACAACAACCTGCTGGTACTGTTTGGTGGTGATACTTGCTGCACAAGTCATTCAAATTTCTTTTTCTCCATTTATTATTATAACCTGCTTGCTTTTAGCCCAAGCCATGTTTCAACAAATAAAAGAAATGCTTCTCATTGTGTAAAGCACCTATACAGTACATTGTCCATAAAAGATAAGGTGGCTTTGAAGCCACTGTCGACTGCCATGAGCTCAGTCTCGTTATGCAGGCGAATATGCTTTATTATTATGCTAAAATCAACACTACGGCTTATTTGCCTATCACAATTGATCTACTATGACATAATAAACAATATAAATAACATAAAAACATGTTAAATACTCCAGAATTAATAATATTGGCATAATACCAAGGGGTTTGACTGAGGTATGAAGAGGATATGGGATACAAGTACCATTCTCCTATCCCTGTCTTGGGGGCCTGTATTAGAGAAAACACAGTACGTATAGCACAGGGCTGTGATAAACACTCACAGTGCACTATAAAACTGAATCAAAAACCCTATTTTCTCAACACAGATTATCATACATTGCAGCATGTGTGTAGAGAACCTAGGATAACCCCCCCCCCCAAAAAAAAAAGTCAGACAAAGCGACTTATTTCTAGTACAGGCCCGCCATCACAAATCCGGCAATCAGTTATTCAGTTCCCTCAGTTATTCGGCACTAATTTTGGCTAGCATAATTTCAAATTTCCAGGGCCGCCACACCAACCTGTTGGTACTGTTTGGCGGCACTACTTGCTGCGTAAGTCATTTCAATTTCTTTTTCTCCATTTATTGTTATAACCTGCTTACTTTTAGCCCTAGCCATGGTTCCAATGAATAAAAGAAATGCTTCTCATTATGTAAAGCACCTACACAGTACATTATCCATTAAAGATAAGGTGGCTTTGAAGCCACTGTCGGTTGCTATGAGCTCAGTCTCATGAAGCAGGAGAATATGCTTTATTATTACGCTAATATCAACACTACAGCTTATTTTCCTATCACAACTGATCTATGACATAAACAATATAAATAACATAAAACATGTTAAATACTCCAGAATAAATAATATTTGGCATAACACCGGGCAGTTCGACAGAGGTACGAAGAGGATATGGTATACAAATACCATTCTCCTATCCCTGTCTTGGGGCTTATATTAGAGAAAACGGAGTGTAGCACAGGGCTAACTGTGATATACACTCGTACTGCACCATAAACCTGAAACAAAAAAGTTATTTTCTCTATATAGATTATCACACGTAGCAACGTGTGTAGAGAACCTAGAATAATCCAAAAAAGTCAACGTGGCTTATTTCTAGTACCTGGCTTGGGTTAGCCATATATGAGTTTTGGTAAATATTCGATTCCCAGCCAGGGTAGAAACATCAGGCGTGTTTCTTTACACCTGTTGTCTATATTTATTCGACAGCAAATGGGTACCAGGGTGTTAGCCGACTGGTGTGAGTTTTATCCTGGGACACTGACCTAATTTTCTTGAAATACTCTGCATAACAAGCAGCTTTCTATATAGTAGTATGTCACTGATGTCAGCTAGGCCTGTATACCTTGTACATGTACGTGTAGTAAATAAAGATATTATTATTATTATTATTATTATTATATTTTCTCACTTGTTTGTTGGGTTATCTTATTGAAACTTGGAAATGTATAATGGAAAGATACTACTTAATGTACACCAAAAATGAAAGAAATCAGACCATAAATACCGGAGTTCATTTCTCAGCCATTAGCGGCCGCTTAGCGGTATATTTTTGTATGGTTTTTATGGTTATATTCTCATTTTTCCGGCCTTATTTGATAGAATGAAAGATATATTACAGAAATAGAAATAATTTTGATTGCTTTCATGATGAAAAGTACAGTGGACCCTCGCATACCGTTGGCATCACATAACGTTAAATCCGCATACCGATACATTTTATCACTAAAATTTTGCCTCGCATACCGCTAAAAAACTCGCTCAACGCTATTCGTCCGAGACGCTTCTAATGTGCGGCCTGAGCCAGCTTCACATGTTCCGCCGGTGGCATTGTTTACAAGCCAGCCTCCGCGGTAACATCCAAGCATACAATCTGAACATTTCATATTATTACAGCATTTTTGGTGATTTCATCTGCAAAATAAGTGACCATGGGCCCCAAGAAAGCCTCTAGTGCTAACCCAGTGGTAAAAAGGGTGAGAAATACTATCATACCACAGTCAGCTGCTGCTGCACCATGGTCAGCTGTTGCTTGACCAGTCAGCTGTTGCTGGATCAGTCAGCTGCTGTTGCACCTCGATCAGCTGTTGCTGGACCAGTCAGCTGTTGCTGGACCAGTCAGCTGTTGCTGGATCAGTCAGCTGCTGCTGCTGCACCACGATCAGCTGTTGCTGGATCAGTCAGCTGCTGCTTCACCATGATCAGCTGTTGCTGGACCAGTCAGCTGTTGCTGGACCAGTCAGCTGTTGCTGGACCAGTCAGCTGTTGCTGAACCAGTCAGCTGTTGCTGGACCAGTCAGCTGTTGCTGGACCAGTCAGCTGTTGCTGGACCAGTCAGCTGTTGCTGGACCAGTCAGCTGTTGCTGGACCAGTCAGCTGTTGCTGGACCAGTCAGCTGTTGCTGGACCAGTCAGCTGTTGCTGGACCAGTCAGCTGTTGCTGGACCAGTCAGCTGTTGCTGGACCAGTCAGCTGTTGCTGGACCAGTCAGCTGTTGCTGGACCAGTCAGCTGTTGCTGGATCAGTCAGCTGTTGCTGGATCAGTCAGCTGTTGCTGGACCAGTCAACTGTTGCTGGACCAGTCAGCTGTTGCTGGATCAGTCAGCTGCTGCTGCACCATCAGCTGTTTCTGAACATGACTCGTCCCGAACCTGTCCGTCCAGCCTGAGCGCCTGCCTTGCCGTCATTGTTTACAAGCCAGGGTGGCCGGTTGCATGCATACATTTGATACATTTTGTATTATTCCATTATTTATAGTGCTTGTAACTGCTAAATAAGCCACCATGGGCCCAAAGAAAGCTTCTAGTGCCAACCCTGTGGTAAAAAGGGTGGTAAATACTATCGTACCACGATCAGCTGATAAATTGGACCAGTCAGCTGTTGCTGCACCACAGCTGCACCATGGTCAGCTGTTGCTGCACCACAGCTGCTGCTGCACCATGGTCAGCTGCACCACAGCTCTTGTTGTTGCTGCACCACCATCAGCTGTATTACTCGAAGATGTGGAGAGAGTGTTGTTGGTGTGGCTTAACGTGAAACAATTACCGAGAAACGATTAACCCCGGAGGGTTAGCCACCCAGGATAACCCAAGAAAGTCAGTGCATCATCGAGGACTCTCTAACTTATTTCCATTGGGGTCCTTAATCTTGCCTCCCAGGATGCAACCCACACCAGTCGACTAACACATAGGTGAACAGGGAAAAACGCCTGGAACTAGTGCTCATATTGGTAAATTTAAAGCCAGCAAAGGTTGGTTTGAGAGATTTAAGAATCGTAGTGGCATACACAGTGTGATAAGGCCTGTTCTGGAAGAAAATGCCAAACAGGACCTACAGTACTCAGGAGGAAAAGGCACTCCCAGGACACAGTGTCTCATCAGTCATTGCTGCATCTTCAATAAAGGTAAGTGTCATTTATTCTTCATTTAGTAGAGTAGTACAGCACAATATATATTGTGCATGTACTACTCTACTATTGTGCATGTATCCTTCTCTTTGTGTGTAGGAAAATGTATATTTCATGTGGTAAAAAAATTTTTTTTCGTACTTTTGGGTGTCCTGCACGGATTAATTTGATTTCCATTATTTCTTATGGGGAAAATTCATTCGCATAATGATAATTTCGCATAACAATGAGCTCTCATGAACGGATTAATATCGTTATGCGGGGGTCCACTGTATCTTGAAATTGCGCTCACAGTAGCGAAAATGTTCTATTCTTTAGCGAAGCTCAAGAGTAAACAAATGACGTCACCGTCCAATACCTGTCCGCCTGCCAGTCCAAATTCCAATACGGTGTCAAGAATGGGTTGACATTATTTATACAATTATTACAATAATGCAGCAGTCTGCATATCAGTAAATCTTCTATTTTTTTTGTGAATAAAAATTCCAAATGATAAGCAAGAGTAATATAAGAGGGGCCTGGAGACGTGACTAATTAACAGATAAAATGTTATTTTAGTGCCAGGAATGTCTGCACTGTTTATTCTGGACCCTATTTTGAAATTGACATCTGTTGAAATTTGTGTGAAATTGGCCAAATTGCCAATTTCTGACCACTTTATTGGGTAGTTGAAATAAGTGAATGGGCAGTTTCTTGTACTCAGTTGACAGACTAGAAGTAAATAAGTTTATTCAGGTATACACAAATACAGTTACATAGATTATCATACATAGCAGTGTATGTATAGAGAACCTAGGATAACCCAGAAAAGTCAGACAAAGTGACTTATTTCCAGTACCTGGCTTGGGCTTGCCATATATGATTTTTGGTAAATATTTTTTTTCTAGGTTGTTTGTTGGGCTATCTCATTGAAACTTGGGCAATGTATGATGGAAAGATGCTTCTTAATGTACAACAAAAAGAAAAAAGACGGACGATAAATAAGGGAGTTCACTTCTCAGCCATTAGCCGCCCCTTTGCAATATGTTTTTGTATTGTTTTTATGGTTGTATTCTCATTTTTTTGGACTCGTTTGATAGAATGGAAGATATATTACAGAAATAGACATGATTTTGATTGCTTTCATGATGAAAAGTACCTTGAAATTGAGCTAAAAGTAGTGGAAATGTTCGATTTTTGCCAATGTTCAGTGAACTTTGTGTAAGTCAAGTTGGTTAATTTATTAAGTGTATTCTAACCTAACCACTCTGTAATCCGGCAAACTCAGTAATCCGGCATACTACAGGTCCCAATGATGCCGGATTTGTGATGGAGGACCAGTACCTAACTTGGGCTTGCCATATATAATTTTTGGTATATAATTTTTCCTCAGTTGTTTGTTGGGCTATCTTATTGAAACTTGGGCAATGTATGATGGAAAGATGCTTCTTAACGTACACCAAAAAGGAAAGAAATCAGACCATAAATAACGTAGTTCATTTCTCGGCCATTACCTGCCCCTTAGCAGTATACAGTGGAACCTTGTTTTTCAGCTGCTTTATCGGCCGATTCATATTTAGGCCAGTTTTTCAGCGGAAATTTTGCTCCATATTTTGGGCGTTGCCTCATATATTGGTGGTATTAGATGTGTAAGCCTGCCTCTCCAGCCGGGATGCCAGGCTTTGGCGAGTCAGTCTCCCTTTGTCTGTCAGCGAGTGAGCATATACTCAGAGCAGTCATCCAAGCATTTCCTTAAAATCTATTGTTTTTGGAGGTTTTTTATTAAGTGCAACTGTGAAATAAGTCACCACGGGCCCCAAGAAAGTTTCTAGTGCCAGCCCTTTGGTAAAGAAAGTGAGAAACACGATGGAATTTAAGAAGCAAGTAATAGAAAATTATGAGATTGGTGTTCGGGTGCTGGAACTTACCAGGATGTATGGCAATAAAAATCAACAATCACTTCTATCCTGGGAAAGAAAGAAAGAACAAATCAAGGAAGCTGATGTGGCAAAAGGGGCAAACATGTTAATGAAAAAGAGATCACAAACAAATGAAGATGTGGAGAAGTTGTTGTTGTTGTTGTGGATCAGGGAAAAACAGTTAGCAGGAGATAGTGTTTCAGAGGCAATCATTTGTGAAAAGGTAAGGCAGTTTCATGTGGAAATTGTAAAGAAAATGCCTGGTAATAGTGATGATGTTAGTGAATTTAAAGCCAGCAGAGACTGGTTTGAGAGATTTAAGAAGCATAGTGGCATACACAGCGTTGTAAGGCATAGGGAAGCTGTAAGTTCTGACAATGGACAATGTGCTTCTGAAAAATTTGTGCAGGAATTCAAGAGGTACGTAGAGGCTGAAGAATTCCAGCCCCTACAAGTGTTCAATTGTGGTGAAACAGGCCTCTTTTGGAAGAAAATGCCAAAGAGGACCTACATCATGCAGGAGGAAAAGGCACTGCCAGGATACAAGCCTATGAAAGACAGGCTAACTCTCTTGTTTTGTGCTAATGCTAGTGGGGATTTCAAAGTGAAACTTTTGCTCGTGCATCACTCTGAAAATCCCAGTGTGTTTATAAGAAAAACATTATCAAGAGTAAATTGTGTGTGATGTGGAAAGCTAATCATTAGGCATGGGTCACGAGGCAACTCTTCATTGACTGGGTCCATGAAGTGTTTGGCCCAAGTGTGAAAAGAAATTGCCACCCAAGTGCCTCCTAGTAATGGACAATGCTCCTGCTCATCCTCCAAACTTGGTAGACCAAATGTCTAGGGATTTCAGTTTTATAACAGTGAAGTTCTTGCCTCCTAACACAATTCCTCTCATCCAGCCCATGGACCAGCAGGTCATTTCTAACTTTAACCCTTTCAGGGTCCGTCCCGTAGATCTACGGCTTTACGTTCAGGGTCCAAACCGTAGATCTACGCCAAAATTCTAGCGGCGTCAAATTTAGCTCGAGAAGGCTGGTAGGCCTACATCTGAGAGAATGGGTCTGGGTGGTCAGTGTGCACACCATAGAAAAAATCTGGACGCCCACATGGCATTGTGGGAACACCGGCAAAGTAGCTTTGTTCATAGTGCCTGGCGGCAAGGAAGCTCTCACTCCCCACTCACTCTCCGGGCGAATTCTGACTCTCCTCTTCACAACTTACAGTTCTAAGACTGAGGAAGTGGAGCTGAAGACGATTTATGGTTTTGAACCATATGGTACCATTGTGCATTTTGGTACAAGGGGTCCATATGGTACAATGGTGGCCATGTCATACAATGGTACATATGGACAATGGTATATGGTAACAAGTACATATAGTACATGTTACCATATAGTACATTGTACCATATAGTACTTTTGTACCATATAGTACACTGTACCATATGGTACAGGGTACAGGGACCCTAAGGGAAATAAATCTGTGACTTTTTTGGGGTTTATCCTAGGTTCTCCAAACATATGTTTGCTAAGTATGATATTCTATGTAACTTTATTTGTGTATAACTAAATAAACTTACTTATGATGCCACATGCACTTGAGTAAGTTTTTTTTCAGGTGTACACAAATACAATTACATAGATTATCATACATAGTAGCATATGTATAAAATCCTAGATAACCCCAAAAAGTCAGGGTGACTTATTTCTATAGTTATCCCTGTATCAGTCCCAAATATGGTACCCTGTACCATAGGGTTTACCCTGCACCATATGGTACCCTGCACCATTGGTACCCTGTACCATATGGTTACCCTGTTACCATAGGTACCCCTGTACCATATGGTACCCTGCACCATATGGTCCCCTGCACCATATGGTACCCTGCACCATATGGTACCCTGCACCAATATGGTCCCCTGCACCATATGGTTACCCTGCACCATATGGTAACCCTGCACCATATGGTACCCTGCAACCATATGGTACCCTGCACCATATGGTACCCTGCACCATAGGGTACCCTGCAAATAAGGTACCTTGTACCATATGGTACCACCTGCACCATATGTTATCCTTACTGCAGTTACCTTTACCATATAGTACAATGTACCATATGGTACTCTAACAATACCTGTACCATATGTCAATAGGTGTTGGTGGCATGAGACACCAGCCAAGACTGAGTGAGTGGCGACGCAAGCTAGCTACTGACTCCGCAGTTTCCGAGACAAAGTGCTTTGTCATCCACCTCAAGGAACACGTCAAGTTCCTGTACACTTGTAAATATATAATAGAACATTACTAATATACAACATTTTTGCATATTTTTGTTGTAAACAACTATTGTAACCAAAATAATAATGAAAATATTAATGTGTTGAATACAACAGTACCATATGGTACAATGAACCATATGGTATCATTGTACTGTATGGTACAATGCACCATATGGTACCGTTGCATCATATGGTACTATATGGTACCATTGCACCATATGGTACCATTGTTGTAGACAGCCTGTACTGTCTGCACAGACAGCCCATGCTGTCTGCCAGCTTAGTTCATATTTCGCGTCATGCTGGTGCTGCCACCTATAGGCCTTGCCACTTCAGTATGCCCAGACTTGCCTCACTCTCACTCACACAGCGGCCTAGCAGCAAGACACAAGGCCTCCCAGCTCTCTCTCGTGGGCATGGCCCTCCCGGGCCATGGGCACAACACAAGCCTGTGTACCCACCACGACTTAAGAATAAACAAAGAAGCCTCCGAAGATGTATCATTAACCACTCACTCACAGCACATACCAAAAAACTCATTATAAATGGTGACAGAGGTGCTCGCAGCAGTTGTGTTTGCCTGGAGAGAGGGAGGAAGAGGTATGAAGTCATCTTCACTTCATCACCCTACACAAGAAGCATCCGTCTCTCAACGAGTTATCCTGATGTCGTGTCTGCACGTTTGAGCATCCAGACACAGGTACAAGCAGGATCCAGGCCGAAATTTGCCGAAATTCTCCGAGAATTGTAAGTGGCGTCACAGTGACCCCACGCTACAGTGACTCCACGCTACAGTGTCCCACGCTGTTTCTCAAGTCACGTGTTCAGCGTCACTTGTATGCTGCTGCTGTTGTTCAGCTCAGCACAGCTGTTTCAGCAAGCCAGAGGTGAGTTTTGTGGTGATTTCTGCGTCCAGTGTGAGTTTCTCCACATGTTTGTGGGTGGGGGAGGGGAGGAGAGGAGAGGAAGTGGCTGTTCCTCACCTTGCCCATGCCGCCCTACTCACGCTCACCCCTCTACCATACACCACTCACCACTGCCCACTCCCTCTGCTGTGTTTTCTGCTGTTTTCCATGTGAATTCATTGCCAGAGCTGTGTATCCGAGTGCCCGAGGCCACTCGAAGCTACATGGATCAGCATGCCACGTAGATCACGACGCCACGTGGGTGTGGGCGATGTCACGTGGATCTACCAGCCACGTGAGTTACCAGATGTTCCAAGGCCACATGCTGTGGTCTGCTGCACGCATCACATTGACGTCACCCACGATGCTGCCCGACTTCATGACGTCACGATGTCTGCTGACGTCACCTCACGATGTCTGCCTGACGTCACCTTGAGATGTCTGCTGACGTTACCTCGAGATGTCTGCTGACGTCACCTCGAGATGCCCTGCTGACGTCACCCTCGCGACCACCTCCACACCGCCTGACATCACATGATTCACATCGAGTGTTTCTAGTAATATTTATTATTGTCGAGAAGATTGAGAGAAAATATATGTCGTGTGTTAATTAATTCCTCTCAGTCAGTGTTCTCACATTTTAGTATATGTCTTAGTGTCAGTTTTATGCACAGAAAAGCATCATTTGCTAGTTTAAGCCATGTTGTACCGCGGTGTGTGTAAAGTTTCCGTGTGTCCAGTGAGGTTTGAGCCAGACCTGAGTAGCACCACTGTGCTAAGTCACCCGTGTGACCAGTGTGTTTGACAGCTGATGTCAAGACAGCTCCGAGTGACCGAGCCCTCTTGTACAGAAAGCTTTTATGCTCGTCGCTCATGTTGTTCTGCAGAATCGTACCTGCTACGATTCCCATCGAGATTTGTTTCACTTCACCTCCAGACCGTCAGAGTGCAGTTATATGTAGAGAAACAAGTCTGGGGATGCTTAGACTAACCTCTGCTATAACTCCAACTGTGGAGAGATGATACTCGCCAAGCCGCAGTTAGGCCTGTCGGCAGGCGCTGTGTCAGCCTCGTGTCACAAGCTTCAGTGAGCAGCCTGCACAAAGATGATGTCACTTTGACTGCTAGCTCTCTCACTGCAGTCTGGTGTATGATGTTACGACTCCCAGATGTTTCGCCCAGTCGTCTCTGCCCCGACTCGCTCCACGCTGCCGGAGTGACAGCCCAGCGACAGTACCAGTCGAGAAGTGTCCTCCTGAGTCGCTTGTCAGAAGTCCTGCCCAGTTGCCGATTTTGTCGACGCCTCACTCGAGGGAAACCAGCATGTCGTGCCCCAGGTTGAGTGAAAACCTGCAGCGACTCCTACGATGTCTGCTTCACCGTTCCAGAGGAGACCGTACCCTGTTACGTCACAGCTCAGCCGCAGCGATGTCTCCCGTGTTGTAGTATCTGTCCAGACGCAGGAAGGCGTGCAGTGATGCCCTTCAACGCACACTGCCTTTGACCACGATGTTTAGCACACCCCACATGTTTTTTCTTCCCTCCCTGTAGGAAGTTTTTTTTTCCATGTCCATATATATATATATATATATATAAAAATATATATATATATATATATATACAGTGGACCCCCGCATACTGTTGGCATCACATAACGATTAATCCGCATACCGCTTGCTTTAATCGCAAAAATTTTGCCTCGCATACCGCTTAAAAACCCGCTCACCACTGTTCGTCCGAGACGCGTCCAATGTACGCCTTAGCCAGCCTCACATGTTCCGCTGGTGGCATTGTTTACCAGCCAGCCTCCGCGGTAGCATCCAAGCATACAATCGTAACATTTCGTATTATTACAGTGTTTTTGGTAATTTTATCTGGAAAATAAGTGACCATGGGCCCCAAGAAAGCTTCTAGTGCCAACCCTACAGCAGTAAGGGTGAGAATTACTATAGAGATGAAGAAAAAGATCATTGATAAGTACGAAAGTGGAGTGCGTGTCTCCGAGTTGGCCAGGTTGTATAATAAACCCCAATCAACCATCGCTACTATTGGTGGTACAGCTGCTGCTGCTGCTGCTGTAGCATCGTCTGCTGCTGCTGTAGCACTGTTGTTGGTGTGGCTTATTGAGAATATACCAAGAAACAATTAACCCCAGAGGATTTGCCACCCAGGATAACCCAAAAAAGTCAGTGTCATCGAAGACTGTCTAACTTATTTCCATTGGGGTCCTTAATCTTGTCTCCCAGGATGCAACCCACACCAGTCGACTAACACCCAGGTGAACAGGGAAAAATGCCTGGAACTAGTGCTCATATTGGTGAATTTAAAGCCAGCAAAGGTCGCTTTGAGAGATTTAAGAATCGTAGTGACATACACAGTGTGATAAGGCATGTTCTGGAAGAAAATACCAAACAGGACCTACAGTACTCAGGAGGAAAAGGCACTCCCAGGACACAGTGTCTCATCAGTCATTGCTGCATCTTCAATAAAGGTAAGTGTCATTTATTCTTCATTTAGTAGACTAGTACATGCACAATATATACTGTGCATGTACTACTCTACTATTGTGCATGTATCCTTCTCTTTGTGTGTAGGAAAATGTATATTTCACGTGGCAAAATTTTTTTTTTCATACTTTTGGGTGTCTTGCACGGATTAATTTGATTTCCATTATTTCTTATGGGGAAAATTCATTCGCATACCGATTATTTCGCATACCAATGAGCCCTCTTGCACGGATTTAAATCGGTATGCGGGTGTCCACTGTATATGTTTTTATTTTGTGTTCTGAGCCCTGTTCCTCCGAGAGAGAGACAGAGTTTCTTTTACTACCAGTATTGTCGCGTCGGGACGACGCGCGGTATGTGGCCGAGCATATGTAGACAGCCTGTACTGTCTGCACAGACAGCCCATGCTGTCTGCCAGCTTAGTTCATATTTCGCGTCATGCTGGTGCTGCCACCTATAAGCCTTGCCACTTCAGTATGCCCAGACTTGCCTCACTCTCACTCACACAGCGGCCTAGCAGCAAGACACAAGGCCTCCCAGCTCTCTCTCGTGGGCATGGCCCTCCCGGGCCATGGGCACAACACAAGCCTGTGTACCCACCACGACTTAAGAATAAACAAAGAAGCCTCCGAAGAAGACGTATCATTTAACACCCCACTACAGCTACCAAACAAACCCATTATATTGTATCATATGGTACCATTGTACCAAATGGTGCCATTCTACCATGTGGTACCATTGTATCATATGGTACCATTGTATCATGTGCCATTGTGCCATATTGTACCATATGGTATCATTGTATCATGCTATTGTACCATATGGTACCATTGCACCCTATGGTACCATTGCACCTTATGGCACCATTGTACCATATGGTACTATATGGTACCATTGTACCAAATGGTGCCATTCTACCATGTACCATTGTATCTTACGGTACCATTGTATCATGTGCCATTGTACCATATGGCACCATTGTACCATATGGTACCGTTGTATTCAACACAATAACCACACTAATATTTTCATCATTTTGTTTACAATAAACTTGTAAACAAGTTTTGTAAGCAATATAATGATAAACAAATTAGTGCAGTTATTGTGTTGAATACAATGAGTGTACACTTATACAATATACATTATACTGGTCTCACAGGCCACAAATGTTAATAGAAAAAGAAAAAAATTAGAAAAGAAAAGTATAAAAGTATAAAAAGTAAAAAAAAAACATAAAATAAAAAAATGGGATTTTGCGAATGTCACTGATGTTGCCGCCACCCGGTCATTTTGGGTCAACTTCCCACCGCTGTATCTCGGTAAGTACTGATCAGAAAAAACTTTTTTTTGTCTTATTACCTTCACAAAAATATACTCTTTAATTCTGTAAGAAAAAATAATTTTTTTTTTTTTCAAAATTTCTTGGACACTGGAGCCCCACTTCAGATTTTGGCCTTGGACCCTGAAGGGGTTAAAAAACTCTACACAAAAGAAGTGTTTCAAAGGTGCTTTGAAGTGACCTCGGACACTGAAATGACCCTAAGAGAGTTCTGGAGGAATCACTTCAATATCCTCCACTGCATAAGCCTTATAGGTAAGGCTTGGCAGGGAGTGACAATTGTGGCCAGGCTGTGTCCTCAAGAAAGATTTTGAAGAGTTTAAGGCTGACCCTGACCCTGTCAACCCTCTGCCTGTTGTGGAATATATTGTGGCATTGGTGAAGTTCATGGGGTTGGATGTGAGTGGTGAGGATGTGGGAGAGTTGGTGGAAGACCACAGGGAAGGGCTAACCATAGAAGAGCTGCAACACCTTCAACTGGAACAGCAACAGACCACAGCTTAGCAACTTATTTCAGCAAAGGAGGAGGAACAGTGGGGAAAAGATGTGCCTTCTTCAGTGATTAAGGACATGTGTGCAAAGTGGAATGAGCTGCAAACTTTTGTGGAGAAATATCACCCTGACCAAGCTGAAACAAGCCATTTCTGCAAAATGTTCAGTGACAAAACCTTGTCCCATTTTAGGGAAATCTTAGAGAGATGCCAGAAACAGTTATTTTGTGCGACAGGGGTCCAGTGACTTTCAAGCTGGTCCTAGTGGCATTAAAAGACAGAGAAGGGAAGTAACCCCAGAGAGGGACTTCTTACCTAAAGTCCTTATGGAGGGGGATTCCCCTTCCAAACTATAACCCCAACTCCCTCCCTCCTCCTCCCTATCTTCCATAAGTCAACAAGAGTCTTCAATAAAGGTATGTAACAGTGATTTAATTGTTCATGTATTTATCTTATTTAGTTTTCCTTGTTTTGTGTACGTAAAACTATACTGTACTTAATCTTAAAAAAAAAAATGTATTTTTTGTCAATATTTCTGGGTGTCTGGAATGGATTAATTGTATTTACATTAATTCTTATGGGAAATGTTGCATCGAATTTAGGCAGTTTCAAATTTAGGCTGACCTTCTGGAATGAATTACTGCCGAAAAATGAGGTTCCACTGTATTTTCATTTGGTTTTTATGATCGTATTCTCGTTTTTTTGGTCTCCTTTGATAGAATGAAAGATATATTACAGAAATAGATACAATTTTGTTTGCTTTTACAACAAAAAGTACCTTGAAATTGGGCTCAAAGTAGTGGATATGTTCGATTCTTTGGCAATGTTCAAGAGTAAACAAACGACGTCACCGTCCAATACGTGTCCACCTGTCAGTCCAAATTCCAATAAACAGTCATGAATGGGTTTATACGTGTCCACCTGTCAGTCCAAATTCCAATACACAGTCATGAATGGTTTACATTATTTATTTATTACAATAATGCAGTAGTTTGCATAAGAGTAAATCTTCTATTTTTTGTGTGAATAAAAATTCCAAATGGTAAGCAAGAGTAATGTATGAGGGTAGAGTCCTGGAGAAGTGACTAATGAACAGAGAAAATGTTATTTTAGTGCCAGGAATGTCTGCAATGTTTATTCTGGACCCTAGTTTGAAATTGGCATCTTTTGAAATCTGTGTGAAATTGGCCAAATTGCCAATTTCTAACCACTTTATTGGGTAGCTGAAATAGGTGAAAGGGTGGTTTCTTGTACTCCTTTGACAGAATAGAAGTTTATTCAGGTATACACAAATACAGTTACACAGATTATCATGCATAGCAGCGTATGTAAAGAGAACCTAGGATAACCCAAAAAAGTCAGACAAAGTGACTTATTTTCAGTACCTGGCTTGGGCTTGCCATATATGATTTTTGGTAATTTTTTTTATCTCTCAGTTGTTTGCTGGGCTATTTTATTGAAACATGGGCAATTAATGATGGAAAGATGCTTCTTAACGTACACCAAAAAATGAAAAAAAAATTGGACGATAAATAACAGAGTTCACTTCTCAGCCATTAGCCGCCCCTTAGCGGTATATTTTCATATGGTTTTTATGGTTGTATTCTCATTTTTTGGTCTCATTTGATAGAATGGAAGATATACAGTATTAAAGAAATAGATATGATTTTGATTGGTTTTTATTTATTTATTTATTTATTACCAATTTGAGCACACATACAGAGGTACAAAAAAAATACAGATAATTGCAGCATGCCAAAGCCACTTATACTATGCATAGCATTACGGGCTGGCTTAAAATTAACTTAAGATTAACTAAGCAATGATGAAATCAGTGATAAAACATTAATGTAAACAGATTACTATAAAGCACAAGTGAGTATTACAAAGACAGGTCATATGGTTGCATTCAGTCATATGAAGGATTCTGTTAGGTAGTGTATTTAAAAAATAATAAAGTTAGATTCGGTTTTAGGTTTAACATTTATGTGATATAATTGTGAGAAACATGAAAAGTACAGTTAACCATCAACTAACGGCAAATTCGCCTAACGGCGCTCTTTGGCGTAAAAAATAATGGTTCTACCAACGGCGAAACTCGTCTAATGACGTTCGTTCCGAACTTGTCCATGGGGCTGGAGCGTGGTCTGAGCGAGCCCAGCCACTCCAAGACTCCACGTACAGCCAGTGTGCCAGTGTTTACAAGCCGTTTCGGTCGATTCCAAGTGTACCTGCTATATATTTTGTATTATTCCAGTGTCTTTAATGCTTGTAAATGCTAAATAAGCCACTATGGGCCCAAAGAAAAATTTTAGTGCCAGCCCTGTGATAAAGAAGGAAAGAAACACTAAAAAATTCAAGAAAAAACTTGTAGCAAAGTACCAAAGTGGAGGAAGAAAAGAGAGGGGAGAATGTGCTTTCTGCAATGATTCAGTGATTCTACGATGTGTATGATACTAAAGCAGCAGGTATCGATAAAGGCTATAGTGCCAGCCAGTGATAAAGTGTAGAATTAATAGTGTAGCAAGTAAGTTAAGTGAGTAAGCGATAGAAAAACAACACGAAAGCAACTCTCCAATGTTGTTGGACGTGTGTACATCCGTTGAACATACGCCGCCCTAAACCCTAAACCTCTGCCAGCATCTCTTCCATCTAACTAACTAACCCTTTGACTGTTTTAGTCGTATATATACACGTCTTATGAGCCACCGTTTTTGACGTATATATACAGTAGGGCCCCACTCATATGGCGGGTTAGGTTCCAGGCTGTCGCCGGAAAGCAGACATCGCCGGAAGGCAGAACACCATTTTTTTCCATTTATAAATGCATGACAACAAGTATACACTAAATTATATTAAGTTAGTAATAGAACCAGACATTAAACACACAAAGTAAAATACATTCACAGTAAATTCATTACTTATCTTAAAGTATTTGTAATCTTAATGTAGGGAGAGAGGCGAGTAGTACTTACTTGTAGGAAGTCAGGCGCAGGTAGCCCAGGTGTAGGTAGCACTGGCTCCCCGTCTCATACTTAACATACGATATTTAAAACATCCCAGAGAGGTAAAATACACATACAGTACACTCATTATTTACCTTAAAATATGTGTAGTCTTAATATAGGAAGAGAGGTGAGAGGTATTTATTTGTAGGAAGTCAGTGTAGGTAGCCGGTAGGTGTAGCCCCGCCCGGGCTACACCTACCGGCTACCTACAATGTGGCCCAGAGCCATATTATTAACATCGACATGCCTTGTTCACTGAATTTAATCATTTCTAACAACTACCTTTAGATGCCATCATAAACGAAGGTAGAAGTAATGAATAATTCATGCCAAAAATTGGAAATAAAAGCGGAGTGGGGGAGTGGCTGGGTCAAACGCAGATTCATACACATTTTCTCTGATGGGTGAGCAGAGAAAACGTAATGTTGTCCCTCCACCCGGCTACCACACAGCTCCACAAGTATTATTATTAGAGCATATAAAATATGCAATAAATGCCAGACAACAAGTTTACACTAACTTATATTAAGTTAGCAATAGAAATAGGCATTAAAAACACAATAAAAGGTAAGATACACACAGAGTACACTTATTACTTACCTTAAAATATTAATATTAATGTGTGAGAGGCGAGTGGCAGGGTGTTTATTGAATAAAATCAGAATGGCACACCACGATCCTCTAACTTGGCACTTAAAGCAAGAGGCTTACGACTTCTCTTTTTATCACAGCTATCCTTAGACACCATTGTTAATGAGAGCCAACTAGTTAACGGAAGAGTAAACGAGAGAGAGAACGAGATACAGAGTTGAGACAATGTAAGAACACAAACTGAACAGGTAGTGGACGATCACTTGGTCAGGCGAAATAAATGTGTATTAATGTGTGTCTACTTTTAGTTCATTCATGTCCATTTGTAAGAGTTTGTAAAACATTTACCTCAATATTTTTGTTATTATAATAATAATTACCTCACAATACAAATACTCTTACATTGTGTACAAGTTAGTTCAGAATAAACAAACAGCAACACACCATTTTTTGAGTGAATGAAGATGATAATAATAATAATAATAATAATAATAATAATAATAATAATAATAATAATATTATTATTATTATTATTAATTTTAATATTATTATAAAAAGCACTAAACCCACAAGGGCCGTGAATTGCTATATATAGAGTAAAGGCATACGAAAAGAATATTTTTCTACAGTTATCCCCCAGTTTGACTAGAGAAAACGTAATTCTTCCGACACTACCTTCACAGTTGCTTGGTAAACAAATCTCATATTTACGTCAATTTTTATTCTGTGAGTGTATCATGTTTATATGCTATGTAATGGGTTTCATATATAATTTTGAGGAAAATATCATAGATGGATTAATGAAAATGCCTATATTGATGTAAAATAAGACATTTAGTGCCAAAGAGTGGTTATTATTACGTAGTATTGGCATCATGAGTAGTTATTATTACGTAGTATTGGCATCATGAGTAGAGAGAGAGAGAGCGATTTTAATGTGTACCTGCACACCAGCACAGTGTGTAAGTATATTTAAGTACAGGTACACATAAGTATAATTATCAGAGTACATATATTATTATTATAATCAAAAAAGAAGCGCTAAGCCACAAAGGCTATACAGCGCTGCAGGGTAGGGAAGGAAGCAAGGGTATTGGATGGCAGAAGGGAGGGGGGATGATCAGCAGGTTACAGAAAACAGCGGGGCAGGGGATAGTACGGGGGTAGAGGGTAGCAAGAGATTGAAGTAGAAAGGGCTGAAAGTATCAGAATTTGTGAAGTAAGTCAGTCGTTGTCAAAAAGTCAATGAGAGAGTCCGGATGAAAGGTGGGTCCATCAGCGAGAAGGGAAGGTAAAGAGAGAGCAGCGGAGCGAAGACGACGACAGAGGTAAATTCTGCGTGCTCGTTGATAAAGTGGGCAGTCCAACAGAATGTGGCTGATGATAATGGAGCTTGGCAATTCTCACAGAGAGGAGCAAGACGCCTCTCCATGAGATATCCATGAGTAAGACGAGTATGGCCAATGCGAAGACGGGAGGGGATAGTCTCCCAACCTCGACACTGGTGATAAGAAGACGGCCAGTAACCTATACTCGGTTTAATAGACTGAAGTTTGTTGCCGAGCATAGTAGACCAACGTTGTTGCCAACGGGTGTGAAGGTGGGAAGATATTACAGCAAAATAGTCCGTAAATGGAATACCTCTATAAGAAACTGGTAGGTCATGTACTGCTGACCGTGCAGCAGTGTCTGCCTGTTCATTGCCCTGTACGTCAACATGACCAGGGACCCAACAAAAACAATATCTTTATGCTTGGTAAAGATGCGGCGTAGCCAAAGTTGGATACGGAGGACTAAGGGGTGAGGTGTATCAAATTTTTGTATAGCCTGTAAAGCACTAAGGGAGTCTGAGACAACCACAAATGATGACACAGGCATAGATGCAATACGGATAAGTGCTGTAAGGATGGCATATAATTCAGCAGTAAAAATACTAGCCGAAGATAGTAAATGCCCTTGTACGACGCTGTCCGGAAACACTGCTGCGAATCCTATGCCGTCAGAAGACTTAGAGCCATCTGTGTACACAGCAATGGCATGAGAATGAGAGTGAAAGTGGTCAAGAAAAAGAGAGCGGGAAGCGACCGTAGACAGTTGGGCTTTCGAGCAAGGGAGGGAGAAAGAACAGACTCGAACAGCTGGAACTTCCCAGGGGGGGTAGGGAAAGTGAGATGCTACATGTACATGAAAGGTGGTAGTTGAAGAGAAGACAAGAGCGAATGAAGGCGAAGAGAGAAGGGACGGAGTAAACAGGGGGCGGCGAACAAATAAAGAATGTCTACTAATATCAGTGACCATTTCTATAAATGGAAGGATTGCGGAGATCATGAGAGCGTACATAGTAGCGCAGGCAATGGGCATCACGGCGATCGGATAAGGATGGAACGTTCGCTTCTGCATAGAGGCTTTCGACAGGGGAAGAGCGAAAAGCACCAAGGCATAAACGTAATCCTTGGTGATGAATGGGGTTAAGGCTAGAGAGAGTAGCAGGAGATGCCGCTGAATAGATCTGGTCACCATAATCAAGTTTCGATAAAATAAGGGTGGAATGTAGGAGAAGGAGGGTTCGACGATCAGCTCCCCACGAAAGATGAGCAAGGGTTTTAAGAAGGTTCAGCCGGCTGTGAGAAGTTGCCTTCAGAGAGGTAATGTGAGGTTTCCAGGATAACCTACGATCAAAGAGGAGGCCCAGAAACTTGACTGTATCACGTTCAGGGATACGGGAGCCATAGAGGTACAAAGGATGATCGGAGATGACAGAGCGTCTAGTGAAAGTGATTTGGTGGGTTTTAGTGCTGGAAAATTTAAACCACGTGTGGTGGCCCAATTGGAAACACGGTCGACTGCATGTTGGAGAGAAACTGTAAGGAGGTGACAGTCAGCGCCTGCACAGGCAATAGCGAAGTCATCAACATAGAGTGATGACCAAATATTTGATGGAAGACTAGAGGCCAAATCATTAATAGCAAGGAGAAAAAGTGTTGTGCTCAGAACACATCCCTGGGGGACACCTTCAGCTTGGATAAAGTCCGGGGAGAGCACATTATTAACCCGAACACGGAAATGCCTGTCAGTTAAAAAGTTCTTAAGGAAGGATGGTAGATTGCCTCGAAGGCCTAAGGAGTGGGCTTGGGCTAAAATATTATACCTCCAAGTTGTGTCATATGCCTTCTCAAGGTCAAAAAATATGGCAATAACTGAGTGGTTATTCGCAAAGGCATTACGAACATACGTATCCAAGCGTAGTAAGGGGTCTATGGTAGAACGTCCCTTACGAAAGCCATATTGACGAGTGGAGAGACTGTTGTGTGTCTCTAAATACCACACTAAACGTCTATTTACTAGGCGTTCCATTACTTTGCAAACTGCACTGGTAAGAGCAATGGGACGATAGTGGGAGGTTTCATGTCCCATAGTGCCTGGTTTGCGGAAAGGGAGAACAATGGCGGATTTCCACAGCTGTGGAAGAACTCCTTGTGACCAAATAAGATTGTAAAGACGTAATAGGACTGCAAGGGCTGACTGATGTAAATGTTGTAGCATACGAATATGAATGTCGTCGAGCCCAGCTGCCGATGATCGACAAGCTGAGAGTGTTGCCTCCAGTTCTTGAAGTGTAAAAGGCACATTATACTGTTCTTCTCTGAGAGAAGAAAAGTCCAAGGGTGCTAACTCTCTGGCAGCCTTTGAGGAAAGAAATGAGGGGCATAGATGGAGTCCCTGAGAAATACGGACCAGATGATTGCCAATTTCATTGGCAACATCTAGTGGGTTTGCTATATCAACACCGGCAACCCGCAGAACAGGAGCCGGGTCAGGAGAATATTTACCACTCAGTTTTCGTACTTTTTTCCAGACTGCACTCATAGAGGAAGCAGAGGTGATGGTGGAGACATAATCTCGCCAGCAAGTGCGTTTAGCGTCACGGATGACACGGCGAGCGATCGCACGCTTCTGTTTAACCCTTTGACTGTTTCCGACGTATAAATACGTCTTACGAGCTAATGTTTCTGACGTATTTATACGCATAAATTCTAGCAGCTTCAAATCAAGCAGGAGAAAGCTGGTAGGCCCACATGTGAGAGAATGGGTCTCCATGGTCAGTGTGCACCATATAAAAAAAATCGGGGAGCCAGTGGTGCATTGTGGGAATGCCATTTCAGTTGTCCATTTTCAGCATGTCTAGCGGTAAGAAATATGTGATTCCCCAGCAAATCTGGGACTCTTCTCTTCCCAAGTGATGCTCTAACACACATGGAAGTGTCAGTGAAGATCAATTTCATGATTTGGAGGAGTTTGAGACCAAAAGCAATGGAGGAGGAGGAGGGGAGGAAGAGGAGGAGGAGGGGAGGAAGAGGAGGAGGAGGAGGAGAAGAGGAGGAGGAGGAGGAGAAGGAGAAGGAGAAGGAGGAGGAGAAGGAGGAGGAGGAGGAGGAGGAGGAGGAGGAGGAGGAGGAGGAGGAGGAGGAGGAGGAGGAGGAGGAGGAGGAGGAGAAGGAGGAGAAGGAGGAGGAGGAGAAGGAGGAGAAGGAGGAGAAGGAGGAGAAGGAGGAGGAGGAGAAGGAGGAGAAGCAGGAGGAGGAGAAGGAGGAGAAGGAGGAGGAGGAGAAGGAGGAGGAGGAGAAGGAGGAGGAGGAGGAGGAGAAGGAGGAGGGAGGAGGAGGAGAGGAGGATGATTGTTTTTGTAAACAAGTTTTGTAAACAATATATTGATAATTATGTTTGTGTGCTTATTGTGTTGTATACAACGAGTGTATATATGTACATTGCACCTTACTTTGGTCTCATAGGCCACATAAGTTATGTGAAAAATAAAATAGTGAAAAAAACAAAAAACCTTCAATTACAAGTAAACTAAAGTTTACCAGGTGAGCGGCAGTCGCCGCTGTTGCCATACGCGGCTCATTTTCTGCAAACTTCACGGCTCTATATCTCGGTAAGTACTGATGGCAAAAAAATTTTTTTTGGACTAAAACACTCAGAAAAATAATCTGAACATTTTCATAAGAAAAAATAATTTTTTTTTTTGAATATTTGGCGACATAGAATGACAGTTTCAGAGAGGGGCCTGAAACAGTCAAAGGGTTAAAATCAAGGAGTCGCTCTGTGGTTCTATTGTACCGGTACCTGCCCCATGCAGCGCGTTTCAAACGTACTGCACGAGCACAAGCAGGAGACCACCAAGGCACGCATTTCTGAGAATGCCTGCCCGAAGTTTGGGGTATAGAATGAGAAGCTGCGGTGAAAACGGAGGACGAGAAGAGGTGTAAAAGCTCATCGATGGAGGACGAAGAAGGAACCTCTTTAAAAACAGTTACGTGTGAGTAAAGGTTCCAATTTGCCCGATTAAATTGCCAGCGTGGGGTGCGAAGAGGTGGCGAATATGAAGGGGAAGTAAGAATGATTGGGAAATGATTCACTGTCATGTAAGTCCGGGAGAACAGACCAAGTGAAGTCTAATGCGGGAGGAAGAGCAGACTGAGAGATCGATGCAAGAGAGAGTATGAGTCGAGGATCAAAATGGGTTTTGAGTACCTGTATTTAAAACATGGAGGGGGTGGGTGGCAAGAAAGCCTCTAACTGAATTCCACGGGAATCACAGTGAGACCCCCCCTAGAGGAATGGTGGGCATTAAAATCACCAAGTACAGAATCGGTGGCGGTAATGACGAAACAAGGAAGGCAAAATCCGGAATAGATAATGCCCGAGAAGGAGAGAGATATAAAGAACAGAGCGTATACCACCTATGTAAGTGGATACGGGCTGCTGTGTAATGCAGCGAAGTATAAACAAATAGCTGATGGTACGGAATATCAGTGCGGAGAAGAAGGGCACTTTCATTAAAGGTCCCATCAGGAAAAGGATCTGAAGAATACAATAAATTATAGCCTGAGATGTGAGAAATAACAGCAGAGTGTAATTTTGGTTCCTGTAAGCAAACACCAACTGGGGCAAACTGGGAGAGTAACATCTGAAGCTCACCCCGATTACCCCTGAGGCCGCGTATATTCCACTGTAAATAGGCCATGATAAAGATACTTGAAATCCGCAGGTAAGGGTTCCTACAGACTAGAAGGGTTAGAAAAGTCCACATGCGGAGGCAGTGGAAAATGTTCAAGCAGCGAAGGAACGGTGCGCTGTGAAGAAAGGAGTTGCGCAGATGGAGCAGAGGAGAGAGAAAGAGCAGAAGGTGGATCAGTGTCCATTGATGGTTTGGTCTCTGCAATATATTCAGAGATTGCTTCAAGTGTTTCGGAATTCAGAGATGTCATATGGGAGACGATATTGGGAATGGTAGGGGGAGGATGAGTAAAGATTGGAACTGTATTGGACTGTACCAAGGTAGGGGGGGGGGCGAAAGGGTGGAGGGAACTGGAGAAGGTGGCAGGGACAGAAGAGGCAGGAACCTGGGAGGTGGCAGAAGAGGAAGAAACTTGGGAGGGAACAGGGGAGGAAGGTACATTACGAGGAGGAGGGTGAACCTCTGCACTTGTAACTGAGCCAGTGAGAGGGGAAGAACTAGGGGACAGAGACAGGGAGGGTAAAATGAGGAGGTGGAAGATGGGTAGGAGGTGTTACCGGACCTTTTTTTGACTTTTGAGAAGTAGAGGACGATTGGGAGGAGGTGTCGTACGAGGTTCGTCGTTTACTGAGGCTTGTGAGAGAGAACTCGAAGAAGCGAGATTAGACTGAGGCGTTGAAGTAGGGACGTCTGAGCCGAGGACAGCAAAAGGATTAGATACAGGAGTGATTATGGAGAGGTAACCACAGAGGTGGGTGTAGAAGATGGGATACCAGAAGTGGGGGACGTTTTGAAACACGGGAATAAGAAACACGTGGGAGTCTCCCTTGGAGGCGGAGAATGAGAAACTGCCATGGCATAAGGGAGACCTTCTGTCTCTTTGAGTAACGGATTTCCTGCTCGTTTAAATAGACCTGACAACGGGGAGAGTACGAAGGGTGAGCCTCAAAGACAGTTAAGGCAAGAGGGGAATCGATTGCAAGACGTATTAGAATGGTCATCGGCACCACAGACTGGGCATTCGGCGATAGATCTGCAATATTTCGCTGGATGGCCAAATCGCCAGCAATTTCTAAAACTGTTGTGGTGTAGGGATCACCTTTTGAACTTGTAACCGATGTCCTGCTATATAAACTGAGGATGGGAGTTCTCGGCTGTCAAAAGTTAAACGAGCCACATTGCTAGGGTATCGTCTCCGCCCACGGGCAGAAGAACGTAAGTGTCTACCTTGAGGATTGGGAGATCTTGGAGTTCCAGCTGTTCTAGAATGTCAGTGCCACATGTCTGGAAATTTTGTTGAACTATGGTATGGGCAGAATGACGGTACCACTACAAGAATTGAGGGAATGATGTTTTTCAAGAGTGACAGGAACAGTATCGATTGGGAAAGACGAGAGAGCTCATGAGCCTGGGTAGCATTCTGTACGGTAATGATGCGCATACCGCTCTTAAGAGCATGAAAAGAAATATCTTTACCAACATGGCGTAGGAGTGCCTTGCCAATACTATGGTCAGAAAGATAGGCAGTAGAGGAAGTTGGTCGTAAAGTGAAGAATTTAGTCCACTGTTCAGTCTGAAACTGAGCGTGGAAAGGTAGTGAAGGACGTGTCGATCGTTTCTGAGAAGAACGAGAAGGTGGAGAAGTATCATCAGCAGGTAATTGTCGTTGGCGTTTAGGCGTGGGACCAGTGTTGGTCCGACGTGGAACGGGTCAGCGATTTGAAAATTGCCGCACCGTAGAGGGAGAGGCCGGAAGCATAGTCAGAGGAGAGCGAAAATCCGATAAATCGAAGGAGTCAGTCGAGGCCTCTGTACCTGAAGCGGGCGAGGAAACAGCACCGGCAATAGGTACAGAGGCATGAGGAATGTCTGAAGAGTGGTCCAAAGACGAGGCGGGGTCAGAACGGGGTGCGGTATCAAGAAGGGGCCCGGGGGTACCAGGTTCATGGACTAGGGCTGCCATGGTTAGGTTACTTCTTTCTTTTTGTTTTTAAGAAAAAAAAAGAAAAAGAAAAGAAAATAAAAATAAAAAAATAAAAAAAAAGGGGGGACCGGGGAGGGATAGGTCCTAGGAGGAATGAAAGGGCCAGAAATCTCCCTCCGCGCCCAAGAGGACCTCAGCACCGCAAGTAGCGCAGATGCAGCATGGAACCCGTGCCATACCCTACCAATCATGCTAGTAAACTAACAATCCGGGATAGCAACCTCACATCTGCCGAGCTACCTCGGTGGACAAAAGAGAGGGCGGCCGGATATCCGCCACAAAGCATACCTCCTTCGGCCACCACCCCCGGAATCCGAAAGGTGGCTTCCAGAGATACACTCGTCGCCCGAAAGACACCCAAAGCTACTCCGGGATACCCGGGGAGGGATTGGGACATCCCCAGGCGATCCAGATTCCACGGCAAACTACGCCACCGCTAAGAACCTCAACGGAATGGGATGGACCCCAGTATCCTTTCCTCTACCTAGGAACTAGCGCGCCTGTGGGAGAAATCCCAAAGGACAAAAAGAGGAAGGGCAAAAGGGAGGGGTGGGGAGGGGGAGGAGGAAAGGAAAAAGGGGAGGATGGGGAGGATGGGATAGGGGAGGGGAGATTGGGGGGTAATTAGGTTCGGTCTGAGGAAGAAGACCGATAGGTCTAATTCCTCAGACCAAGAGCCTCTTCACCACGCCAAGGAGCCCCCCTTGAAGAGGAGAGTACATATAAAATATGCAATAACTTTAGGGGTTTGGGATATTGGCAGTTTGGAGGGATATGTTGTGTATCTCTATACGTATATGCTTCTAAACTGTTGTATTCTGAGCACCTCTGCAAAAGCAGTGATAATGTGTGAGTGTGGTGAAAGTGTTGAATGATGATGAAAGTATTTTCTTTTTGGGGATTTTCTTTCTTTTTTTTAGGGTCACCCTGCCTCGGTGGGAGACGACCGACTTGTTGGGGGGGAAAAAAAAAAAAAAAAAAAAAAAAACTTTAAAACACTTGAAATTTTGGAAAGTTTCCTGACATAATAGATGAGGTCACGAAAAATGTAAACAAACCAGGTGGGGGGCGCCGTATTTGAAAGACCACTTGCCGTATAGCAAATTTTGGTCATAATTTGACATCGCCGTATTAGCGGAATGCCATAAGGCGAAACGCCGTAAAGCAGGGTCTTACTGTACTCATAAATTCCAGCGGCTTCAAATCAAGCAGGAGAAAGCTGGTAGGCCCACATGTGAGAGAATGGGTCTGTGTGGTCAGTGTGCACCATATAAAAAAAATCCTGCAGCACGCAGTGCATGAGAAAAAAAAACTCAGACCTTTTTTTTTTAATTAAAATGCTGACTTTGTGGTCTATTTTCGTATAGTATTTATGGTTGTATTCTCGTTTTCTTGGTCTCATTTGATAGAATGGAAAACATATTATAAAAATAGAGGTGATTTTGATTGGTTTTACTATGAAAAGAACCTTGAAATGGAGCTCAAATTAGGGGAAATATTTGATTTTTGCTGATGTTCAAAAGTAAACAAATGTCATTTTCCAATAAATGTCCAAGTAGCTATTCCAATATGCACTCATGAATGGGTTGACATTATTTATACAATTATTACAATATTGCAGTAGTCTGCATCACAGTAAATCTTCTATTTTTTGTTCGAATAAAAATTCAAAATAGAAAGCATGGGGCCTGGAGATGTGACTGATGAAAAAAGAAAATGTTATTTTAGAGCCAGGAATGTCTGCATTGTTCATTCTGGACCCTATTTTGAAATTGTCATATTTTTTAATTTTCGTGAAATTGGCCAAGTTGCAAATTTCTGACCATGTTATTGACTAGTTGAAATCGGTAAATGGGCAGTTTCTTGTACTCAATCAATAGAAAAAATGGAGTTCTCAAGAAATAGCTGTGAGTTTTGTCAACTGGAACAATGGAATTAGCCGACAATTGGGCCCAAAGTGGGCGAAATCGCCAATTCGTAAATATCGCCGTGGTTGCTAACTTCGCGAGAGTAATTCTGTCAATTTTCCATCAAATTTCGTTCTTTTGGTGTCATTACAATCAGGAAAAGATTCTCTACAATCGGGAAAAGATTCTCTATCATCTCATAAGAAATTTTATTTTTGGGGGGGAAATTCTGTGGCACCAGGAGACACCTCAGGATTTGGGGTTGCAACAGTCAAGGGGTTAATGGGCAGTGCAACCCTTTCTCCCTCTCAGCTTCTCCTATCCTTCCTCAGGATCTGATATCCAGGTGGGAAGATTGCATCTGTAATTGTCCCAGTGAGTTTTGTTTCT